>LPNX010295436.1:0-69668 GCA_001517045.1 Pseudotsuga menziesii
TCAGGGATTAAGAGGGAGTTGTCCACTCCTTATAATCCACAACAGAATGGGGTTGCAGAACGGAAGAACAGAACTATCATGGAAGCTGCAAGAGCTATGATTCATGATCAAGATCTACCTATGCATCTTTGGGCTGAAGCTGCTAGAACAGCAGTGTATGTACAGAACCGTACTCCACATAGAGTGCTTGAAAAAAAGACTCCTGAAGAAGTCTTCTCCGGCAAGAAACCAGAAGTCAGCCATCTCAGAATATTCGGTTGTCCAGTGTACATACATATTCCAAAAGAGAAGAGAACAAAATTAGATCCTTCAGGAAAGAAGGGCATATTTGTAGGATACTCTGAAAGCTCGAAGGCCTACAGAATCTACTTTCCAGGATACAAGAAGATCGACATTAGCAGGGATGTAACATTTGATGAAGAAATAGCTTACAAAAAATCCAGAAAGAGACCTACTGAAGAACCTGAAGAAGCAGAAGCAGAAGCAGAAGCACCCAGGATCCATGATACAGTCATGAATGGAGAAGCTCAAGAAGAAGATCGCGAGTTTGAAGAACCACAAATACCAGTAGATCCATCATCAGAGAAGAATCCTCATAAGAGGAAACCTGCTTGGGTACGTGAACTTATCCAATGTGCATAAAGATTTGGGGCTCCAGAAGAGAACCACAGAGAAAGAAAGAGAACCAGATCAAATACCGGGTATGTAGCTTTACTATGTGATTTCATTGATAAAGTACCTTCCAGTTATGAAGAAGCAGCAAATCAGAAAGAATGGAAGGATGCTATGATCGAAGAATATCAATCGATCATGAAGAATGATGTTTGGGATGTTGTCCCAAGACCAAAAGGGAAGTCAGTTGTCACTTCCAAATGGATCTACAAAATCAAGCATGCTGTGGACGGTAGCATTGAAAAGTACAAGGCAAGATTTGTGGCTCGAGGATTCTCTCAGAAAGAGGGAGTAGACTATGAAGAGACTTTTGCACCTGTAGCCAGATACACTTCCATCATAACAGTACTTGCTCTGGCTGCAGTGACGAAGTGGAAGATACACCAGATGGATGTCAAGACTTCCTTCTTGAATGGTGTAGTGGAAGAGGAAGTGTATGTAGAATAGCCACTCGGTTTTGAGACACATGATAGAAAGTCTCATGTGTGTAGATTGAAGAAAGCCCTGTATGGTTTGAAATAGGCACCCAGGACCTGGTACAGCAGGATTGACAGCTTTCTATCCAGTTTAGGCTTTACTAAAAGTAAAGCAGATTCCAACCTTTACTACAAGGTTGAAGATGGCAACCTAGTGATACTTCTACTGTATGTAGATGATTTATTTGTGACAGGTACAGATGAGTTGATTGCTGATACGAAGAGAAAGCTTGCTGCTGAGTATGAGATGAAGGACTTGGGAATGATGCATTACTTCTTAGGCATGGAGGTGTGGTAGAGTACAGATGGAATCTTCCTTGGACAAGGGAAGTATGCAGTAGAGATCCTGAAGAGGTTCGGGATGATGGATTGCAAGGCCATGGCTACACCTATGGCATCAAACCTGAAGCCATTGAGTGATACTACTTCAGAGTCGGTTGATGCTACGATGTATCGTCAGATGATTGGGTCATTGATGTACTTGACAAACACGAGACCAGATATTTGCTTTGCTGTGAACACCTTGAGCCAGTACTTGACAGATCTGAGAAGTGTTCATTTGGTTGCTGCAAAGCATATTCTGAGGTACCTGAAGGGTACAATTGATTATGGGCTCAAGTATGATGCGAATCAAAAGATTAACCTGGAAGGTAATGTTGATTCAGATTGGGCAGGCAGTGCCATCGACAGGAAGAGTACTTCAGGATGTTGCTTCAGTATGGGATCAGGTGTGATCTCTTGGTTTAGCAAGAAGCAATCCTGTGTGGCACTGAGTACAGCTGAAGCAGAGTATGTCGCAGATTGTTCAGCTAGTTGTGAGGCAGTATGGCTGCGGAAGCTACTGTCTGATATATTTTATCTCCAGTTGGATGCTACTTGTATACACTGTGACAACCAGAGTTGTGTGAAGTTGTCTGAGAATCCAGTGTTCCATGACAGGTTGAAGCATATTGAGATCAAATACCACTATATCAGGGATATGGTGCAGAGAGGAGTAGTGAAGCTCCTGTATGTTGCGACGAAGGAACAGATAGCTGATGTATTGACGAAGCCATTGGCTAGGCTGAAGTTCAAGTACTTCAGAGAGAGACTTGGGGTTCTCCAGATCAAGGCTTCCTCCCAGAGACAGTGTTGAGACCCAGAGCCATTCTGACATGGTGAGAGGATTGGTTCCTTCCATGGTCAGATGTAAGGTCTGAGACATTCCGTCATGGTGAGAGGATTGGTTCCTTCCATGACTGATATGAGATTTATAGCCATTCTGACGAGGAGGTCAGATATAAGGGCTGAGCCATTCTGTTGAGGAGGACAAATATAAGGTCTGTGCCATTCTATCGAGTAGGACAGATGTAAGGGAAATTTCCATTCTAGGAATGGAGGCACCTGGTCAGTTACCAGGATCATTCAGTGCAGGACTGTATAGCCATTCTGATATGACAGAGGGATGTGTTCCCACTTGATCAGATGTAAGGACTGAACCATTCTGTTCATGGCTAAAGGATTTAGTTCCTTCCATGTCAGATGTGAGTGTTGGCCATTCCGAAGAGCAGGTCAGATGTAAGGGCAACTGCCATTCTCTAGGAGAGTGGAGGTGCCTGGTCAGTTACCAAGTAGCTCAGTCGAGGAGGACTGGGGGCCATTCTGATATGACTACAGAGATGTGTTCTCGTAGGATCAGATGTGAGTGCGAGTCTTCCATCACTGTGATAGGATGTGTTCTTGTCTGGATGGATGGGCCTTTCTGACAAGTAGGTCAGATGTAAGTGCTGAGCCATTTCACAGATGGTAGTTGATTGTGCCTACCATGCTGGTGAATGTGAGTGCTGGGCCTTTCTGATGGGATTGTAGTTTACTACATGATCAGATGTGAGTGTTGGGCGTGCCTTTCTGACAAGCAGGTCAGATGTAAGTGCTAGGCGAAGACCTACATGAGGGTATGTCTACATCCAGCATGAAAAAGGGCTGGCTCTGTAGAACTTCCTATGACGAGATAGTACACACATGATGATGACTAGAGGAGATCCAGATCAAGTGATGATCTAGATCCAGCACCAGAGATCCAGATCAAGAGATGATCCAGATCTAGTCCAGTGATGTTGATCCAGATCGAGTGATGATCTAGATCTAGTGATGCCATTCCATGATGATCTAGATCGAGAGATGATCCAGATGACTTGAAGATGAAGATGACTTGAAGACAAAGATGACTCAAAGACGAAGATGATCCAGTTGATGCAGAGAAGAAGACCAGTGCTGAAAAATTGTGTTGAAAGAATACCTTCCTAGTTAAGAGGGAGTGTTGATGTATATGTAACTTCGGAATGTATTCTTCTATGTATTCTATGTATTGTAACTCGATGGTTATTTCGGGATGTTTCTATTATGCATTTGAGTCATGTGGTCATACCCCGATGTTCCGATCGGGAGGATTAATAATGTAATCAAGTCATGTCAATTCATTAGGTAAGTCCCCACTGTTTCGGGGCACTTGAGTTATTATACACTAATTAAAATGTAGGCTCGAGTAGTAATTATTAGGGTTGAGCCTACGTGTGAAATGGCAACTTAAGTGAACGGACTAATATAAATAGAGAGGGTGTGTCTCTCTATTTATCACTTGTGACTAACATCACTTGCTCTCTCAAGTGTGGCGCACCTTTGGAGAAGGAAATACTTTGGCTTGACAGAAGACAGAAGGCTGTTGTTGTGTTGGGAGGTCATCTTACTATTTTGGTTTTCACATCTTGTGGTGATACTATCTTAGAGGAAGTTGAGGGGTTTTCTCCATTTGTGGTTTCTCCTCCTAAAATATTTGTGTCTCTTGTCTCATGTGATGTGCTTATGTTATAGATGTACTTGTTATTCTCTCAGTGAAAAGATCCTAACAAATGCTAGCTTAAATGTTGAAAAACTAACACACAGTGAGTATGAATTTGACGAGGGAGATTGCATTTTCTTGATGCTACACCTTTACAAGCAGAGGTCTCTCAAAGATAAAGCGGTGGAGAAACCTGGACCTAAATACCATGTTCCTTATAAGTTTCTATAAAGGGTGGGACAATTTGCATATACTTGAGCTGCCATCAAGGTCATGAGTGCATAACCATTCATGTCTCATACTTGAAAAAAGTGGTATGGAATTTTTTTTAAAATTCAATGTTTTACCTCCCCTAAATGATTAACGACATATTCTTCTTA
Source organism: Pseudotsuga menziesii (assembly GCA_001517045.1). Taxonomy (NCBI): domain Eukaryota; kingdom Viridiplantae; phylum Streptophyta; class Pinopsida; order Pinales; family Pinaceae; genus Pseudotsuga; species Pseudotsuga menziesii. Next base: position 4,347 of record LPNX010295436.1, read on the forward strand.
TTCTAAGGTATTTTTTGGTAACTGTAGAAAATAAGTTGAGGACTAAGGTACTGTTAGAATACCTCATTTAGTGGAAGGATTTTCCATTGGAGGATACCACGTGGGAAAGACCTAAAATATCGCAACATCCAACACTAAATTTGTTTTGGAGCGAAGATGTTGAACCATGGGCTTTCTTTTTAGCTAAAAGTTAAAACTGGGTGAATCATTGTATGATTCATACTGCAAACTAGTTGAAGTAGAAAGTCCACTCCCAAAGAGAAACACTTCCAATGGCCGTAGAAGAATTCTAGCATCTAGTAGACTCTCCCACTATGAGTGAAATGTTGTGTTCTCTCCCACTGTGAGTGCAATGTGTGTTTTGAAGGTCTAATTGGGCCTCTAAGACTTGTTGATTATATAAATGCTTGTTTACTACCCTGTTCTCTTAATGCAAAATGATAAATTGCACCCCTGTGAAACAAACCCTTCCAGCTGTACTAGTCACCCATTGATGAGAGAATGGAGGATCTAGTGAACACACCATTATCTTTTGAATATGCACTTGTTTCTTTGTTTGACCGCAGTGATCAAAACTTCAAAGGCATGTAAAAACATTGTTAGGAATCCCTAGGTTACACCCCTATCATCCTAAACTAGCCTAGCTACCATCCCCTTCAACCCTAGCCAACTTATCCCTCAATGCAAGGCCATTTGCATCACTAATTTGGCCTATAGAACTTAACGGCCCGTGTTACACTCACCTTGGATTGGATGCTTTCCTCCATGATCCCAAGGCCATAAACCTTCAATGCAAGGGCTCTAGGCTCCTTATTCAGGCATCTTCATACCTCTCAGCCCTCCATAAACTCTTAACTTTAGATTCATAAAGGAGGAAACCATCACCATATTTCCTTAGCTCATTTGACCCTACACCAACATACCAACATCCCTTTGACACCTAAGCTATAAACTCTCAAACGTTGCACACCCTAGGCCCTAATATAGTCCCAAATATCACTGTTGGTTAAAATTTTCTGGTTTGTCTTCCCATAATTACATCCTACCACAAGGCACCTACTTTATTGTGATTGTCTTCTCAGCTAGCTATCTATTGGACACCTAAAACATAAACACAAGAAGACCATAAAGCTTTACCATATAATCTATTTTGGATGCTTATTTAATGGTAAAGATAAGTATTATTAATCTCTGCAACTTGTTGGAATTCTTCCCATAAGCATGACATATGTATTTATCCTTTGACTGGGCATCTTGAATAACACTTGTCATCGTATTTATCTTGCATACTGTCATACTGAAAATTGCATTCTTAAGTTGAATATTTTTATTTTTATTTTCATTGGCATTTGGCATACCTGGGTATTATCTCTGTCCCACAGTGATACTTGGCATACATATTGATTAATTGATTGCTTCTATTATCAGTATAATTTCATAAGTGTAAGTTTAGTATTGGAAACTTTCCCATATACCAAATCTGAACTACATATCACTACCTTGCAATTACAATACTGACATTGGGATTGTGTTTATACTTGGTGCAAAAAATTTGGAATCCTTTTCATCACTCTTGAAGTAAATAAATTGGAGATAGCATGCATATTGAAACATAAGAAGAGCTGCAATTTCCAACAGCAGTACATGCTATGACAGTCATATCCATTTTGTTGTTGGGTTTGCTTGAGGCATACATACTATACACCTTTGAAATTCACACTTGATTTAATACTTCATTTTTGGAAATTGTTTTGGTCACCTTGTTAGTTTTATTTCCTTGATATATACAAGAGAATCGTGTTATTTTAAGCATTTGATGAGTTTTGGAACCATTCTAGAACATAACTACTGTATAGTCAACAAATATGAATCATTTGGGCATATTGATTTAAAACTGGGAATCACTGATAGTGTAAATTCTCCCTCCTTTTGGAAAGAACTATATATCAATATTTGGAAACTCTGAGATCTAGCTGCCTCCATTGAGGATGGTACAAGAGGTAGCAGTGAAGTCTGAAGAATTGATTTCTCCCTTCAATTGTCCAATTTTTGGTTCTACATATCTAAAAGTATTCTTACAGTTTCTAGAATCCATAGCATTTACTTTCTTATTGATAATAACACCTTTATTGGTTTTATGTCCAATCTATCCACCTGCAATATGTCTGTCTTATTTGAGCAAGGCAACTTTTTGTGACTTAACATCATAGTAGTTTAATATACTCAAGTCATGATTCTCTCTAGTTCTACAGAGAGAAGGATGCACAAATTTTGGATGCTGCACTTGGTCTATATGGATTTTGTGATAATATTGTTTTCATAGTTTAACACCCTGCCCTCTCTTCTTTTGGGGCAAGTTGTAATTCACTTCTGAATAGCTTGTGCTGATCAATTTATGTGTTGGATGATCATGTTCCATATCACATTTTGAATCATTACAAGAGTCTTTTTGGAGTCGGTTAAATATATTTGGATTCTATTTAAACTTACCTTCTTTTGTACCATAGATGATTTCATACTGATAAGAGTTCTATTTCGTTGTGATATGCTTCAAAGCACAGATTCAGATGATGAGGTGTTGTTTGATGCCACACAAGGTCTAATGGAAAGGCTTGCAATAGAAGCATATGAAGTTTCCATGGTAATTCCAATAAGAAACCTTGTAAATGTAGTTCTTAGAGAATGTTAGTCCATTGGTTTTGACTGCTATGTTATCATTTTTCCACTGAAAAGGTGGAAACAAAAGCTAGGATTATGGAGGGTGATGTAGGTAAAGCACTTTGTCGTGAAGCTGTAAGAATCAATCCCGTTGCACTTGTAATGGGAACAAGAGGACTGGGGATAATCAAGAGGTAAGACCCTTTTATTTTGAATACTCTGCATCTCCTTGTAAGCTTAAAGTTGAGTTTAAAAGTTAGAGCATATCTGAAATGCGAGTATGCTATTTTTGGTTCAAATGTTTTGTTGTTTCTGATATCTTCTATGGTTTGAAGTGTATTGCAAGGGAGTGTGAGTGAGTACCACTTTCACCATAGCAGCTTCCCTATAGTGATTGTTCCTCCCAAAGGTAAAGTTCATTTACATTTTGTTTTCTCCTTATCAAATTGAAAGTAGTTGTTATGCATGAAGGTCTGGACCTGCATACAACATTCTATTTTCATACAGAAACTTGTATCCAAATCATGTTGTTGGTTTTCAAAAGGATTCAACCTGCAAAAAAGTAGCAGTAAATATAGTTTCACAACCAAGTGTGTTGTTTATCATGAAGTCTATGAATAGAATAATGATATAACCATGATTATGATAAACAATCATAGCAAAGCAATAATATTATCATCAAACAAAATAACAGTAATGAAATAATGAAAACAATAGCAACATACACACTATAGTGTTTGGTCAAGCTTGTGCCAACAGGGTTGTTGAGCTATACAGACCAGGAAATCCAGTGTGTTAATGCAATAAAGTAACATGGTGTGAATGAGTTAGATATGCCCAAAAGACTAGGCACGTAGGCTTCCCCTCGTTCTTGCTTATGCCATTCTCTTGCTACTTGTGCTTCACCTTGATCTTGCAGACAAGATTATTTTACCTTATACAAACGAGTAGTCTGAGTGACTCTGAGATCTAGCTTCCTCCATTGAGGATGGTACAAGAAGTAGCAGTGAAGTCTGAAGAATTGATTTCTCCCTTCAATTGTCCAATTTTTGGTTCTACATATATAAAAGAATTATTACAGTTTCCAGAATCCATAGCATTTACTTTCTTATTGATAATAACACCTTTATTGGTTTTATGTCCAATCTATCCACCTGCATTATGTCTGTCTTATTTGAGCAAGGAAACTCTTTGTGACTTAACATCATAGTAGTTTAATATACTCAAGTCATGATTCTCTCTAGTTCTGCAGAGAGAAGGATGCACAAATTTTGGATGCTGCACTTGGTCTATATGGATTTTGTGATAATATTGTTTTCATAGTTTAACACCCTACCCTCTCTTCTTTTGGGGCAAGTTGTAACTCACTTCTGAATAGCTTGTGCTGATCAATTTATGTGTTGGATGATCATGTTCCATATCACATTTTGAATCATTACAAGAGTTTTTTTGGAGTTGGTTAAATATATTTAGGCTTCTATTTAAACTTACCTTCTTTTGTACCATAGATGATTTCATACTAATAAGAGTTCTATTTCATTGTGATATGCTTCAAAGCACAGATTCAGATGATGAGGTGTTGTTTGATGCCACACAAGGTCTAATGGAAAGGCTTGCAATAGAAGCATATGAAGTTTCCATGGTAATTCCAATAAGAAACCTTGTAAATGTAGTTCTTAGAGAATGTTAGTCCATTGGTTTTGACTTCTATGTTGTCATTTTTCCACTGAAAAGGTGAAAACAGAAGCTAGGATTATGGAGGGTGACATAGGTAAATCACTTTGTCATGAAGCTGTAAGAATCAATCCCGCTGCACTTGTAATGGGAACAAGAGGACTGGGGATAATCAAGAGGCAAGACCCTTTTATTTTGAATACTCTGCATCTCCTTGTAAGCTTAAAGTTGTGTTTAAAAGTTAGAGCATATCTGAAATGCGAGTATGCTATTTTTGGTTCAAATGTTTTGTTGTTTCTGACATCTTCTATGGTTTGAAGTGTATTGCAAGGGAGTGTGAGTGAGTACTACTTTCACCATAGCAGCTTCCCTATAGTGATTGTTCCTCCCAAAGGTAAAGTTCATTTACATTTTGTTTTCTCCTTATCAAATTGAAAGTAGTTGTTATGCATGGAGGTCTGGTCCTACATACAGCATTCTGTTTTCATACAGAAACTTGCATCCAAATCATGTTGTTGGTTTTCAAAAGGATTCAACCTGAAAAAAAGTAGCAGTAAATATAGTTTCACAACCAAGTGTGTCATTTATCATGAAGTCTACAAATAGAATAACGATATAACCATGATTATGATAAGCAATTGCAGTAGATCAATAATATTATCATCAAACAAAATAACAATAATGAAATAATGAAAACAATAGCAACATACACACTATAACACACTTGGATTTAAATGGGAAACCTGAGTAGGAGGAGGAAAACCCACTGTCGAAATGGCATAGCTTGGTTATATTTGGGAGAATAAGAGTTTACTAGTACAGCTAATAGCATAAGTTCGTAATAGAGATAATATCTAACCTATTCAGCTTGGGACTAGGTCTCTACATAGCCTAAGGTTATTGACAATATCAATAGATTGATCAATGACCCTATCTAATGGTTTGTTTGATCTTGACAATATTGATCATGCACTTTATTTATAAAGTATTACATTGTTTGCGTCGATACCTTATGGGATTTACTTACAAAAAATGGCATGCATTCCCACACAACATGCTTATATAACACCGAACATTATATTTATCTGAATGTCTAGATTTCGAAATATTCTACCAACTCTTATCTCTTTTGTGCTATTTTTACAGAGGCTAGTGACCAATCAGTATTATAGAAATCCGGCCAGATCTCTATTTCACATGGACACAAGGAAGCATGCTTGCATTTGGTATGATTTTAGTGCCAGTCTCAGGTGATTGTGGACTAATCTATTTGCATAAATTGATTGTGTGTATGTGTTGAGCACAACTGATTCTAAATTTTATCGGATCAAAAGTTCATATTTTGAAGGCAAAGTTTATCAGATCAAAAGCACAGGTCATGACTGATGATATTGAGGCTGTTTCAAACAATTTTACCACTGGTATGCAAATATTACATTCCTAGAAGTCTTTTACTATTAGGAAACCTGACTGTCCAACATGCCAAATGAGTTCAAATGGAAAAAAAATAACAAGCAGTAGTTCTTTTTAGATTCGTGATTATAATTCATAGAAGTATTTTTTTGCATATACTAGTATATATGATTTTATTCCAAAGTGGCTAGGTTGTATGGGAGTGGTTCATGTATGAATGTCATTGTGTTGTTATGGCATGTCACTAGAATATGTATGTATATATAGATAAAATTCATGAAATTTTTTGAGTGAATATAAAGTGAATTTTCCAGAGTCCAGAGTCCAAGAAAGAAAAACTCATGATTTTTTTTTATTATATATAGATATAGAGGGTAAAATATGATGGTTGTTGGCTTGATGCCTGAACTATGTCATGAACACTTTGAGGCTGACAAGTTAAAAAGAAATTTTTATAATTTTCATTTATTTATATACAAATATATGTTTGAAGCAAGGACAAGGTAGGCATGTAGGAAATTGGGAATGTTGATGCTATTTGATGGGTTTTGATTATACTGGTGGTTGAGTATAACATCACAATAGTTTGATGGGGTTCTAAATCATTCATTATTTTCCATAGTTGTCATGTCATTCACTAACCACATGACATATAGGGGTGAACTCCTTCACAGATTCCACTATGTATGCAGGTTTCTACCTGTGTAGTCGAGCATAATTGTTTTGTGGATTCATTGATTATCTTTCCTGTTGAAATCCATTTCCTGGTTTAGAGCTGAGTTTTACTTTTCTTAGGTACTAAATAGTTGTAGATTTATCCATTCAAGTTTAATTTTAACCAATTCTTAAATTGAATTTGTTAGATTATATTTTATTATTTTGCACATGATCTTGGTTATTGTTGTTAGCTGTTGAACAAGATAAATAATTTGCTTCATTGTTTTTTTACTTTACAAGTGATATTTTTTTATTGGATTTTGCAAGAGTGAGATTAACTTATAAGTGGTCCATTTAGTATGAAGAGCCTGCTATTGAAGATTTGCCATTCAGTATGAAGAACCCGATGTTAAGGCTTTCAAGCTACTAAGTGTGGTTTTGAAGCTGCTGAGGTGGGATCTAAGTATGGTTTAGTGCTGAGTATGGTTTTGAAGCTGTTGACGTGGGATCTAAGTATGGTTTTACAGCCAAGTGCAAGTATGATGGTTTAGCCATTGTAATATTTTGAAAAGTGATGATTTTCCTATAAAGTTATATGGAAATTAATATGAATATTTGAGAAAACTCATATTTATTGTAATACTTTTGACATCTCATATAATATAATTTGTGGTTTAAAACTTATATATATGGTTCTACTTTATGTTATGTACCAATGTTGTAATTATAAACTAATTAATGTGGCATTGTTTGATTTACATGTGTAATAGATATTATTTACAAGTGTTATAATTAATTATAATGTGACATTGCATAATTCACAAGTGTATTAGATGAGAATAAATGTATGATTCTTTTTTTTAATTAAACATAATATCATATTAAAAATTTATATTGATTAATAATGGACACCATTTAAACTACTAAAATATAATGACCACACATAAAGCGACTAAAAATGACTAAATTAGTGACCAATAATTGAGAGATATGTGACCAAACAATGAGATATAAATGAAAAAAAATGACCAAAATTCGCATATCAATGACCAAAAAACAGTTTTGGTGGCTAATTTACGGTCTTTTATTACACGACCAATTTTGGTCATATTCTAGCTTGTCATGTGGTCATTAATTTGGTCATAAATGTGGTCATTGATTCAAATACATGACCAAATCAATGACCAAATATGTGGTCATATAATTGGTCATTGATTCAAATACATGACCAAATCAATGACCAAATATATGACCAAATTAATGACCAACCGACAAGCTATAAATGACCAAAATAAAAATGACCAATTTTGGTCGCGTAATAAAAGACCGTAAATTAGCCACCAGCGATCGCCAAACCAAAAGTGGTCATTGATATGCGGATTTTGGTCATTTTTTTGGTCACTAATCTCTCATTTTCCACTAGTGAGTCAGAAAACGCGTTAATTGGGCTGATAGCGGAGCTGGAAATTAAGGTTGATAAGCTAGCCCTCAATCTCGTCAAGCATGAAGCTCCTCCATTACCAGGTTTCTCGTCCATCTCTGATAAGAAGTTTAATTGAGTTTCATAGTTGGTTTTTTTGTTTTGTTGTTTTCCCTGTATATATCTCTCTGTCCCTTTGGATAGGACAGACCCAGTTATTTTGAAGTTCTGAATCTCCTACAGTTTACTAAAACGTTTAGTTTTCAAGTTATTAAAGACTGGTAATGCTTTGCTGCTTTCATAAGGGTGTAATTAGAAGTTTAATATCTATATTGTCGCTCCCATAAGGGCATATGTCGAGACTTTGAGTTTCCTCTACCGCTACCACAAGGGCATTTTGTAATTTTGGTTCTATTTGGTGGTCACACCACCCCTCTAATATACTATAACTGTTATTGTCAAAAAAAAAACTTATTTGATTAAAATGTGTTCATAAAGGATAAAAAACAATAAGTTGAATCATACCTAATTCACTGGAGTGAGTATCTTCAAGCCAATATACCCCATTAAAAAAAAATGAATTTGTTGAATGTATCTTAGTTCATACTCACAGGAACAAAGTTCAAATTGGAAAATTGCAATGAGCTCAATATTTACCATTCAAATTTCAACTCCGGTGAAAATTGATAAATCCCTTGCCACTCAAGGGTCTTGACATAAACAATAATGAAAGAAACATTTCCAAGTTATGATGTGTAATATGTATCGAATAGAATAAAGGAGTGGGGACAGACCCCACCAATGGCCATGCAACCTCAAATATTTATTAAAATTTTATGACGGGTTATGTAACTTAATACCAATAAATATTTAATGATAGGCTATGTAACTTAATACCCATCAAATATACGGTTTGATATTTTTGTAGAACGTATTTGTTGACATGTCAAAAAAAATTTAATCTATCAAATACGTTTTTAAAATGCAAATACGTCCTATACACCGTCAAATTCCACGCCTGGCTCAAAGTAAAATTGAACCCCTCTTCTCAATAGCTCAAAGTAAAATAGTTATTTTTTAAAGAACATATTTTCACATTTTTTTAGAGAGGTGTTGGAATTTATAGTCTTCATTCTTGTATTGTTACGGAAGCTCAAGTGTTGTGCAATGTACTATGCATAGAATGGGAGCCATAATGTATCGTTGTCCTCAGAGGCTTAATCCCAACCTTGCATAATGTGCAAACAATATAAAGCTACCCAATACCATGTGTGGTTGCTAACATTAATAAAAATAGGAGATACCAATTTGTGAACGAGGGAGAGGAAGTACCCATCTAACTGTGTAGATCATGAGGTTGGATCATACCGGCAGAAAGCTAAATGTTAGATCTACATAACCAGCAATCTAGAAATTCAGGACAACATACTATAAATCTGTAATATGAATCACATTCATTTCTATTATCAATAGAAATTACAGAGCTGGGTATAATCACACAAGTTTCTCACTCAAAATCATACTACCACACACTAGCAAATCACTCTACAGTTACCCTAGTTCACTCTCTAGCATAATCACTCTCCTAAACACTGAATCAACTACAACAGCAGCTGATGTAACATGCACTTGCCCACATGAAAGTAAAACTTTACATTTAAAATCATATAACAACTTATAAAAACTTATATAATTATATGCCAAGGTCATGTAAAAACCCTATAAAAACTATAATTGTATGCCAAGGTGCCAAGGTCATGTCCAAATTAGCCTATAAAAACTATAAGTTTATGCCAAGGTTCCAAGGTCGTGTCCAAATTAGCCTATAAAAACTATAATTATATGCCAAGGTCATGCAAATTAGCCTTATAATTAACATTATATGCCAAGGTTTAGTGGGTTTTTTATATTCCAAGGTCATGTCCAAATTAACATCTAGCTGGGTTGCATTAATTCAATTTTGTTAATATAGGGATGTGTCAATTTATATTATATATATGTTAGAATTTAGTAAAATGTACAAATTCATTGTCAAATATGTAATTTTTTTCATTGCTGGAGTGACAACTAAAAATGACCAAATAAATGACCAATTGTTATGTGGTCATTTTTAGTCTAGATATCCCATGACCAAATTTGGTCATTTATCTTGGCCATTTTTAGTTGGTTTTTATCCCATGACCAAAAGTGGTCATTTATCTTGGTATTTTTTAGTTAGATCACTTAAATTTATCAATTTTGGTCATTTATTCCTTGAAAAAAACCATGGTGACCAAAATTTTTGGTCTCCTGGTCACTAATCTCTCATTTTCCACTAGTGCACATGGAAGATTGTAAACCAACCCCTTCTCCCTTCCAGTCTGGAGTCAAACTTTCTACCACTTGTACTTCCCCTGAAGTAGATGCCACCTTGTATCGTCAGCTTGTTGGTAGTCTTTTATACTTGACTCATTCCTGTCCTAACCTTTCCTTTGTCGTTGGTTGTGTTGCCCGTTATATGCAAACTCTTCATGAAAGTCATTGGAAAGCAGCAAAAAGAATACTTCGATATATTTGAGGTACAGTTCAGTTTGGGACTCACTATAGTATAGGGGGGGAACCTTTGTTGGTTGGTTTCACTAATTCAGATTGGGTCGGCGATCCTGATGATCAGAAATCTACTGCAGGTTATGTTTTTAGTCTGGGATCTAGACCTATCACTTGGGCTTGTAAGAAACAACAAGCACTTGCTCTTTCTTCAATAGAAGAAGAATATCAAGCCACAGTTAATGCCAGTCAGGAAGCTTTATGGCTTCGACAGATCCTTTCAGAGTTTGGATTTGAGCAACAGCAACCTACTCCACTTTGGTGCGACAATCAAAGTGCCATCAAGCTTGCCAAAGATCCAGTTCTACATCAGCGCAGCAAACACATTGAGCTACACATGAGGCTTCATCAGAAATCTTGTTCATGATAGTGTTATTGAAGTTCTTTATTGCCCTACAGATGATCAAGTTGCAGACATCTTCACCAAGTCTCTTATAGAAGAAAAGTTTTCTAAACTTCGGTCTATGTTAGGAGTTCAGGAATGTGTCCTTAAGTGGGGATAGGCTCTAATGCCTCCTTCCTTCTCCTAATAGTGTCACTTTTGTAAATCCTTCAATCCTATCCCAAGTTGTTCTTAAGGGGGGATGTTAGGATATTTAGACACTTAGGAGTTAGTTAAGATCAACTTGTGTAATATATCTGTTAGGTAAAAGTGTGTTTCTTTAGTATGCATTAGTATGCATTTGTAAATATTCTAATCTGACGATCATGATATGTTCTAGACATAGAGTGATCCAACGGTTCAACTTCTCTTAGATCATACCTACCATTGATCCATGGCTTAACACCCGATTGGTCTATGATCTCTATTTAAAGAGCATAGAGAGTCCTTGGCTAGTTTATCAATTATGAGAAGCTCATGTAACTTTCTTTCTTTTGCATAATAAATTGCTCCAAGTAGCTATTGGTTGGGGTCATGTACTATTTCCCTCTCGAGGGTTTTAACCATGTGACAAACATCGATGTGTTGATCAGTGATCTATTTGTGTGAAGCAGTATCTGAAGGTGTTCGGTCTTTTGGGAGTACCCTGTGTACTCAAACATCCTGTGTGATTTGTTTTGTTCAGTTTGTATCTTCATTCTCCATTTACTGCAAACATTATTAGAACTATCTGCTTGAAGATCTAAATGGCATTCAAATTCTAATACTATGATGACTATATCAAGTGTTGTGTAATGACTGGAAACTCGAGAGAATCAATCAGAGGCTCAACAAACATAACTGCAACCAAGTCTGTAAAATGAGAGCGAACAAAAAGATGGCTCACAGGCCAACAACAACCTCTAAAATCAGAGTGTGACAGCGGGTCACAGAAAGGCGAGTCTATAACAAGGGTGGCGAGAATGCCAACAAGGAACACTATCTATCAAAAGAAAATGACTCACTAACCTATGGCGTATGAGTGCAAGAAAGATCCTAACTACAGGCTGGAAGCTCCTCTCAAATCGTATCCTTAGCAGAATGATGAAATCCCAATACGAAATACAAAAATGGAAGAACCATACAAGCTAAGAGAATCCCACTACCGAGAAGGACCTTTGGGTAAAAGAGTCCTAGAAGATTGGCCACTAGGATACCTCGTTCATGACACATGTTTGGTTTACTGATGCTCCAGCCCTTTGGCCCTTGACACCCAGTATACGCTAGCATGCACGAGGAGGACTATGAAGGTTTAGCCTTTGGTGCAAGATGGAGTGTTGTATTCCACCATGACTTCCAGAACCCCTTCATTGCGGCTTACTCCTGCTGAGCAGGGTGCCTCTCAACGAACTGGTTGTGAATTGTGTTAACAAATACAAGAGGGTTTTGGTTCCCTAATGGTCAACAACTATGTCTTATAAATGTGAATAATAGAGGGGTGTTGTTTTGATTCATGTCCGCAAAGTCCTAACTTAACTACATGATTGTTTTATCCTTAAGTTAGGTTACATTATTCGTTTGTAATTAAGTTAATTTTAAGGCTCTGCTAGGGGTCATCAACCAAGCGTTTCACTTAGTGGTGTGAATTATGTGCAACTGTATGTTAAACCCAACAATCCACTGTGAATATGTTCAATATCACTACCAGGATGCAAAGATAATCCAGTAAATAATAGTAATGGACAGTAAAGCTGCAAAATAAAAAAATCCTTCTAGTAATGAAATTATGCTTGAAACAAATGAGTAATAAAGGAAATTTCAATTAAACGCAGGAAACAAGCATGGGGTTTCAACTACGAAGCTCAACTATGGCAACTCATAAACCAAGGAGGTGAGACCTAAAACACACCAAGGGGATCAAAAAGATCATATTTAGAAAGAAAAATAGGTGAGGATAGGGTTATGGATAGAGACGGGTTTGAAACAGGCACAAAAAAATAGAATGAAAACTATCAGTCACACTTGTCGACAAAACAAGTGCGATGAGGGTCGCATGAAACAGAGGGACATTGGCGATTTAGGAAGAAAACAATCAAGTCACGCACAACAGAGGATAAAATGTGATTGTGTCACTCAAAACTAAAACATAGGCATGACTTGGGTTGCGTCGTAGGCCAAGACAGGAGCGATGAGGGGAAAACAGATAAGTCACGCAAAATAGAGGGTTAAGCATGACTACGTCACTCAAAACTGAATCACAAGGGCGACTAGGGTTGCATCGTAGGTCAAAATAGGAGTGATAAAAAAATAGACAAGTCGTGCAAAACCGAGGGTTAAGCGCGACTGGGTCGCTCAAAACTGAGTCACACGAGCGACTAGGGTCATTCCGAAAGTAGGGACAGGAGCGATTTGGATTTTTACACCAAGTCACTCTTATCGGGGCTATAGGCTCGACCTAGGTCATTTTTATTGAGCAGAAAGGAGCGACTGGGTCGCGACTTTCGGCTAGATAAGAGTGACTTGTCCCGAACTAGAAAAACATTTTAAAAAAAAGCAAGCTAGGGCTAGGGGAGTAGGAACTGAGACAACAAGGGTTCAAATCGGCCACAAGGGGGCCCTATCTGTGACAGCTGATGGCAAAAAGTAAAGACAAACCGATGTCAATTTGCAAAAATGAGATCCAAATGGATCATCCGAGTGGAGTCACCAAAACTATAGTGGGGATTTCTCCCTCACTATGTGCAAAAGAACCAACCTTAGATCGATGTGATCGTAATGAAGATCTCAATGGAAAATAAAATAATGAGCTAAACTAATAAGAGAAAGCAAATATTTTTTAACATTTTTTAACATATACTAGAGAAACTAGTCTAATCCAAATATGTAAAAACACATTTTTTTATTGTAGAATGGGCTACCATAGCCGTCCTCAGAAGTGGTTCCACCTCTCCATGAGATGGTTCTCTAATGGTCTCCATGGACAATTGTCATACGAGGATGGATCCAAGATGGGTATGGAGGATGCCTCAACGTACACTATGGGAATGGCATGGCAACGTGAATGGTGGCAAGGGAGTATGTGAATACCTCACAGAAAAAGTGTCACAGCATACCCACAGATGGAAATGAGGAAAAACGTGTTTTGGGAAGCCCTTCACAATGTATTTATAGTATGGTCCTATGGTTTTTTGACCCCATGTGGTAACCCATGGTATTTTTGTGTGGCTTTCTGGCCCTTTCTCCTTTTTAGGGTTTTTGAACACTTTTTAGGGTTTTCGACCCTTTTTGGGGAGAGAGTGAGGGTAAAGCATAGTAAATAATAATGTTTTGGACCATTTTTTGTGGAAATACAATTGTGAAAGTCAAAAGTAAGGGAAATATGGTAGGAATATGATATATGTATATGGTTTAGACCATGTAGAGCTAGGTGAACACTTTTTTTTGTTAACATCGTGCAATTAGAAATCACCATGGCCTACACGAATCTCATACCACTGAAAATTCAGCATGACATCAATGTCCAGGAAAAAGGACTCTGGGACTTTCATCGGACCTCTCTCCACATGCAGCCGATGGAAACTGTGAGTTTCTAGGAGGCTAAGCCAAGCTCCACAAGAGCTCGACTTGCCCTGTTCGACGAAACCCTGATTCGACTTGTCCTGTTCGACGGAACCCTTATTTCTTTTTGGACTATCAAAATCTCCATCGACCAAGTTCTAGAAAAAAAAAAGATAATGACAGGCTATAGGCACGAGCGTAGCCATAATAATCTAGGACTTGCACCCATGAAGCCTCCATCCTCAACAAAAATGTCACTAGACTCATTGGAACGAACAATATTGAATTGATTCTAGGGAATTCCTCCTCATATGACATGGAGAAAGGAGAAGCATCTGAAGCCAGAATTATGAATCCTCATATAACATGGCGAAAGGAGAAGCATCCGAAAGCTGGAATTATGAAGAATTCAGAATAGAAGAATTTTAGTGGTCAGATGAATGACGATTACATTGAACCTCTTGCAGACTTGATTTAGAACTCAGGCGAAGTCAAATACTATGCTTAGTACTATGAGTGCTTTGCAACCTTAAATTGGGCACTCGAGACAATCATGGACAACACTCTCGCCGAGAACGTCTCAACCAACTTCATGGAAGAAAATATATTGGGTATTGTGGAAGACTATAAAATAGTTAACATATTGATGGCCATTGAATATGAAGATCATCTTGAAACACACAGAATCTAGTACCACCAGGCTTGCACCTCCCCCTCGATCTAACTCGAACAATCCAATCATCATCTCTAATGTGGAAAAATGCACCCAAGGATAACCATGTTCGTAATGTTCTTTGGTCATATTTGATTATGAGTGTGTTTTCTCATCTCTACATAATGTTTACAAAAACCCCAATTTTATCTATTATGCGTGTGTTTTCTCATCTCTACATAATGTTTGCAAAAACCCCAATTTTGTTTTTTAAACCATAAAGGCAACATAATAGCTACTAGCTTAATACATTTGGAAAGATGTCATAGGCAAATAAATTTCTATATGATAACTCAGTGATTAGTATAGAAGTCCATCTCTTTTTCAGTTTGGTATCTATATATCTTTTCTTTAATACTATATAACCACTCCCCACTTACTTTAAAAATCAAATAAAAAACATATCACATTGTTTATGACTTTTCTTAATAGTTTTAATTTACTTTAACAAACGCATACAATACATTACAATTTTAATATATTACTTTAAATCTCCATAATTCAGTTGCTTTTTACACCATCAAAACAAAACCAACACCATACATAATTAATTATACTTTAAAAATACATAACTGAATTCCGTCCTATATGCGACCAAAGAAATTTCATCCACTGTCTTAAAGTAGTTGTAAAATCCCCATTGTTATTTTAAGTAGATGATAATATGTCCATCGCTCTGAATCTCGTCTCGTTTTCTATGAACATATATTTTATTATACTTATTTTATTTTCTTATAATATATTCAAGACATTCTGTAACTTGGATGGCTTGCAGACACCTTATGTGTAAAAACGTATCCAAACCTTTCTACTCCCCATATGTGAACGCAATATGTGAACGCAATAATCAATTATCTTGTTGGAGGTCGACCATGTACTGTTTGATCCATTTTGTGATGGTCTCTACCTCTTTCGACCGCTGTTCTCTCAGCCAATCTGGATCTTCTTTAGATGACAATTGCAGATCTTGGCAATGGACTCCTAAAGTGTACATAAAGCAGCAAGACTATGAGCACTCAAGACTATCCAATATAGTACTCAAATTTCTCTGAAGATTTACCTACCTTCGTTTGTTGGGAGGGCTATGACGCTTTCGGATATACTCTCTAACACACTGCATAATTCACAACGATCAAGATGCAACTGTTAATCACTCAGTCGACTCAGAATATAGAAAGATTTATATAGATTTAGACGTCTTACCCTCCACTGCTATATGGATCTCGCAAGCCGTTGGAGAAGATTATGTTGCTTGCAAAACGTTTCAGCACCCTTCTTATGTTCTGGGTATCAAAAAAAAAAATTGTGTATAATCAAAATATTCATAGCCAAAAACTGGACATTGAAAAATAATAATAATACCAAAATTTTAAAAACTCTATCGTCAATATTTAATCTTAAGGCCTTGCGATGGATCCTTTAATGACCATGTGAATCAATTATGTGATTGAGAATTTACATGGCCACCAAATTCTGTTGTGATCCAATTGGGCCTCGGTAGAACTCCATATTTTCTCTTGCACTCCTCTGCGTAAGATTTATGTCGAATAAATCTAAGGGAAACATTGTTGTATTCGGGGTTGAGCTCATTGGCATTACCATTTCAGTGCAAACCTGCACGCACACTATCAATATTATCATTAGCATCGGCTTTAAGTTGTTTGATTAAAGATTGCTTGAAATAAAGATTGTTTGATTAAAGATTGCTTGAAATAAGAATGTGTTGCTTGAAGTAAGTACTTAACCTGCCAATTCCACCCGTCATTGGGATATTCATGAAGATCGAGACAAGTATTGTTGGTTGCCGATGTAACTTCGAGAGAGTAGTTGTATTGAAAGTTTGCTACCGCGGATATGCGGGTGAGGAGGTCTGTGCCATTGGGAGAGCTATCGATGATCTTGCACATCTGCGATACCAGATTGAATAATTGATTAGCTCCGTGTTAACCAATACAGTGTTATAAACATCCTTCAAATTCTCCGAGAATTAATGATCCTGACCTCTTTCACTGGCGGATAATCATACTGAGCGGACTCATCGTATGTATCTATTAACCAATCTATCAAAGTACTAGTGTTGAAAGCCCTGAGATATAGAGATGGTTTTCATTAGTGGCGTGAAAATGATTCTACATTCACATGATAATTGATCTTTTGGGATAGAATTCTCACTTGCAAGTGTTGAATGTGCGGCGTAGTCTCTCCAAGCCTCCAGTTTGTGAAGCAATTTTATTTATTTCTGTCCATGACTCTTTTATTGTATTGTAGCAGCTCTCGCTCACATTCTGTGCCACAGAAAGCAATAATTTCATCAATGGATCAAATGATGATATAAATATATAAATCTTGAATGAAAGAACAGATCTATAAACATACCCTGAAGTCTCTTGTCACAACGCTGTCGTAACCATCCTGAGGTGTTATGTCATCGAAATACAAGATAGGTGCCGAAGATGCCATTGCCCCGATTGCAACGTGGGGATACTTCAACCGAAACCAGGAAGCTAACACTGCAGTAGCTCAATTATGATAATTCAATAGACATGGTAAGGTTTTTTTTTCACAATCAATTAAACAGTCGTGTATGGTTATATATTCTTAGTAGACTAGTGCGTATTACTTAAGGATAACACATAAAAGATTATAAGCAGCTTACTTCCACCATAAGATCCACCGAAGACGATGACAGGGCAGTTTTCTGCAGACAAATTTTTCTTCAACCCCACAATTAGGGTTGCGTAATCAGCCAGCGCCTGTGTGGAAGTGAAATAACCGAGTGTAGAGGCATTGCTAAAGGATTCTTCTGGACTCCCAAAGGGCATCGACAATCCATAGTATCGATGCTGAAAGTTGAAACAAACATTATTTCAGTAAACTCAATAATTTCATTCATCCCCATTCTATCGATCCAAAATAAAATTTACCTCAATGTACACCACAAGTGCTTGGAATTGAGGAGCGTTCTCAAGAATAAATCCACTGGCATCAAAGTCTTCATCGATAGAACTCTCATCGCCCGTGTAAACAAAGATGGGAGAATGGCTTTGGGGACCTCCCCAATGCTTTGCATTGACAAGATACCTCTGCTCGAATGTGTGATATCCCTCCGGTGTGTAAGTAAAATGGTCGAGAATTTGAGTATAATAGTGTGTCTCATATGCAGCATTCGAAAGCTCCAGTCCATTGTTATTGACTAATGATTTCCTAGACCTAAGAAGCGACCTCCTACGGCCACGAGCTAAGAAGGAAGAAGGGCTCATGCAATGTGTAGACTGTAAAAGAATGCATGCCGCCACCATTATTAAAAGAGGGAGAAGCACTCTGAGAGCAGATTGATTGCCCAACCCCATTGTTTTGTTTTGGTGTCTACCAATTGCTCTGGAGAGTCAGCTCTATATAGGAAGAAAGAGAGGGAATAATCTGTACACTTCCCATCTCATCCGAAGTGAAAACGGTCTCTCATCCGAAGTGTGTCTTCACCATTGAAAATTTTGTACACTGATGTCAATATTGCAACGCAGTGAACCAACGTCACTCATGATGCCTGCCAGGCTAAAACACATGCTTCAATATATTTTAGGGTAAACAAAAGTATCTACGGTAGCTAATTACTATGAAAGTCAAAAAGCTTTTTTGGATAACAAATACACGTGCATTCGTGAGTCGAAAAGTTTGTGGATAACAAATACACGTGCATCAGTGTTATGTATAGGTGATATGCATTAATTCGGTTGCATGGCTTGCAGCAGTGGCAAGATACAGCCAGTCAAAGAGACATGCACAAACATGCAGTCATTTTTCCAAACATTGTTAGATTCTTCCATATCATATCATATGTGATATGTTATGATATGATGTGAATTGTCCAAAGATCGATCCAAGAAATCCTATAAAGTAATTAGTTAAAAAATATAAAAGTTAAAGAGATGCGCTTGGAATCTTTGGTATTGGGATTGGATAGTGGAGTCCTAGTCTCTCACATCACTTAAAAGCTAGTCTCTCATCTAGAAGGGATCACATCACATAGTCGAGCAACTCTTTGTACAGTAGCTAATGACTATGAAAGTCAAAAAGTTTTTGGATAACAAATACACGTGCATCCGTAAGTCAAAAAGTTTGTGGATAACAAATACGCGTGCATTTGCAGCCATGCAGCAGTGGCAACTTGGCAAGATATGATATGCACAAACATGCAAGTCATTTTTCCAAACTTTGTCATATCAATTGTCCAAAGATCGATCCAAGAAATACCATAAAGTAATTAGTTAAAAAATATAAAAGTTAAAGAGTTGCGCTTGGAATCTTTGGTATTGGGATAGTGGAGTCTTAGTAGCTCACATCACTTAAAAGCTAGTCTCTCATCTAGAAGCGATCACATCACATAGTCGAGCAAGTCTTTCTTGGAAAGTATCTTTGTAAGTCAAGCTCCTTTTTGGAAAGTATGTAGAAACATTTAATTTTCAATTTTTTACGGTTGGAGAAAGTAATTATTCGCAGATCCGTACTTGATTCTGATTTTCAGAGTCTATATGAGTCAAGATCTTGTGGGTCTCTTTGACAAGAGGGAAGAGTCGACGATTCGGCAATGTAAACGAGTCAAATTTATTTCTGAAGCTAAGTTGTTAGGTAGCTAGTTATTACAGTCTTTAATGGTGAGTGAGTCGACTCATGTAGAAGCAATTTTCAGGTTGCCTATAAATAGAAGAAGAAGAATGTAAATTAGGTTAGACACAAGTCACTAGACATAATAGAGAGACAGAAGAACTGAGGGTGAGAAAGGAGAGAAAGAGAAGTTGAAGCTCAAGCTTTTGTAAGTGATTCAGTCGAAGAGCCGAAGCTCTGTAAAAGGATCACTAGGTGAGCCAAGAAGTCTCCAGAGACAAGTTTGTAAAATATTTGTTATTTCTGCATAGTTATATATATGAAATAGTTTATGGTTGAATCCATGTTTATTTGGCCGCACAATATTTCTAGATTTACTTGTGTAAATGTTGTTTACACTTACGAGTGAAAGATCAAAGAACCCATAAATTTCTCACAGCGTGAAAGTTCCAAGTTTTAAGGCACATTGGTGGACTCAAGTCTTCCTACATATTTGGGCATATGTTTTTATAAGTTCGTTGGATTTGTTCATGTGTCCATTTTTACTCTATCTTACTCATAGGTGAAAAGCATTTGTAATTTCTTAAGTCTTTTAGACTAGAAAAATACTTTGTAGATTTCGACCTGTTGAAGTATTTGTAACTTCGGAATGTATTCATCTATGTATCTTATGTATAGTAACCCGATGTTTATTCTGGGATGTATCTATAATGTAATTGAGTCATGTTGTCATGCCTCAATGTTCCGATGGGGAGGATCAATAATGTAAACAAGTCATGTCAAGTCATTGTGGGTAATCCTCACATTGTCTAAGGGTTAAAGTCCCCGCAGTTCCGAGGCACTAGGGTTATTAGACTCTCCTAGTAGAGATCAGCCCTAGTAAGGTTTTAGTCATGTCGGGATTAGTATAAATAGAGAGCTGGACTCTCTATTTATCAGACAACTCATCCACACTCAAGTGTAGCGCATAGTTGAGGAAGGAGAAGACATTGGGGCTAGATAAGAAGAAGATTAATGTTGTCGGGAGATCACTTATTGTTTTGGGCTTTTACTGTTTTAGTGTTGATTCTATCTCTGAGGAAGCTGAGGGGTTTTCTCCATTTATGGTTTCCCCGAGGAAAAACACTGTGTTCATTGTCTCTTGTGTTTGATTGTTGTACTTGTTATTCTCTCAGTTAAAGATCCTAATAATGCTAGATTAATGTTGAAAAACTAACATGGTATCAGAGCTAACCTAAGAAGAAGACACTGTGCAACTGCGGGAACTAGGGATTCCTAGTTTGTGGATATTCCTCCACAGATTTTTAGCAAAAGTAAGGTGCAATGACTCTCCTCCTTAGGGCGCATCTTTCTGTCGAAGCATAATTTAATTCTGAGGCTTTTCAGTTTTAAACCCGACACTAATGCCGAAAATTAGGGTTTTTCACAGAAGAGGAATTTTTTAGTGAGACTAGGCCTGGATTGATCTCCTCCCCAAAATCAAAGTTAGGGATAAATTTCAAGGCATTTGGGTGGAAAGAACTCCGGAAAAGAAAAACCCTAATCTGCTCGTGAACGAGCTCTGCACGATTTCAGCTCAAGTTTCAGATCCGACATCCTAACCTCGTAAGATCTAAAATCTTTTGTATTTCCATTTGAGGTTCTCAGCTAAGATGTCTCATCATACCAAGCTTGAGGGAGCTGATAACTTCCGAGCCTTGAAGTATAGGATCTCTCTGGTCCTGGAAGAAAATGAGTTAGACTCCTACATCCATGAGGAGGTTCCAATTCCACAGGGAGATGAGGCAAAGGCCTTACATAAAAAGAAGATGGTTATGGCAAAGAGAATCATTGTTGATTCTATCAAGGATCACCTTATACCTCAGGTGTCCTCTCTCAAGACACCTAAATTTATGTTTGATGCCCTAACCAAATTGTTTGAAGGGAAGAACATAAACCGGAAGATGACTCTGAGGAATCAACTGAAGAATGTGAAGATTCAGAATGCAGAGACCATCCAGTCTTACTTCACAAGGGTCTCTCAAATCAAGGAACAATTAGAAGCTGTAGATGAAGAAGTGGAGAATGCAGAGATTGTGATGACAACACTGAATGGCCTTCCTAGGTCATGGGATTCTTTCATCCAACAAATTTGTGCCAGAAAGAAGTTAGTCAAATTCAACAAACTATGGGAAGAATGTTCTCAAGAAGAAGCAGGGATAGCAACTCGAGCAGAGAAGATGGGAAGTGAATACCAAGCTCTCACAGTTCACTCCAAGAAAGGCAGAAGAAGATCTCATTACTCCAAAGGTAAGGATCCTCATCATAGAGATAACATTAGAAGGGACCTATCAAAATTGAGATGTTATACATGTGATGAAAGAGGACACTTTGCAAAAGACTGTCCTAAGAACAACGGTCACTCTCATAAGAAGAAGGGGAACAAAAGAAGACATATTGCTCATGCTGCAAAGGATGATGAACCCTCCAAGAAAAGAACCAGATATGAAAGTGAAGATTCTTCAAGCAAGGATGAATATGTTTTGATCTCCGCTCTCACAGGTAACATTACTCATGGAAGTGATGATTGGCTTATAGATAGTGGGGCT
This sequence comes from Pseudotsuga menziesii, assembly GCA_001517045.1. Lineage (NCBI taxonomy): Eukaryota > Viridiplantae > Streptophyta > Pinopsida > Pinales > Pinaceae > Pseudotsuga > Pseudotsuga menziesii. The sequence continues at coordinate 26,576 of LPNX010295436.1, forward strand.
TCCAAACATATGACTCGATTCAAGGAATCCTTTGTGAGACTGTCAGAACATGAATCACCTCACAAGGTGAAGCTAGGAGATGACTATCAATATCCAATAAAAGGTAGTGGGGAATCTTCATATAAACTAGACTCTGGTAAGTCTCTAATAATGAAAGAAGTATTGTTTGTGCCAGGACTCAAGAAGAACCTTCTCTCCATATCAGCATTGGATGCAAAAGGAATGAGGGTTGCATTCATACATGGTCAATTCATCATGTGGCCTAAAGGAAAGACTATCGATGATGCGGTGGTGATTGGAGAACAAGAAGGAGGTTTGTACAAATTGAAGGGCCATCCAGAACAAGCCTTGGTCCATGACATAGTAGAGCCAAATGAGCTTTGGCATGGAAGGCTTACACATGTGCATTACAGAGCACTACCTATTGCAAGCAAAGCTGTTGAAGGTCTTCCAGAATTCCAAGCAAAACATGATGGGGTCTGCAAAGGATGTGTGAAAGGAAAGAATACAAAGAAGACATTTCCCAGCAGTGAAAGAAAAGCCAAAGGCATACTAGAAATCATCCACTCCGATGTATGCAGTCTGATGTCATCAAACCCACTAAGCGAGTATGCATAATATGTTTCTTTTATTTATGATTTTTCTTGGAAGACATGGGTTTACTTCATGAAGAACAAAGATGAAGTATTCAGCAAATTCAAGGAATTAAAATCCTTGATCGAGAACCACACTGAAAGGAAGATCAAGACTTTTCGATCAAATAATGGTGGAGAATTCACTTCGAATGAATTCAAAGAGCTATGCAAAGAATCAGGGATTAAGAGGGAGTTGTCCACTCCTTATAATCCACAACAGAATGTGATTGCAGAACAGAAGAACGGAACTATCATGGAAGCTGCAAGATCCATGCTTCATGATCAAGATCTTCCTATGCATCTTTGGGTTGAAGCTACCAGAACAACGGTGTATGTACAAAACCATACTCCACATAGAGTACTCGAGAATAAGACTCCTGAAGAAGTCTTCTTCGGAAAGAAACCAGAAGTCAGACATCTCAGAATATTCAGCTATCCTGTGTGCATACACATTCCAAAGGATAAAATGACAAAATTAGATCCTTCAAGAAAGAAGGGCGTATTTGTGGGTTACACTGAAAGCTCGAAGGCTTACAGAATCTATTTCCTAAGATACAAGAAGATTGAAATCAGCATGGATGTGACATTTGATGAAGACACAACTTACAACAAATCCAGAAAGATACCTGCTGAAGAACCTGAAGAAGTAGAAGCACCCAGAATTCATGATACAACCATGAACGAAGAAATTAAGAAGAAGATCAAGAATTTGAAGAATAACAAAGGCTTGTAGATCCACCTCTGGAGAAGAATCCTCATAAGAGGAAACCTACTTGGGTACAAGAACTTATCCAAGGTGCGGAAAGATATGGGGCTCTAGAAGAGAATCATAGAGAAAGAAAGAGGACCAGATCCTGCTCCGGGTATGTAGCTTTACTATGTGATTTCATTGATAAAGAACCTTCCAGTTATGAAGAAGCGGCAGAACGCAAAGAATAGAAGGATGCTATGATCGAAGAATACCAATCGATCATGAAGAATGACGTTTGGGATGTTGTCCCAAGACCAAACAAGAAGTCATTTGTAACTTCCAAATGGATCTACAAGATCAAGCATGCTACAGACAGTAGCATTGAAAAGTATAAGGAAATATTTGTGGCTTAGGGTTTCTCTCAGAAAGAAGGAATAGACTATGAAGAAACCTTTGCACCTATAGCCAGATACACTTCAATCAGATAAGTACTTGCTTTGGCTGCAATGATGAAATGGAAGATACACCAGATGGATGTCAAGATTGCTTTCTTGAATGGTGTAGTCGAAGAGGAAGTGTATGTAGAATAGCCACTCGGTTTTGAGACACATGACAGAGAGTCTCATGTATGCAGATTGAAGAAAGCCCTGTATGATTTGAAACATGCACCCAAGACCTGGTACGACAGAATTGACAGCTTTCTATCCAGTTTAGGCTTTACCAAGAGTAAAGCAGATTCCAACCTTTACTACAAGGTTGAGGATGGCAACCCACTACAAGGTTGAGGATGGAAACCCAGTGATGCTTCTACTGTATGTAGATGATCTATTTGTGACAGGTACAGATGGGTTGATTGCTCATATGAAGAGAAATCTTGTTGTTGAGTTCGAAATGAAGGACTTAGGGATGATGCATTACTTTCTAGGTATGTAGGTGTGGCAGAGTACAGATGGAATCTTCCTTAGACAAGGGAAGTATGCAGTAGAGATCCTTAAGAGGTTTGGGATGATGGATTGGAAGGCTATGGCCACACCTATAGCATTGAACCTGAAGCTATTGAGTGATGCTTCATCAGAGTCGGTTGATGCTACGATGTATCGTCAGATGATTGGGTCATTGATGTACCTGACGAACACGAGACCAGACATTTGCTTTGCTGTGAACACCTTGTGCTAGTTCCTGATAGATCTAAGACATGTTCACTTGATTGTTGCAAAGAATATTCTGAGGTACCTGAAAGGTACAGTTGATTATGGGCTCAAGTACGATGCGAATCAAAAGATTAACCTAGAGGGTTATGTTGATTCAGATTGGGCAAGCAGTGCCATCGATAGGAAGAGCACTTCAGGGTGTTGCTTTAGTATGGGATCAGGTGTGATCTCTTGGTTTAGCAGGAAGCAATCCTATGTGGCAATGAGTACAGCTGAAGCAAAGTATTTCATAGCTTGTTCAGCTAGTTGTGAGGCAGTATGGCTGCAGAAGCTACTGTCTGATATATTTGATCTCTAGTTGGATGCTACTTGCATACATTGTGACAACTAAAGTTGTGTAAAGTTGTCAGAGAATCCAGTGTTCCATGACAAGTCAAAGCATATCGATATCAAGTATCACTATATCAGGGATATGGTGCAAAGGGGAGCAATGAAGCTCTAGTATGTTGCGATGGAGTAACAGATAGCTGATGTATTGATGAAGCCATTGGCTAGGATGAAGTTTGAGTACTTCAGGGAGAAACTTGGTGTTCTCCAGATCGAAGTTTTCCTTCAAGAGAAAATGATGAGACCCATAGCCATTCTGACAAGGTGAGAGGATTGGCTCCTTCCATGGTCAGATGTAAGAGTTGAGCCATTCTGTCATGGTGAGAAGATTGGTTCCTTCCATGTCAGATATGAGTGTTGGCCATTCTATCGAGTAGGACAGATGTAAGGGAAATTGCCATTCTAGGAATGGAGGCACCTGGTTAGTTACCAGCAAAATTCAGTCTAGGATTGAGAAGCCATTTTGATGTGATAGAGGGATGTGTTCCCACTTGATCAGATGTAAGGGCTGAGCCATTTTGTCATGGCTAAAGGATTAAGTTCCTTCCATGTCAGATGCGAGTTTTGGCAATTCTGACGAGTAGGTCGGATGTAAGGGAAACTACCATTCTCTAGGAGAATGGAGGCACCTGGTCAATTACTAGGTAGCTCATTCAAGGAGGACTGGGGGTCATTTTGATATGACTATAGGATTGGTTCCTACAAGATCAGATATGAGTGCAAGCCCTTCCATCATTGTTAGAAGGATGTGTTCCCGCCTGGGTGGATGTAAGTGCATAGCCCTTTCATCATTGTGGTCGGATTTGTTCCAGCTTAGATGAATGTAAGTGCAGATCCTTTCTTCAATCATGTGTTGATTAGATATAAGTGCTGAGCCTTTCTTCAATCATGTGTTGATCAGATATAAGTGTTGTGCCTTTCTTCGATCATGTGTTGATCAGATGTAAGTGCAGTATCTATCTTCGATCATGTGTTGATCAGATATAAATGATGAGCCTTTGTTCGATCATGTGTTGATCAGATATAAGTGCTGAAGAAGACCTGCATGGAAACTAGGCCTACAACCAGCATGGAAAAAGGCTAGCTCTGTAGAACTTTGTGTGACGAGAAGAATAATGAGATAGCACCAGTGATGATCCAGATCCGGTGATGATGGCCAGTGATGATCCAGATCTAGTGATGATGGCCAGTGATGATCCATATTGAGTGATGATCGAGATCTAGTGATGATGCTCCAGTAGTGATGATCCAGATTGAGTGATGATCTAGATCCAGTGATGATCCAGATCCAGTGATGATGTCCCATGATGATCCAGATCCAAATATGAAGATGACTTGAAGACGAAGATCACTTGAAGACTAAGAAGACTTGAAGATGCAGATGACGAGAAGATCCAGCTGATACAGAGAAGAAGACCAGTACTAAAAATTGTGTCGAAAGAATACCTTCCTAGTTAAGAGGGAGTGTTGATGTATTTGTAACTTCGGAATGTATTCATCTATGTATCTTATGTATTGTAACTCGATGTTTATTCCAGGATGTATCTATAATGTAATTGAGTCACATTGTCATGCCCCGATGTTCCGATCGGGAGGATCCATAATGTAAACAAGTCATGTCAAGTCATTATGGGTAATCCTCAGATTGTCTAAGGCTTAAAGTCCCTACAGTTCTGGGGCGCTAGGGTTATTAGAGTCTCCTAGTAGAGGTCAGCCCTAGTAAGGTTTTAGTCATGTCGAGATTAGTATAAATAGAGAGCTAGACTCTCTATTTATCACACAACTCATCCACACTCAAGTGTAGCACATAGTTCAGGAAGGAGAAGACACTGGGGCTAGATAAGAAGAAGATTACTGCTGTCGGGAGATCACTTACTGTTTTGGTGCTGATTCTATCTCTAAGGAAGTTGTGGGGTTTTCTCCATTTATGGTTTCCCCGAGGAACAACACTACGTTCATTGTCTCTTGTGTTTGATTGCTATACTTGTTATTCTCTCAGTTAAAGATCCTAATAATACTAGATTAATGTTGAAAAACTAACACGACCAAAGTGAACCGACAAGGTCGGTTGAGTGAGCCGACTTGAGAGGTCGAAGAGGTGAGCTGACTTAGAGGTCGAAGTCAGTCGACTTCGAAGTGACAAGTGGCCGAGGTAAAATCAGTCCGTAGAACCAACAAGTAAGTCGAAGTAAATCAGTCGAGTCGAAAGTCTGACCAAAGTTGATAGACTTGTCTAGTGGGGAGATAGACAAGTTTCACGTGACAAGTAAAAAAAGGAAAAAGAGGTCGACGTGAAAATATTATTTTTTAATATTAACTGAGCGGTAAACACAAGTTTAGTCGACTTGGTTTTGGCTAACTGGTATCAGAGAAAGGTTTATATTAGAGCAAGGTTTAGGAAAGAAATCTTGTTTTAATAGGTGGAAAATTAATTTTATAAGGAAAGCTAATTAAAAAATTAAAAATTGCTTCCACTTCTGGTTCATTGCAAACTCCAATTTTTACAGGAAAGAATTATGAATATTGGTCTTTAACAATGAAGGATTTATTCAGAGGTCAATATGTTTGGGAGATAGTACAGCATGGTTATGCAGAACCAACAGACATGACAACATATAACAATCTCACACAAGCTGAGAAAGATGTCTTGAGGGAACAAAGGAAGAAAGATTGAAAATCTCTGTTCTACATACATCAAGCTATGAATGAAAGCATACTCCCAAGAGTAGCAACAAAAACTAATGCTAAGAAAGCATGGGATACATTGGAGACTGTCTATCAAGGTTTGGATAAGGTAAGAACATCCAAGCTGCAGATTCTTAGAAGAGATTTTGAATCTTTGTCCATGAAAGATTCAAAGAATGTAGACTCATTCTACACCAGAGTTGTTGGGTTCATAAGCCAAATGAAATCTCATGGAGAAGCCATAGAAGACTGAAGGGTTGTTGAAAAAATTCTCAGAATTCTTCCTCCAAGATTTGAAAATTTGGTTGTGACCTTAGAAGAACATATAGACATGTCGACACTTACCATTGATGAGCTGGAAGCTTCACTCATCAATCATGAACACAGACTCAGCATAAAACATACATCATTGGAAGGTGCATTCGCAGCACAGTCATCCATAAGTTGTGGTAAAGGCAGGGGGAGAAACAACTTCAAAGGCAGAGGAAGAAGTTCTTCAAGAGGAGGACGAGGCAAGAGTCCTACAAATGTCGGTGGCAGAGGAGATAATCAGAACCCAAGTCAGCCAAGTGGCCAAAGGTTTGATAAATAAAAAATTCAATGTCATTGTTGTAAGAAATTTGGTCATTATGCATATGAATACAGGAAGAAACAATATGACCAAGGAAGGCAAAGCCCAAATCAGTCGACCAGCACCAGCACTTCAACAAGTGCAATGTTAATGGCATCGACATCTCCACTCGAATGCAATGTTGTTCAAGAAAGTCCACATGACATATGGTACATAGATTTAGGATGCAGTAACCACATGACTGGTAATTTGAATTTGTTTTCCAGTCTAGACAATTCCGTTCAAACTAATGTTACACTTGGAAACAATGTCCAAGTTACTATTTTAGGAAAAGGCACTGTTGATATTCTAACCAAACAAGGGGAGAGTAAGTATATCCCTGATGTCTATCATGTCGAAGGTCTGAAACATAATTTGTTAAGAATTGGACAACTGATACAAAAAGGCTACAGAGTCTACATTGAAGATGATCACTGTGTGATTAAAGACAAGCGTCCAAGCGACTAGCTGATAGCAAAAGTGCCAATGACAAGCAATTTCTTGTTTCCATTGAGGATAGTTCTCGACATGAAAGGGAATACAAACACATGAACCACATTTAAGGAATAAAGTGAAGAAACAGTCGAGCTCCTCGACAAGAAAGAAAATGGAAGCGCTAATTTGCAAGCTGCATTTTAGACAGAAGTTCGGGATGAATCCTAGTTGTGGCATTTCAGATTTGGACATCTAAATTTTGGTGGGCTGAAGCTACTGCACACAAATAATATGGTGAAAGGATTACCATTGATCGACAGACCAGAAAGGGTTTGTGAAGGCTGCATTTTTGGCAAGCAGCACAGAGAGACTTTTCCAGTCAAAAAGTCTTATAGAGCATGCACACCACTTGAAATTATGCACTCTGATATTTGTGGTCCAATGCAGACATCATCCATTGGTGGCTGCAAGTATTTTCTAACTTTTATTGATGACTACTCAAGAAAGACATGGGTATATTTCCTAAAACATAAATCTGATGCATTTACTTATTTTCAACAGTTCAAGTCACTCGTGGAGAACTAGAGTGGTCACCGTATCAAGATCTTAAGGACCAACAGAGGAGGTGAATATGTTTCAAATGAATTTTTGAATTTTTGCAAGACACATGGCATACAAAAACAATTCACTGAACGGTATTGCCGAAAGAAAGAACAAAACCATCATGGATGGCATGCAGCATGTTGGCAGCCAAGCATTTTCCAAATGAATATTGGGGTGAAGCAGTCGCAACTACCGTTTACATTATGAATCGGTGTCCGACAAAGCATGTGAAGAACAAAGTTCCCCAAGAAGTATGGACAGGTATGAATCATAGTGTTTCTCATTTAAATTTTTTTATTTGTGTTGCATATGCTCATGTACTAGATGAGTTGAGAAGGAAGCTAGACAGGAAGGGACATAAATGTATTTTTGTTGGTTATTCTAAAGACACAAAAGCATACAAGTTGTATGATCCTGTCACAAGGAAAGTGATAATCAATTGATATGTTCAATTTGTTGAAAATGAATCATGGGATGGAACCGTCCACATAAATGTCAAGATTGTGTCGAATGTCGACAATGATGATATGGAAGAGGAAGTGGTTCAAACACCACATGTAAGTCAACCGGTCGTAGCACCATCGACTCCCATGACACCATGACATGGTTCAGCACAAGGACCATCGACACAAGTGGCAGGTCAGGCTACACTACAAGCACACCAAGAGGATAGCAGACTCCTTCAAGCATTTTGTCAAGGTCGACATTGACAAAACCGATGAAGACAAGAAGTCTGCGAGAGATATATGAAGTTGGTACACCAAATTCATTCTCTCTCTTTGCATTATTTTCTCCTATATATGATCCATTAACATTTGAAGAAGCTGTTGAAGAAGAAGTATGGGCACAAGCCATGGATGAAGAAATAGAATACACTGAAAAGAACTAGACATGGGAACTGGTTGATGTACCAAAAGACAAAGATGTAATCAGCGTCAAATGGATTTATAAGACAAAGCAAGATGCTGATGGGAATGTGCAGAAGCACAAGGTAAGAATGGTAGCAAGAGGGTTCACTCAACAACCCGACATCGACTTCAATGAAACATTTGCACCTGTTGCATGTATGGATACAGTCAGAACGATTTTGGCCATTGTTGCACAAAACAAATGGCATGTTCATCAAATGGATTCCAAGTCGACATTCTTAAATGGCTATCTGGAAGAGGAAGTATATGTGGAACAACCACAAGGGTATGAAGTTTTAGGTCAAGAGCACAAAGTGTATAGGGTGAAAAAGGCACTCTGTGGTTTAAAGCAAGCTCCTAGAGCTTGGTACAGTCGGATTGATTCCTAACTCACTGAAAATGGATTTCACAGAAGTGAAAGTGAACTGACATTGTACACCAAAGTGTATGAAAAATGTAATATGTTAATTGTCTGCATGTATGTATATGATTTAATATTTATTGGTGATTTTGGTATAACAAATTTTAAAGTAGTCATGGAAAGTGAATTTGAAATGACTGATCTGGGGCTTATGAAGTTTTTTATGGGCATTGAAGTTCAGCAGTCTGAAAGTGGTATTTTTATATCACACACAAAGTATGCAAGTGAAGTTTTAAAAATATTTAACATTTCTAATTGCAAGACAGCCCCAACATCAATAATAACAGGTTTAAAATTGAGCAAGGATGATGAAGGATCCACTGTCGATCCTACGCTATTCAAAAGGCTTGTTGGCGGCCTTATGTATTTGGCAATGACAAGACTAGACATTATGTATGGAGTAAGTTTGATCTCAAGGTTCATGGAGTCACCAAAAGAATCACATTGGCAAGCAGGTAAAATAATTTTGAGGTATGTAAGTGGCACAAAAGACCTTGGTATTATGTATTCAACCTCAGAAAATTTTAAACTCATTGGCTACACTGACAGTGACAATGGAGGCAACATAGATGATAGGAAAAGCACATCTGGGTACACATTTCATTTTGGTACAGGTGTTGTTTCATGGGATTCAAAGAAAAAACCCATTGTAACTTTGTCTTCAGTTGAAGCATAGTATGTTGCAACGACAAGTGCTGCATGTCAAGCTTTCTTGATGAGGAGAGTATTAAAATACTTGTCACAGAACCATCAAGAACTGAAAACCATCTTCTGCGACAACAATTTAGCCATAGCATTATCAAATAATCATGTGTTTCACAAGAGAACCAAGCACGTCGACACAAGGTTTCATTTCATAAGAGAGTTGGTGAACAACAAGGAAATTTGTTTGGAATTTTGCAGGTCTGAAGATTAACTTGTAGAGATCTTTACGAAACCATTGGCAAAGGATACTTTCCAGTATCTTCATAGTTATATTGGAATGACAAGTTCTCCATCGTGAACTTTGTCATAAACAGAGCATGTCTAAGCTCTGAAACATTTTGTAAATTTTGTTTAAAAAAAAAAATCCCCATATGCTCATAATTAAGGGGGAGTGTTGGAAAAAGTAATTACTCGCAGATCCGTACCTGAATCTCAGCTGACTCTATCAGAGTCTGTATGAGTCAAGATCTTGTCGGTCAATCTGACAAGAGGGAAGAGTCCACGATTCGTCAATGTAAACCAGTGGAATTTATTTCTGAAGCTAAGTTGTTAGGTAGATAGTTATTACAATCTTTAATGGTGAGTTAGTCAACTCATGTAGAAGCAATTTTTAGGTTGCCTATAAATAGAAGAAGAATATTGTTAATTAGGTTAGACACAAGTCACTAGACATAATAGAGAGACAGAGGAACTTAGGGTGAGAAAGGAGAGAAAGAGAAGTTGAAGCTCAAGCTTCTGTGTAAGTGATTTGGTCGAAGAGCTGAAGCTCTGTAAAAGGATCAGTCAGTGAGCCGACAAGTTTGTAAAATATTTGTTATTTTCGCATAGTTATATATATGAAATATTTTATGGTTGAATGCATGTTTATTTGGCCGCACAATATTTTTAGATTTACTTGTGTAAATGTTGTTTACATTTACTAGTTAAGTGAAAGATAAAAAAAACCCATAAATTTCTCACCTCATGAAAGTTCCAAGTTTTATGGCACATTGGTCGACTCAAGTCTTCCTACATATTTGGGCATATGCTTTTATAAGTTCGTTGGATTTGTTAATGTGTCCATTTTTACTCTATCTTACTCACATTTGAAAAGCATTTGTAATTTCTTAAGTCTTTTTTACTAAGAAAAATACTCTGTAGATTTCGAACAAAGTGAACCGACAAGGTCGGTTGAGTGAGCCGACTTGAGAGGTCGAAGAGGTGAGCCAACTTAGAGGTCGAAGTTAGCCGACTTCGAAGTGACAAGTGGTTGAGGTAAAATCAGTCGGTAGAACCGACAACTAAGTCGAAGTAAATCAGTCGAGTCGAAACTCCGACCAAAGTTGATAGACTTGTCTAGTCGGGAGATAGACAAGTTTCACTCGACAAGTAAAAAAAGGAAAAAGAGGTCGACGTGAAAATATTTAATTTTTAATATTAACTGAGTGGTACAGTCATGTTTAGTCGACTTGGTTTTGGCTAACATTTATGAAGCTTACGATATATGAAATCGACATGAAGCTTTATTAATAGACGTATCATTTAGTTATAAGTTATAGATTATATTGGAAGAGTTGAAGCCACAGTTGAAGCCTACTTAATAGGTCTATCATTTAGTTATAAGTTATAGGTGATATTAGAAGAGTTGTATAGGTGGTTTTTATCTATATATATTTTATTATTTTATTTTTAATTATTAATAATAGAATAATTTATGGGATCCATTACTTATACTTAGATAAGGGTCTCGATTTATAGTTAAGAAATAATATTTTTGTATGTATTATAACAAAAGATACTATATATAAAATATATATTTTAAGTAATTTTATTATTATTATTATTAGGATTATAGTGAATGTTAATTGATAAAAAGTTTAACAACAAAAATTATGGAAATACCCACTATTTTTTAAAGATGGGATTAGTAAAAGATGTAATGGATCAAAGATAATTAATGTTTTATCTATATTTTATTTGCACAAATTATATTTAATGAGCATAGATCCAAATCTTGGGCTTTATCAAGCCTCAATAGAGATCAAATCTCTAGAGGTGCAAACATTTTCTTAATTATTGCACTCAATAATCCATCAACTTGGTGTGTCCTTTATATAGCCATTGATTTGATTCAAACCAAAAGACACATCTTTTTATTTAAGGTCCATATATGATATTTTTAATATTAATATTTAAAATTGATGTTGTTGTCGGAGAAACCACAGTATCGAAATGACCAAGTCGACGTTTCGGATCCATATTAGGATCCATCATCAGGACAATGTCGAAGGTGGAGAGAGTGAGAATCATCGATAAATACTGAAACTGGGTAGAAAAAGTCTAAGGTCAGCCGCGGAGACTAGGGTTTGCTAGGTTAAAAATAAATTTTATTTTATTTTAATATCAAAGTGTGCGGAAAAGTTATTCTTTAAACCTATTTTTTGGAAAAAGAAAAAGTTTATATTATTAAATTTTTTTACAATGGCTACATTAAGACACTTTTAAAAGTTGTAAGGAGAAAAAAGAGATTTTTATAATTAATTATTTAAAAAGTTTATAAAATTTTTATATATCAAAATGTCAAAAAGTATTTTTATTATTAATAACAAATTTTATTTTAATGCCTATTAATGTGTCCGACGGCCGCCTCTCTGGTTCTTTGTTTGCAGGGATTTTTTGATGTGATGGATCGAGGATGAGTTCGATGGAGTGAATCATTTGCTTGAATTTCTGATTGAGGCGATTTGCGAATGGTCCACGCATGCTTGAAGGAGATCAGAAGGCGTAGAGAGCGAGACATTTACCCTAGCTGCCTCTCTGGTTCTTTTTTTGCAGGGGCGCGGAACGTGGAGCAGCCGAATGTTGAGTTGGGACGCGGATCGGCGTATCTGAGCATCCATCGCATGCGTTTTGNTTCCCCTAGCTGCCTCTCTGGTTCTTTTTTTGCAGGGGCGCGGAACGTGGAGCAGCCGAATGTTGAGTTGGGACGCGGATCGGCGTATCTGAGCATCCATCGCATGCGTTTTGGAGCAGTTTTTGGCTCCTGTCTTCTGGTGGTCGTCGCCCTACTACGATGGCCCCAGATCCGATTAATGAGAAGGAAGAAGATCCTTCGGAAGCTTTCAAAGCATTAGTCCGCTCAAAAGGACCTAAAGCCAAGTCTTCTCTCTTGTTTAAGTTTGTTAAGAAGATGGAGGAGATCCCTTCTCTGGAGCTATCTCCAGAGGAGCCTTGCAATCTTGCCCTCCATCTAGCAGAAAAACGCCCTCATTGGAAAGTTTATAGGGTTATGGCCTAGCCCCAAAATGGTGGAGGCCTGGATGGAAGACCGTTGGAAGCTGTTGATGCATGGAATCATTTCTCTGCATGCAGTAGGCAGGGGTTTTTTTGTCTTCAGCTTCTCGCGGAAAGAGGACCGTGATCTAGTTTTCAGATCTGGACCCTATTTCATCGGGTCGAGGGGACTGTTCTTAGCCCCCTGGACTCTTGATTTCAATCCTGGAGTTGAGATCACCGCAGCCCCTGTTTGGGTTAGGCTGCCTCATCTTCCCTTACATCTATGGGGGAAAGGATCTCTGGAGGACATTGGAAATAAGCTTGGGCGGTTCCTGGACAGTGCGGAGCCAAAAGGGGACCAATTTTCCTGCGCTCGTATTTGTGTTGAGGTTAACCTCGAGAAAGGACTTCCGGAAGCCATTCATCTCTCCCTGGGAGAATGGTGCCATATCCAAGAGCTGGATTATGAGCAGATACCTTTTAAGTGCCTCGAGTGCCATGCTTACGGTCATTTCGCAAAAAGCTGCCCCAAAGCCTCTGAGGATGCGGGACCAATTAAAGAAGGTGATTTTCAGCCAGTAACTAACCGACGAAGGCAGCCAAGGTGAAAGGAGCCAGCCTAGGCTCTGAAGGCCACTCATTCAGTAGAGGCAACTCTAGAAAATAAAAACAGATTTGATGCGCTGAAGGAAGATGAAGCCCTAGATCCAGAAGTAACAGCAGTTATGGAAGATCCTCCGGCAGATGAAAGCCTTCAGGATCCCGCCCCCCCAGAATCAGTAGTAGCGAGGGAAATTCGGGCTTCAGATCCTGAACCCTCTGGCCCAGCAGGTCTGGCTGTTTCAGTCCCCTCTAGCGGCTCTGTGGAAACTTTTGAACCTCAAGACATTTCAGTCCCGTCTCCACCCCTTACCCGAGGGCGAAAGTCCAATAAAGCGCGTAGAGAAAAGGAGGCAGCCTCCAGCATTTCTTTAGGTTCTCAGAAAAAGCTGGATTCTTTCTTTAAGGGGCAAATTTCATCCCACTCGGTTTAATGTTTTGCTTCTGTCTTCTACTTTACTCACAGTTTGTGAGAATTTACTCATGTAAGCAATTTTTGTCATTTTCTCAAATTAGCTCTAGACGCAGATGGGATTTGTCTCCCAAGACACTCACAAGAAGGTTGGTAGCACTGTTAGAGGTCACCAACTTTCTACAGATTTGTAACTTTCTGATTCTGGCTTGCCAGAAGGCTGAGTAAAGCAACATAACCGTTCTCGTTAAAAAAAACATGTTTCTAGACTAGGAAATTTTTATTTTTATTTTTTTATGTCATTTTAAATGCCTATTATTAGGGAAATTTTTATTTAATTTAATTTAATTTTAATTTTTAATTTTAATTTTACCTTTTTTACTTTAATTTTAACTTATAATAAAACATACCCTAGGAATGAGTTTCTTATAAATTTTATTATTATTAATAACAAATTTTATTTTAAATGCTTATTAATGTGTCTAGACTTAAGGAAAAAAAATTTATTTCATTTTAAATGCCTATTATTGAGAAAATTTTATTTAATTTTATTATATTTTAATTTTTAATTTTAATTTTACCTTTTTTATTTTAATTTTAACTTATAATAAAATTTTTATGAAAGTGATCTTTTAGGAAGAAAAATATTTATTATTATTAATAACAAATTTTATTTAATTGTTTCTGTCTAAACTTAGGGAAAGGGTCTAAAAGTTGATTATAATCTATTTTTAAAAACCTAAAGTTTTAAAATGATTTTTAAAAAGATCTTCAATTTTAATTTTAAATTTTAGGGTATTTTTTAAGGATTAAGGTAATAATTAAGGCCAAGGAAGGGGGATAGAGGAATAAAGGGGAGGGGCTTGAAAGAGGAAAAAGGGGCAGAAGAAAAAACGTTAAGGGACAGAGTGGCCTTTTCGATTGAGAATAGAGGGAAGCCAACTAGTGCTCACCTCGAGGCCACCATCTCTGTTTAGGTTATGTGGGAGTTTGGTAATCTCTAAGGCCTCTCTAAATTTTCTTTTAAAATAGTGGTCTTCTTTCGCGAGGATAATGGTGTCTTCTAGGCAAATGTGATGTTCGGTTTTGGTTACATGTTGCGCAAGGGCTGAGGAACGGATACGTTCTTTTCTAATGTCCGCCCCATGTTCTTTTAACCGCGTGTGGAAAGAACATCTCGTCTCACCTATATAGCTGATCTTGCACGAACAAGGGATCTTATAAACCCCTTTGAATTGTGTATGATCAACTCGATCTTTAACGGATCTCATTCTTTTCTTAATGGTCTCTAGTGGTTTGAACGAGGTCGTAATGTTGTTCTTATTGAGAATTCTAGATATCTTATCCGTCACCCCTTGTATATATGGTAAGTAAGCTCGTGGGTTGGTGGTGGTCTTGTTGTCAAAGGTTTTCACCCCCGTAAGGCTCTTGTTTTGGGTTTTGCCGAGGGTCTTCGTGATGACCTTGGGTTTGTAACCTATGTTTGTGAAGACTTCTTTGAGGTGGTCTTTCTCCTTTTAAATATGTTCCGAATCCGCGATCCTCGAGGTTCTCACTGCCAGGGTATTGAGAACACCTATCTTTTGGGAAGGATGGTGGTGGGAGTCTGCGTGGAGGTAGCTGTCCGTGTGCGTCTTTTTACGGAACACCTCGTGTCCAAGAGTGCCATCTTCTTTTCTCGTAAGGAGGACATCTAGAAATGGGATGCTCCCGTTTTAATAAAAATTTTGACATTTTGATATATAAAAATTTTATAAACTTTTTAAATAATTAATTATAAAAATTTCTCTTTTTTCTTCTTAAAACTTTTAATAGTGTCTTAATGTAGCCATTGTAAAAAAATTTAATAATATAAACTTTTGCTTTTTCCAAAAGATAGGTTTAAAGAATAACTTTTCCACACACTTCGATATTAAAATAACATTAAATTTTTTTTAACCTAGCAAACCCTAGTCTCCGCCGACCTTCGACTTTTTCTACCCGGTTTCAGTATTTATCGATGATTCTCACTCTCTCCACCTTCGACATTGTCCTGATGATGGATCCTGATATGGATCCGAAACGTCGACTTGGTCATTTCGATACTATGGTTTCTCCGACAACAACATCAATAACTAACCACCACAGAAATTTAGCAACATAAATATTTAATATTATTTAAGCGTGACATATAATATTTTTTATTATTTTTTATTTTATTAGAAATGAGCATTACAACATCTCCTCGTACATGGTTTTAAAACCATTTGCAAGCCCTCCTAAACCATGTAGAATAAAACCATGGGTTGTTTAGAAACCCTTAAAGATGGATAATTAAATTTTTATTTTTAAGCCAATAATAAACGTATATATCTTATATTTTGGGTGCCTACTTAATAGAGCGGATCATCCAATTCATCAAAAACATGAGAGTTGAGAGTTGTACAGCTGAGATGTATTTGATCATTGCTTGATCTTTAAACTTGGTGATAATTAATAAGTTGTTTAAAGGATTGTTTAATGAATGGTTAGTTGTATCCCTTGGCAATGACCGTTGAGCAATTTGGATGCGTGGAGTTTGACGTCATGGAACGGTTACCCACTTCGGCAGCAACGGTGTGAAACTGTTAAGAGCATGGAACATGTGGTGCATTTCATGTAGGATTGTGTGACGCATGAATAACGACAGGAAGTATAGAGATAACTGCCAAAATCTTATATAAGCTTCTTTCACCTTTGTGTTTCAAAGTGCATTTTATAACTAATTCGATTGACTGTATGAGCTTTGGTACGACTGCATGAGCTTCAATCCGGTTGCATGAGCTGTTCCAAGACCTAGTTGTATGAGGTTCGGTACGACTTTATGAGTTTCAATCAGGTACTAATTTGTTTTCCAAGTATAAATATTTAAACGAATGCTTTCAATCGTTTGTTCGTGGTAATGGATATGGCTTTTTCTGTGCAAAACTCACCTCCAAGTAAAGGTAGGGTTATTTACTTACTAACATGTAAGTGCCTAGTTTGACATTAATGACGACAGGGCTCTTGATGGCTTGTTGGACCGTAGAAAAACAACCTTGACCGACCGTGAGAACACCTGCTTGTTTTAATATTCGTCTCCAGTCTGGAGTTTCATTCGAGAGATATTCTAATGTATAGGTCATCCATTACTATTCTCTCGGTTTATGTAGTACAATTTCAGAGGTAATTCTAAGCCAGAGTTTATTCTAATACATATTTAGTTTCTGTACCAAACTTTTGGATCTACTTCTTCGCCATGCCTCTTTCTCAGTATCATAATTTCTGGCATTTTTTTAGTAAAGTCAATTGCCCCATTATGCCTGGTTATTCCATCGCCTCTTGGGAACTAATTGTATTGTGTTTTGCTTTTGCCATTTAGGGTCGAGAACTAAAACCTCATGTCAGATCTATTATTCACTAGCCGAAATACCAGTACCGCAACCCTGTAGATGTTAGAAATAGACGGTGCTCATCATGTTGTTGTGATAGATGATGAGCAACCCAATGCTAATGATGTTGTTGAGAAACCAAATCTGCAACCCACTATGGTTGAGCTCGATCCCCACGACCATAATGTCCATGTGGAGGATCGTAATGGTTATTATATTGAGTACTTGGAGGGGAGGAGGTGCCTATTCAAAAATAAACGAGTCCCTTTATGAGTTATTCCGGTTTTTCGCCATCATGCACTTAGCCATTCTCAGTGCGGTCTTTTCTGCACAACAACAGAATCGGAAGATGGACTGTAAGGATTCATGGGGTCTTCTCGTTCTCTCAGCAATATTTTCTGGAGGAGTGATTGTCACTCTCCTTGGGAAATGCTTTGAACAGTTTCGCTTGCTGAGACGTCAACAACTGCTCATACAAAAATGCAGATCACTGTTCGGGGACTTATCAGTGATTTGTGTTGTTGATATAAACGAAGAAGATGATTTGGACATTAACTGTAACTACTGGAGGTGGAGGTGGAGTGCATAAAGAACTGCATTTGTTGCCACGTTCATAACCTCAAGGCGAGGTGCCAGTAAACGGATTTTTTATGCTTGCTTCTCTTGAAAGCTTAATGTGATAGGTAGTGTTGGCAGGTTTTTCCATGTATGGGAAGGATAGGCAAACTCTTAATTTATTTTTGAAAGTTGTATATAAAATTTGTTACAGTTACGAATCACATACACAAAAGTTGTAAATTTTTATCAAGAAAATTGAAGTAACATCTTGGAGAGAACATAATGTGATCGGCAGTCCCAATGTCTTTCATTCCAATGTGAGACTCAGGGATAGGTGTTTGACTATTTATAAAATTTAAAACAAAAAATCTGTCACACCAAACAAGACAACACTGGTCAATAAGTTTCTTTTATAAAAGCATTGAAATAACGGCATAGTCGATGCAGCCTTAGGTTTGAAACCTAAAATTAATCCACATATGGCGCCACTTCAATATTGGAAGCAATCTTTGTATGAAATTTTATTGTTGCAACTTCCAATCTTCCCAAGCTGTCTCGCTCCCAACTGTGTGTTTTGTTTAATTTTCTGAATCTTTTCGATTTGCCCAATTTCATAAATTTGGTAGTAAGCTTCTAAACTTTGGTAAACTAACATTATCGGTCTTTGACATCATATCAGAAGCTAAAAATTGCACAAGAATGTATCAAAATCTTTTCAATTTGATCTGTTTACATTTGAATTTATGAAAAGTTAGGGCAACTGAACTAGTGGCGTTTTGTTTCATGATATTTTAAGTAAAATTTTCTTAAATGGCATAGCATCAGTAAGAGGGTTCTCGAGGCTATTGAATCCATAAGCAAAATCAAAATCTGCAATTTCAATAGATTTGATGGTGAATTTGAGATCGTTACGTTCCAGTGAAGATAAATGAAAGAAAACACAATTAGTTCTCCGAGTATCTCCTGATTATAAGAGTGGTTGTGCTTCCTTCCTATACCACGAGCTTCAACTTGCGTTCAGGTTCCAATTTCAATGTTTCGCTTGAATTCCAGTTCCATTGCGTTGAATTCGTAGATTCTCAGTATTCTTGATGAACCCTGTTTGTCAACCAAGCGAGGAAGTCATTAACTAACTAGAACAACCATATTATTGAGATTAATATATTTGAAATAAATAGAAACATATATACTTATAATGTTTTAATGTTTTTTTACTAAGAATGTTTGAATTAGTCTAATATAACAACCAAAACTAATATAGTTGTATGTAATTGTTAATTTAAAAGTTAATACAAAGATATTGGACAAATTGTGGAAAAATTATAGGGTGTCCATATAAAGTCAATGATAAAGATTTTGTTAAAATTATTCAAATATATAAATAAAAAGAACAACTTTACTTTGAATGATAAAGTATTGTTAAAAATGATTCAAATATATAAATAAAAAGAACAACTTTATTTTGAATTATTTACATGAGTATCATATTTGTTTGCTTTTATATATATATATATATTCTTCTACTAGCATGTATAAAAGGGATATTTCTTCATCTTGAATTGTAGATTGTACATAAAGCTAAGAATCTTATGATATATATATTCTTCTGCTATCATGTATTAAGTTCAAGGGATATTTCTTCATCTTAAATTGTAGATTGTACATAAAGCTAAGAATATTGGATGAGTAAATGTAAAATGTAAGTTACATTCATAAAATAGTAATAGTATATCTATGTGGACTAAATAATTGTTGCAAATGATTCATATATATTAAAAAATGAATAACTTCACTATATTTTCACTATGCTGATTTTTTTACTCATAATAATTGGGGTTATACTTTATATCTAAAACCATAACTAAAACAAGAATTATTCATTTAAATTTTTATTTCTAATATATATATATTGCAACTATTAAATAATTAAAGTTTTGAAATTTAAAATTATAATTTATTTTCTTTTTTTGAAATTAAAATAAAGAATCTTTTTTATCTTATAAAATATGATTCATCATTTTATTATATTAAAAAAAGCCTAACATTTTAATAATTTAAATAATATTGATACACATTTAAAAAAGCATTATTTAAAATGTACATAAGATTATGTTTTTGAAATTAAAAAGTTTTTAATAATTGGGTTTCTAAAAAGGTTTTATTGGAAGTATTAGCTTTATAAATATAGAAGAGTCTACATTATTCTCCCAATGAAAAAATGTAAGAGTTCAAGAAGGTTTTCTTTTCTACGAGGAATTGCTAAATGATGAAATATTTTTTAAGGGATTTTGGAAAGTTTATTGATATGATGTTCTCACTCGCTTGGGATAGCACATATTTTGTTTGTTATAAGTTTTACCTATACCTTTTTGGTTTATATGATATAATATGATATACAATAAATATTACTTTTGCAATCTTGTTCTTTTTTTTTCAATATAGTATAAAATATTGTGACACAACTTAATATGTGATACATTAATAATGTGACATTCGACGTTCACATTGTGATGGATATCATGTATTATTCTGCATTGTGGCGTTCATCAATGGTTATGTTGCATTGCGGCATTGAGCAAAGGTTACATGTCTAAAATGATAAAGGATTGTCCCATTCTAAAATTCATTAAGGATTAAAAATTGAGATTCATCGACACAACCCAAGATGTGACACATTAGTAAAGTGACATTCGACAATCATGATGTTGCGTTCAATTGCAGCGTTCATCTATCATTATGTTGCATTGTAACATTAACTATGGGTTATATGTCTAACATGAAAAAGGGTTATGTCCCATTAAGGATTAAAAAATGGTATATGTGCAATGACATAACCCAATTTGCAACTTATTAATTATTTGACATTCAACGTTCATCAAGGATTATGTTTCATTCTGATGTTTATCAATGATTATGTTTCATTTTGATGTTTATGAAGGTTATGTCACATTATAGCATTGGGAAAATGTTATATGTCTAATATGAAAAAGGGTTTTTTTTTTTAACAAAAACTGAGAAAATTTTATAAATTTTAAAAAAGGATGTAGCCCAGCTAGGCGTACAAGGAGAAATTCTGAGAAAGAAGGCTAATGGTCTCAACTAAAACAGTCAGCCTTCTTAAAAGTGCTGTGAGAAATGAATCCCAAATGTTCCTGAAGCTATTTCGAGAAAAGTACTGCTTACAAGAGTAGACTCTCACAAATTGTGAGCAGAGAAAAATACAGAAGCAAAGCATTAAATAGGCGGAGAGGAGTGTCCCTTGATGAAAGGATCCAATTTCTTCTGAGAGCCCGCGCTGATGTTTGAGGCTGCTTCCTTTTCCCTACGTTCTTTATTTGTCTTGCGTCCTCTGGTTAGGGGAGGAGAAGGAGCTGAAAAATCTTCTGAGTCGGAGGTTTCCTATGATGAAGGTACCAAGGATGCCAATCCTACCTAGGCTGAGGTCTCGCCACCCAAATCTATGGGATCTTTCTTCGAGCCAAGGGAAGCAGGTTTTGAAGAAACTGCCTCCAAGGCGCTGATGGGATCAAGGATGCCCTGCTCCGGGACAACTGCTACTTCAGGTTCTTGTACTTCATCTTCCTGGAGAACTGCAAAACTATTTTTGTTTTCTGGTCGTGGAGAAGCTGCAAGAGGATCTTGGGAGGCCTTCTGCTGATCCACTTGAGGCTCCTTTTGCTTTGGAGGAGATTCTTCTGCGGTGGGAATCTATGATTTGGAGTCCTTTCTCCGGGGAGCCCTTCACCTATTAGCAACTGGATGGAAGTCTGTCCCAATGGCCGGGGGAGGAGCCACCGTCACCGGGGTTTTGGGGCAGCTTTTCGTGAAATGACCATAAACATGGCATCAAAGGCATTTGAAGGGAATGTGCTCAAAGTCCAGCTCTTGAATGTGACTCCAATCGCCCAAGGTGAGTTGAAGGGCTTCCGGGAGCCCTTTCTAGAGATTGACCTCTACACAGATGCGCGCACAGGTGTACTGATCCCCTTTAGGCTCCGCGCTATCCAGGAAACAGCCGAGCTTGTTTCCTATATCAGCAAGGGAGCTTTTCCCCCAGAAATGAAGGGGAAGATGGGGGAGCCGGACCCAAACCGAGGCAGCGGAGATCTCTGCTTCAGGATTGAAGTCCATAAACCAAGGAGCTAAGAACAACCCCCTCGATCCCATGAAGTATGGTCCATATCTGAAGATTAGATCCTGCTCTTCTTTGTTCGCAAAGATAAACACAAAATACCCTCTTCCTGCAACACATAAAGAGATATGGGAGGGCCCCAGGGAGCTCCAGCATTCTGCTATCCATTGTTCCACTGCTTTGGGACTGGGCCACATCCCAGTGAACTTGCCTATGAGGGATTTTTCTGATAGCGTAAGGGCCATGCGGCATAGATCAGAAGGGGAGAGCTCCAATGAAGGGATCTCATCCATATTTTTAACAAAATTGGCAGGAGGGGCGGCCTTTGCCCTAGGGCCTGCAGATTTAACGAGCTCTCTGAAAGCCTCCAACGAATCCATGACCCGTCCACCGAAGAAGAGGAACGGCCACGGCGGAGGAGAAAAATAGAAAACGCAGCTTCAACACTGCTCCAAAACGAAACCCCAAAACGCAGTTTAACGCGAACCAGGGGAGACTGCATCAGTTGGACGGGCCTGCACGCAGCCTGGAGGAGACGCAGGGGGCGTATGCAGCTTGGAGAAGAGCGTAGGCAGCTAGGGTTTGGCCCTAGCCGCGAGAGATCTGTCTCGACTAGCCTTCATTTCTAATGTGATTCATGCAACAACATCTAATATGAAAAAGGGTTATGCCACATTCTACTGTTCATTAAGGATTAAAAAATGATATACACTGACAAAATCCAAGATGTGACATATCAATAATGTGACATTCGAAGTTCATTGTGCTATGTTGAATTGTGACATTTACTAATTGTTATGCCACATTATGACATTGAGCAAGGGTTATATGTCTAATATGACAAAGGGATATGACAAAGGGTTATGTCCCATTCTAACATTCATTAAGGATTCAAAAATGATATACACCCATACAACCCAATATGTGACACATTCATAATGTCACTTTTGACATCCATCATTGTAACGTTCATCAAGTGTTATGTCATATTTTGATGTTTATTATGGTTATGTTGCATTCTAACATTCATTATGGATTACGTCGCATTATGTTAGTTATTAAGGGTTATATTTCATTGTGACATTCATCCATGTTACATTCCTTAATGGATTTGTCACATTACAACATTGATTGATGCTTACGTTGGATTGAAACATTCCACAATTGTACATTACTTAATGGTTTTGTCACATTACGAAATTCATCGAGAGTTATGTTGGATGTTGATGTTCATAAAGGAATATATTGGATTACGAAATTTATCAATACTCATGTTGGATTGCGACATTCCTCAATAGTGCATTCCTTAATGGCTTTGTTGCATTGGGACATTCATGGCAATGATTGAAACATTTATTCATGGATATTGAAATTCGTCATTCCTCAATGCCTGTCTCACATTATTCGCCATCATGTTGTGAGAATTTTCTTTATATATATATATAGTCATTTGACAAAAGAAATGGTTTAAACCATCCACATTCTACATATTCATGTAGAATGTTATGTCGCATGGTGATGTTTATCAAGGTTTACATTTCACTGCGGCATTATCAAGGGTTATATCACGCTGCGACATTAAGCCATGGTTTGTTACAGTGTTTGGTTGGTATATGTCAACACAACCAAAGATGTGGCACATTAATAATTTGATAGTGAGTGTTTAATAAGAGTTATGTTCCATTGTGACATTTATCACAGGTTATATTACATTAGCAACATTCATCAAGGGTTATGTCACATTGCTATAATGCCCAAGATGTGACACGTTAATAATGTGTCTTTGGATGTTTAGAGATTTTCTTTAAGAATTTTCTTGATATATATATATAAAAATTTGGAAAAATAAATGTTTTAAACCATCCACATTCTACATAGTAATATAGAATGTTTTGTCGCATTGTGATGTTTATCAAGGCTTACATTTCACTGCGACATTATTAAGGGTTATATCACATTACAACGTTAAGTCATGGTTTGTTATAGTGTTTGGTTGGTATATGTTAACACAACGAAAGATGTGACACATTAATAATGCGATAGTGGGTGTTTAATAAGTGTTATGTCTCATTGTGACGTTTATCATAGGTTATGTTACATTAGCGACATTCATCAAGGATTATGTCACATTGTGATATTTGTCAAGGGTTATGTCACATTGCGATAATGCCCAAGATGTGACACATTAATAATGTGATAGTGAAAATTTAATAAGCGTTATGTCGCATTTCCACGTTCATCACAGGTTATGTTACATTAGCAACATTCATCAAGGGTTATGCCACATTGCGATAATGCCCAAGTTGTGACACATTAATAATGTGTCTTTAGATGTTTAGAAAATTTATTTAATAATTTTCTTTGTACACACACACACACACATATAGTCGTTTGACAAAAGAAATCATTTAAGCCATCCACAATCTACCTAATAATGTAGAATGTTATGTTGCATTGTAATGTTCATTAAAGTTTACATTTTACTGTGATGTTATCAAGGGTTATATCACATTACGATGTTAAGCCATGGTTTCTTATAGTGTTTGATTGCTATATGTCAATACAACCAAAGATGTGATTCATTAATAATGTGATAGTGGTCGTTTAATAAGCGTTATGTCACATTGTGACGTTTATCATAGGTTATGTTACATTAACGACATTTATCAAGGGTTATGTCAAATTATGATATTTGTTAAGGGTTATGTCATATTGCAATAATGCCTAAGATGTGACACATTAATAATGTGTCTTTGATGTTTAGAAGATTTCTTGTTTCATTATCAACTGTGGCGACATGGTTCACCAAAGTCAACCATGGTTAAGTATGGCCAAAATGATGTATTTTTCTGTCACGTTAAGACTTTAATTTTCAAAAGAAAAATAAATGCATATGTGTATGACAGATTAATTAATTAATTAATAATGCACTTATATTTGGATTTGATTATAATTATAAATATTTATTTAATAATAATATTTAAATAATTAATTAATTATTATTTTATAATCAATTAAATTATTAATTTATCATTATTAACAATTAACATAACATTCATTCATTCATCTCCATTTCATTCATTTCCATGTTTTCATCCAATTTAAAAGAACATAACAATTAGACAACTTTTGCATTATTAGAATCTAATAAAACCTTTCGACAACTTGTTAAATTTTGATTAAAATTTCTAATGTCAGAGTGTGAAATTTCCAAGGAAGATTATCAAATTCCCACAATCCCACATGGTTATTTTATGTTATTATATTATCTCTAATTTGTTTTTAATATATTTATAATTACAACAAATTACCTTAGAAAACACAACCATATTGAATCGTAACCAATGTGGTATGTAGCAAAGACACATAAACCATCATGAATATTGCATCCCAACATAACCAGTTATAATTGTTTCCAATGTGACAAAAATCTGGTAAAATAGGGATGAATGATGTGATTTATCATAACTCTTTGTGAACCTCCTACATACTATTTGAATGCTTGCATTCCCCAATGTATTTGTCACATTATGAAATTAAACAAACGCTATGTCACATTCTCACAATTTGCAAGGGTTTAATGTCACATCTTCGTATGTTTTGCGACACAACACATACTATAGAGAAAAACATTGGTTATGTTGCATTGTGATGTTTATCATCTTCATTCTAATAATAATGAACATATGTTGACTTTGTACATCAATAATATAGTATGGAACATTATGGTTAGGTTAAATTATGAATTTGTAATAATATATGTTATTAGATTAGTTTATAACATTTGAATTAAATACCTTCTTCTTAATTAACATATTATAATACAATGTTATAATTAAATATTATTATTTTCATTAAAATAATGTTATTATTTTATTATTACTTTAATACAAATATTTTAATTAAATACTATATATTTGAATAGTTTGATATTTTATAATTTAACTAAATACCATGTTTTGATAATAAAATAATATAATATAGTATTATTACAAATTATTATCATTAGACTTAAATAATATGATTATATTAATATTATTTAATTACACTTAATTGACTATTATTATTTTATTAACATCTAAAACAATATATTAGAAGTAATATTAATATGTAATAAAACATTAATTACATTTAATTAACTATTATTATTGCTATTTTATTCTTATCTAAAATATTATAATAAATAAGAAAAACATTATTATTACATGAATTGTTTCCTAATATTAATAAATATCTCCAAACTATATGAGATTTATATCTAATATTAATAAATTAATATGGCTTGTTAATTGTAATATTGGGACACATTATTTAAATAATATAATTTATAAAATGATATAATTTATTTAATTATAAATGAATATTAAAATAATTAATTGTAAAGGTATCAAATAATAAAGTATGGTTAATATATATAATAAATAATATTGAATATAATTTACTTAATGATATATTTTTCATATATACTATTGGGAAAAAATTGTATTAACAATATTTTACCTATATTATGTTTTATATTAATTAAATAATATGATAATAAATAAATTATATTAATTATGATATATTATAATTAAATAAACAATATTATTTCTGTTAATACGCAACAACCACATTAAATTAATTAATGTGTCTAAATACACATCAATAGGCTTAAATTAGGCACATATTTTTTATATTAATGTTTGTGTGCTTAATTTTACGTCTATGGACGTATTGAGACACATTAATTAATTTAATGTGGTTGTTGTTAGTTTTATTGTTTTGTTAGGTAGGAACATTACAACATGTTCTTGTTTTTTTTGGCAAACATTTATTTTGGAAGATAATTAAAATTGATTTTTCTTTTTTGTTAGTAACAAAGGTTACAAGATCTCCATCACATTAAGTTTTTTTTTTTTTTATTGTTTTGTTACTCTTGTAATGTTACTTATTAGTCTTGTAACATTTATTTTCACACTTACTTGTGTTGCACTCTCTTACTACACTTATGAACTTAGTTGTTCTAGGAGTGCCCCTACATGATAACCTATTTACCTATTTATTGTTTTGATTTGATTAATATGATATTGTGCATCTTGTAGTATATATGTATAGTGTTTGACAATTTGCACATGTTTTTTTTCAAAAATATATATTTTCTGCATCCTAATATACAAAGCCATAGTTGAAAAAAAAGCCAAATGCGAACCCTTGAAACCTTTGAAAAAGGAGTAAGCTAGCTATGGAGCAATCCTCTCTCTCATCGGACTGAGGAGGAGCAAAGTCAAAGTTGACTTTGCTCGAGGATTGCTCCATAGCTAGCTCACTCCTTTGAAAAATATTATATATTGTCTACCGATGCAGCAATACAGCAAGACTCCATGACTTTAAGATAATGAAAATATCAACACTTTTATCTTCAACCATTTTGACATACTAAGGACCAAAGCCCAATACAATTATAGCTTCGCTTGGAAAACCAAACAATCTCGATTCCCAGCCATCAAACAAGGCGGACAAGTAAATCTTTTTCCTCCCCGTCTTTTTTAGGGTTCAATCTTTATAAACTTCGTCGAAATTTTTCTTGAAAACCAAAAAATTTAAAAGTTGATAAACAGGATTAAAAGCAATTAATCTGCAACTACTTCAACGAATTCAAGCTCATGTGCATGCCCTGAGTGTGCGCTGTTCGAGAACAGTAGCGGGAGCATCAGTGCATAAGATCTCCTAGATGACTCTGAGCAATATCTAATCTAGAAATTAGAGAGATGCAAAAGGGGCCTCTGAACTGTTCCTGCATCCTCTGTCATGTATTTACCCATTCTTGGTCAAACTATTGCTACTGGACTATTATGAGAAATCCCGTCATCTCAATTGTTGTTAATACACTTTTGATGCTAGTATTTCTCATCATTTAAGGATTTTATTTTTTCTCGTTACCTTCGTTATTTTCGAGTGTTTTTGGTTTGCCGTTTCTCGCAGACCGGAAACTTGTGAGAAACTTGTTCATGACCGGAAATGGAAAACAGGCACTAGAAACTGTGTTGCTGGTGTTCTATTTCAGATGAGTTTCTTCCATAAATAACCACCTCAGGTGCCATCTCTAGCCGTCTCGAGCCAACCTTGAGTTAAGCTGGCTCTGATGACATATTGAAAACTAGACAAGGCTAGGATCCAAACCTGGGACCTGCCCCTGGCCAATGAGCTGCTCTACCTGCTATACGGTTCAGCTACATGCCTTTTTAATGTTGGGCATCCTTAAACTCAACATTTTTAACCATAAAATAGATTGCTAAGGAATAGAATAGATCAAAGGTAAGTTACAATGGTCGCTAATAAAATTGATACATTACAAATTAGATCAGGTGGTTAAAATCGGTCACGAAGGAATAGAATAGATCAAAGATAAGTTACAATGGTCGGATAGAGCACGCAGGAGATCGCAGGGTGGTTCCTTGTGCCTAGATTCAACACCAGGGAGGATGGCTGAGTGAGGCCGCTGGAGCAGAAAAATGATGGAGATGCTAGAGATAGCTATGCAAGCACGGAGCAGGTGGAGATGGCTACCGATGGAGAATGTGCGGGATGGAGCACGCACAGAAAAGAGAGTAGCCGCAGCAGGGAGCAGGTGGAGATGGGTGAGTGAGGCTAGTGCTGGATGGAGCACGCCCTGGGAGGAGGAGATCGCATTGCCACTGGTGCCAGATTGAGAATTTAGATCTAGTTGGTGTTTATATTGTTGTTTTTATTTTAATTTTTTAATTTTTTTTTCATTATTAAGCCTATAGGTCTGATATTTTGGGAGCCTACTTGATCTAGCGGATCATCAAGATTCAACAAAAACATGACAGTTGTACAGCTGGTATGTATTTGATCGTGGCTTGATCTTTAAACTACGTGATAATTAATAAGTCGTTTAAAGGATTGTTTAATGAATGCTTAGCTGTATCCCCTGGCAATGACTCTTAAGCAATTTGGATGCATGGAGTTTGACGTCATGGAACGATTACCCAATTCGGCAGTAACGGTATGCAACTGTTAAGATCATGGAACAACACGTGTAGCATTTCATGGAGTATTGTGTGACGCATGGATAACGGCAGGAAGTATAGAGATAACTGCCAAAAGCTTATATAAGCTTCTTGCACCTTTGTGTTTCAAAGTGCATTTTATAACCAATTCGATTGACTATATGAGCTTTGGTACGACTGCATGACCTTCAATCCTGTTGCATGAACCGTTCCAAGACCTGGTTGTATGAGGTTCGGTACGACTGTATGAGCTTCAATCCGTTAATAATTTGTTTTCCAGGTATAAATATTTAAACGAATGCTTTCAATCGTTTGTTCGTGGTAATGGATATGCCTTTTTTTGTGCGAAACTCACCTCGAAGTAAAGGTAGGGTTATTACTTACTAACCTATAAGTGCCCAGTTTGAAATTAATAATGTCATGGCTCTTGATGGCTTGTTGGACCGTAGAAAAACCACCTTGACCGACTGTGAGAACACTTGATTGTTTTAATATTCGTCTCCAGTTTTTGGAGTTTCATTCGAGAGATATTCTAATGTATAGGTCATCCATTACTATTCTCTAGGTTTATCTAGTACAATTTCAAAGGTAATTCTAAGCCAGAGTTTATTCTAATACATATTTAGTTTCTGTACCAAAATTTTGGATCTACTTCTTCTCCATGCCTCTTTATCAGTATCATAATTTCTGGCATTGTTTCGGTAAAGTCAATTGCCCCATTATGCCTAGTTATGCCATCGCCTCTTGGGAATAATTGTATTGTGTTTTGATTTTTCCATTTAGGGTTGAGAACTAAAACCTCATGTCACATCTATTCTTCACTAGCGGAAATACCAGTGCCGCAACCCTGAAGATGTTAGAAACAGACGATGCTCATCATATTGTTGTGATAGATGATGAGCAACCCAATGTTAACGATGTTGTTGAGATACCAAATCAGCAACCCACTATGGTTGAGCTTGATCCCCACGACCATAATTTCCATGTGGAGGATCGTAATGGTTATTATATTGAGTACTTGGAGCGGAGGAGGTTCCTATTAAAAAATAAACGAGTCCCTTTATGAGTTATTCCAGTTTTTTGCCATCATGCACTTAACCATTCTCAGTGCGGTCTTTTCTGCACAGCAACAGAATGGAAAGATGGACTGTAAGGATTCATGGGGTCTCCTGGTTCTCTCAACATTTTTTTCTGGAGGAGTGATTGTCACTCTCCTTGGGAAATGCTTTTAAGAGTTTTGCTTGTTGAGACGTCGACAACTGCTCATACAAAACTGCAAATCACTGTTTGGGGACTTATCAGGGGTTTGTGTTGTTGATCTAAACGAAGAAGATGATTTGGACATTAACTGTAACTACTGGAGGTGGAGGTGGACTGCAGAAAGAGCTGAATTTGTTGCCACGTTCATAACCTTCTCCATCTTCCTTTGGCTCTGATCCTGAAAGTCTCGCCTGTTGTGCCAGTAGACGGATTTGTTATGATTGCTTCTCTTGAAAGCTTAATGTGATAGGTAGTGTTGGCAGGTTGTTCCATGTATGGGAAGGATAGGCAAACTCTTTATTTTTGAAAGTTGTATATAAAATTTGTTACAGTTACGAATCACAGACACAAAAGTTGTAAATTTTTATCAAGAAAATTGAAGTAACATCTTGGAGACAACATAATGTGATCGGCAGTCCCAATGTCTTTCATTCCAACGTGAGACTCAGGGATAGGTGTTTGACTATTTATAAAATTTAAAACAAAAGATCTGTCACACCAAACAAGACAACACTGGTCAGTAAGATTCTTTTATAAAAGCATTGAAATAATGGCATAGTCGACGCAGCCTTAGGTTAGAAACCTAAATTAGTCCAGATATGGCGCCACTTCAATATTGGAAGCAATCTTCGTATGAAATTTTATTGTTGCAACTTCCAATCTTCCCAAGATGTCTCGCTCCCATCTGTGTGTTTTGTTTAATTTTCTGAATCTTTTGGATTTGCCCAATTTCATAAATTTGGCAGTAAGCTTGGAAACCTAAACTTTGATAAACTAATATTATCGGTCTTTGACATCATATCAGAAGCTAAAAATTGCACAAGAATGTATCAAACTCTTTTCAATTTGATGTGTTTACATTTGAATTTATGAAAAGTTATGGCGACTGAACTAATGGCGTTCTGTTTCATGATATTTGAAATAAAATTTTCTTAAATGACATAACATCGGTAAGAGGGTTCTCGAGGCTATTGAATCCATAAGCGAAATCAAAATCTGCAATTTCAATAGATTTGATGGTGAATTTGAGATCGTTACGTTCGAGTGAAGATAAATGAAATAAAACACAATTAGTTCCCCGAGTATCTCCTGATTATGAGAGTGGTTGGGCTTCCTTCCTATACCGCGAGCTTCAACTTGCGTTCAGGTTCCAATTTCAATGTGGCACTTGAATTCCAGTTACATTGTGTTGAATTTGTAGATTCTCAGTATTGTTGATTAACCCTGTTTGTCCACCAAGCGAGGAAGTCATTAAATAACTAGAACAACCATATTATTGAGATTAAAATATTTGAAATAAATAGGAAGGTATATATTTGATAATGTTTTTTCACTAAAGAATGTTTGAATTACTTGTATCTAATAGTCTAATATAACAACCAAGACTAATAGTTATATCATGAGTAGATTAATAGTTGTATCTAATTGTTAATTGTTAATTTAAAAGTTAATATAAAGATATTGGAAAAATTGTGAAAAATTATAGTATATTTATATGAAGTCAACCATAAAGATTTTGTTAAAAATGATTCAAATATATAAATAAAAAGAACAACTTTACTTTGAATGATAAAGATATTCTTGAAAATGATTTAAATATATAAATAAAAAGATCAACTTTATTTTGAATTATTTACATGAGTTTCATATTTGTTTGCTTATGATTTCTAACTTATATATATATTCTTTTGCTAGCATGTATTAAAGGGATATTTCTTCATCTTGAATTGTAGATTGTACATAAAGTTAAGAATCTTATGATATATATATATATATATATATATATATATATATATAATTAAAAAAACTTCAAAAAATATTAAAAATAAGTTATAATGTTTAGAGTATATTTCCACTATGCTGATTTTTTAACTCATAATAATTCTGGTTATACTTTATATCTAAAACCTTAACTAAAACCAAAATTATATATATATATATATATATATATATATATATATATATATATATTGCAACTATAAGATGATTAAAGTTTTGAAATTTAAAATTATAATTTATTTTCTTCTTTTTTGATAATTAAAATAAAAAATCTTTTTTATCTTATAAAATATGATTCATCATTTTATTATACTTAAAAACCTAACATTTTAATAATTTAAATAATGTTGATACACATTTAAAAAATCAATTTTCAAATGTACATAAGATTATGTTTTTGAAATTAAAAAGTTATTAATGATTGGGTTTGTAGAAAGGTTTTATTGGAAGTATTAGCTTTATAAATATAGAAGAGTTTACATTATTCTCCAAATGAAAACATGTAAGAGTTCAAGAAGGTTTTCTTTTCTACAAGAAATTGCTAAATGATGAAATAATTTTGAAGGGATCTTGGAAAGTTTATTGATATGATGTTTTTATTGGCATCGGATAGCACACATTTTGTTTGTTATAAGTTTTACCTATACTTTTTTGGTTTATATGATAAAAGATGATATATAATAAGTATTACTTTTGCAACCTCATTCTTTTTCTTTCAATATAATATAAAATATTCATATTAAATAAATACATGTTTTGTAAAAATAATTATCTTATTATATAATATTATATAATAATGTGATAGGCTTATGTCACATTGCAAAATTCATCAAGGATTAAAAAAATGATATACACTCACACAACTTAATATGTGATACATTAATAATGTGACATTCTACGTTCACATTGTGATGTATACCATCTATTATGTTGCATCGTGGCGTTCATCAATGGTTATGTTGCATTGTGACATTGAGCAAAGGTTACATGTCTAAAATGATAAAGGGTTGTCCCATTCTAAAATTCATTAAGAAGTAAAAATTGATATTCATTTACACAGCCCGAGATGTGACACATTAGTAAAGTGACATTCGATAATCATCATGTTGTGTTCAATTGCAACATTCATCTATGGTTATGTCGCGTTGTGACATTAATTATGGATTATATGTCTAACATGAAAAAGAGTTATGTCCCATTAAGGATTAAAAAAAGATATATATAATGGCATAACGCAATTTGTGACTTATTAATTATGTGACATTCAACGGTCATCAAGGATTATGTTTCATTCTGATGTTTATGAAGGTTATGTCGCATTATAACATTGGGAAAATGTTATATGTCTAATATGACAAAGGGTTATGTCACATTCTAGTGTTCATTAAGGATTAAAAAATGATATACACTCACAAAATCCAAGATGTGACATATCAATAATGTGACATTCGAAGTTCATTGTGTTATGTTGCATTGCGACGTTTACTAATTGTTATGCCGCATTGTGACATTGAGCAAGGGTTATATGTCTAATATGACAAAGAGATCTGACAAAGGGTTATGTCCCATTCTAAAATTCATTAAGGATTAAAAAATGATATACACCCACAGAACCCAATATGTGAAACATTCATAATGTGACTTTTGACGTCCATCATTGTAACATTCATCAAGGGTTATGTCATATTCTAATGTTTATTGTGGTTATGTTGCATTCTAACATTCATTGGATTAGTTACTAAGGGTTATATTGCATTGTAACATTCATCCATGGTACATTCCTAAATGGATTTGTCACATTACAACATTCATTGATGCTTACGTTGGATTGAAACATTCCACCATTGTACATTACTTAATGGTTTTGTCACATTGCGACATTCATCGAGAGTTATGTAGGATTTCGATGTTCATAAAGGAATGTATTGGATTATGAAATTTATCAATACTCATGTTGGATTGCGACATTCCTCAACAGTGCATTCCTTAATGCTTTTGTTGCATTGGGGCATTCATCGCAATGATCGAAACATTTTTTCATGGATATTGAAATTCATCATTCCTCAACGTTTGTCTCACATTATTCGCCATCATGTTGTGAGAATTTTCTTTATATATATATACCTAGTCATTTGACAAAAGAAATGGTTTTCCACCATCCACATTCTACATATTGATGTAGAATGTTATGTCGCATGGTAATGTTTATCAAGGTTTACATTTCATTGCGACGCTATCAAGGGTTATATCATGTTTCGACATTAAGCCATGGTTTGTTACAGTGTTTGGTTGGTATATGTCAACACAACCAAAGATGTGACACATCAATAATTTGATAGTGAGAGTTTAATAAGCATTATGTTCCATTGTGACGTTTATCACAGGTTGTATTACATTAGCAACATTCAACAAGTGTTATGTCACATTTTGATATTTGTCAAGGGTTATGTCACATTACGATAATTCCCAAGAAGTGACACATTAATAATGTGTCTTTAGATGTTTAGAAAATTTCTTTAAGAATTTTCTTTATATATATATATATATATATATATAGACGTTTGGAAAAAAAAATGTTTTAAACCATTCACATTCTACAAAGTAATATAGAATGTTGTGTCGCGTTCTAATGTTTATCAACGTTTACATTTCACTGCGACGTTATTAAGGGTTATATCACATTACGAACATTAAGCCATGGTTTGTTATAGTGTTTGGTTGGTATATGTTAACACAACGAAAGATGTGACACATTAATAATGTGATAGTGTGCGTTTAATAAGCATTATGTCGCATTGTGATGTTTATCATAGGTTATGTTACATTAGCGACATTCATCAAGGGTTATGTCACATTGTGATATTTGTCAAGGGTTATGTCACATTGCGATAATGTCCAAAATGTGACACATTATTAATGTGATAGTGGGATTTTAATAAGCGTTATGTTGCAATTTCACGTTCATCACAGTTTATGTTACATTAGCAACATTCATCAAGTGTTATGCCATATTGCGATAATGCCCAAGATGTGACACATTAATAATGTGTCTTTAGATGTTTAGAAAATTTCTTTAAGAATTTTCTTGGTATATATATATATATATATATATATATATAGAGAGAGAGAGAGAGAGAGAGAGAGAGAGAGAGAGAGAGTCATTTGACAAAAGAAATGGTTTAAGCCATCCACATTCTACCTAATAATGTAGAATGTTATGTGCATTGTAATGTTTATGAAGGTTTACATTTTACTGCGACGTTATCAAGGGTTATATCACATTACGACATTAACCCATGGTTTCTTGTAGTGTTTGGTTGGTATATTTCAATACAACCAAATATGTGACCCATTAATAATGTGATAGTGGGATTTTAATAAGCATTATGTCGCATTGTGACGTTTATCACACGTTATGTTACATTAGCGACATTTATCAAGGGCTATGTCACATTATGATATTTGTCAAAGGTTATTTCATATTACGATAATGCCCAAGATGTGACACATTAATAATGTGGGTTTGGATGTTTAGAAGATTTCTTGTTACATTATCAACGATGGCGACTTGGTTCACCAAAGTCAACCATGGTTAAGTATGGCCAAAATGATGTATTTTTTTGTCACATTAAGACTTTTAATTTTCAAAAGCAAAAAAAATGCATTTGGGTATGACACATTAATTAATTAATTAATAATGCATTTATATTTGGATTTTATTATAATTAATAATATTTAATTAATAATAATATTTAAATCATTAATTAATTATTATTTTATAATCAATTAAATTATTAATTTATCATTATTAACAATTAACATAACATAACATTCATTCATTCATCTCCATTTCATTCATTTCCATGTTGCCGTCCAATTTAAAATAACATAACAATTAGACAACTTTTGCATTATTAGAATCTAACAAAACCTTTCAACAACATATTAAATTTTGATTAAAATTTCTAACGTTGCAGTGTGAAATTTCCAAGGAAGATTATCAAATTCCCATAATCCCACATGGTTATTTTATATTAAAATCTCTAATTTGTTTTTTAAATATTTATAATTGCAAAAAATTACCTTAAGCAACACAACCATATTGAATCGTAACCAATGTGGTATGTAGAAAAGACACATAAACCATCATGAACATTGCATCCCAACATAACGAGTTATAATTGTTTCCAATGTGACAAAATTCTGGTAAATAGGGATGAATGATGTAATTTATCATAACTCTTTGTGAACCTCCTACATACTATTTGAATGCTTCCATTCCCCAATGTATTTGTCACATTATGAAATTAAACAAATGCTATGTCACATTGTCACAATTTGCAAGGGTTTGATGTCACATCTTCATATGTTTTGTGACACAATACATACTATCGAGAAGAACATTGGTTATGTCACATTGAGACATTTATCATCTTCATTCTAATAATAATGAACCTTATAATTTAGGTGTAAGGTTGCATTTACCTACATTTTAGTCAATTTCATGTGATACCTTCTTTCAACACTTGATTTCTAATACTGGAGGGAAAATCAAGGGCTATTTTTTTCTATATAAAGGCTATAGTGATTCATGGTTCACCCACATAGGATTGCACTTGCAGGGTGAAGGTTATGGTTGATGTGATTTCACTTTTCATTATTACTTTTCTCAACATTATAATCTTCACATAACATTTCCATTGTCAAAATCTCGAGTCTTGAAGGAGCATATCGTACATGCAATTTATGAGAGAATACAAACTCACATCATGCTTTTCATCCAATAATTAACATGGTATTCTTTTTATCAAACTTTTCATGTTTTTTATCCACAATTAAAATAGATTATTATATTCTGAATTTACCTTTTATCATGCTTTTTATCATGGATGTTTTTTTAGGCATGTTGAATTTTAGGGCACTCTTGATTCTTAGGGCTCATTCGGTGCTATTATGGTTTGATTCTATCCTAAGAGTATTGGTTCAGCAAAAGTGTTATAGATCTCAAAAGATATTATATATTTTATGCTTTATCATGGTTAAACTATTGACTAACATCTATATGTTGTTAGTGGATGCTACTCTTGATGGACATAGGCCACATTGTTTTTATATATTCAAATTGAATTTGACCGAGTTGTTTAAAATGTGCTTTTATCAGGATCTTGCTCTGAAAGTATTATTGGATCTAAGGTGTCAATGAGAGTGTATATGTTCATATTTTATGTATGGTATTGTTGATGTTGGGTATGTTTGTATTATAAATGAATGCACATTGATTATAATGGCGGGGCTATAATGGAATGGTCATTATTTTGGTTGTCTTCTTGTAGAGTTGTCCAAAGCCTACTGATAGATTCTTTTATTTGTTTTGAGAAGTTTGTGAATAGTAGATCTTTTATTTTTTTTAGAAGTCCGTGACTGGTTGATTTTTTTTTTGTATTGAAAAATCCATCAATGTTATTTGTGACCTAAATTTTTTGGGTTTGGTACTTGTTTTACGATATTTTGTTTTTTGTAAGGGTCATTTAGAAGTAAAATATTTTTTGGTGATTTGTTTTGATGTGTAATTGTGTTGGTTTATACCACAATACTGAGAGGGGGAGCTGAATCAGTATTGTCACTTTTTACTTTAAAATACACAAAAAAACAATCATAACACATATTTTATCATGGAAACCTCAAAAGAGAAAACCACCAACACAAACTCATTAATAAGATGAATTTACAAAATTGTTTATTTACTGCAACATAAATGATGTAGGTATACCCTATATTTTTCCTACAACTATAGACAAGGATGCTACAACACCCCTTTGGTTTTCTATATGCTTTCAATAGACAAGGATGTTATGACACCCTGTTCTCTAGCTATGACTAGAAGGAGGATTTGACCCCATGCAGACCTGTGGCCTGCCCTAGCACCATCCTACTACCCTAGACTTATGTTCTTAGTCTTTTAGAATAGTTGAAAAACTATCCACTTTGGACTCTACCATACTTGCTAATAGAGACACTTTCTTCTTTACACATAGGTGTGTGCAAGAAGTTGATGGACCCTTTAGATGCAATGGTGGAGTGAAGTCATTCACTCTTCATCCAAAAAAAAGAAATCAACCCAAGCAACACCGAACCTGCCAAGCCTAGTCCCAAGGTTGGCAATGGTCATGCCAACTAGGCTAGTAAACAAAATCACGCCTCCGTTTTAGCAAAGGAAATCGCATGCGCGATTTGCTTTGCTAAAACGTGCATGCGATTCTTAAAACCTGTTTTTTATTTTAAACCGGCCAAGGCCATCTTTTTCTCATTATTGGCGTGGCTATTGGACAAACAAAGACAAAACCTCAACTGTCAATACGCGATTTTGGGTGTGCTTGAGCCCTCCATCACCACCTTTGGATTAACCTTCCCTTTGTGAGGTATTTTCTTCAATTTTTTTCATATTTTCTTCATTTTCTACATCAATCCTTAGGTTATATTCAATTTTGTTTTTGAAAGACGAGGATGGAACATGAAGTAGGCATAATTACAAGAATTATCTTGGTTCAAAATTCTATAATGCAATATGAGAATTGCAAGCAAGTCAAATATCATACATGAATAGAAAAATTGATTATTAATATACAAATAACATTAATCCCAATAGATAAATGTTGATTTTAAAGAATGGACTTGTAATAATAAACTTACTGTAATTCTACATCCCTATAAAACTCTAAAATCCAGTGTACCAACCACTAATTGAATGCAAGTTGGAGGTGCTTTCCATGAGAAGCATGGCTGCAAACCTCGTGAACACCTTGATTCCCAATCTAAACACGAAGAACTAAATAAGTGGCATTAGGGTGTCTAATAATCACCTTGTTTACATTGGATCCTATTAGTCTTGTATTAGCACCCACATTATTGTCAATACTATCACAAATAAAATTTCAAAATATATACAGTGTTACTGCTTTTTCAAAAAGGGGTGATATATTGATCAATTGTTCTTGAGATGAGATCTATGGCTTCTTCATAGTTCATTCGTCAAATATCCTTTCCCCATATTCATATGGTCTATCTGCCTTGGATGTGCCTAGAAAAGATAGTGTGAGATGCACTAGTGTTGTGATATCTCTTACCCTCTTTAACACTTAGAATGCTTGCTTATATGACGATGTGATTTCATGGGATGTTACTTTTATGCTTGTAAAATGACTCATAACACTTAAAGTTCTTAATCATTACCTTGTCTAACCCTAGTGTTATCATCATTATGCCTTACGAGTGTTTCATTTTGAACGTTAAGCTGTACCCTAGTCAATTAAGCGAGTGTTTTAACCCGTCACATACCATTTTTCCTAACCACTTTTCATTTCACTAGCCAGTTCATCCATCCCCTTCATGTTCCCCTTTGTAACTCACGGTAACTATCTAAGGTCTCATAGTTATTCCCATGTATGAACCCCTCAATAAAGTTAAAATATTCTAGTACTCTAAGGTCTATGTTGTTGAATTAAATTTCCCCTTGCAAAAAGCTAGGTTTCCTATGTCCCATGTTATCCAATCCAAATCTAAAGTAAAGGGACTAAGTCAATGAAAAGGTTAAGAAATGCAAATAAATGAAAAATGAAGTAAAATGGGATCGCAAAAAAGAGGTGCAAGGATAGGTGATCCGTGGTAGCATTTCATTATAAGGTACACAAGTGGAAGAAAAATGTTAAACCCTAGCTCCCAAAAGTTAATGGTAGACCTACCACACTCAGTTACTATGATAGTTAATTTTCAAAGACCCCTTTCTTTCCTAAAGTACACATTCACTTCATTTACCCTCCCCTATCTTAAGAATCTAGGCTATGCATATTCAATTTTCAGATAGGCTATGAATCTACGCAATTTTAGATCTGAATATTTAGAGTCTCATTTTAGATCTGAATATTTAAGTAAAACATGAAGTTTTCCCAATAGTCATCTACAGCACATTTTAGATCTCAGCCATTATAAGATTTTCTCACTGCTATCACATTGTATGGCCACATTACTTGGGTATCTCAACGTTCATTTCCAGAGATCTGTCAACGGGCTGCTACAGGCATGTAAAAAGCACCTTCTTACTATGTTTTTGGGTGCTATTTATTAGCCATTTAAATCATTGTTAATGTTATTTCCTTGCTATAATTTATGAGCATGTTATGTGAAGAATTGCCATTAAAATCTATGTTCAAGCAGTGATACATTATTCAAACAAAAATTCAAATCAAAACAGCAGTGATGCATTATCCATGTTGAGTTAAAAAGCTCCTACAACCTTTCCATGTAAATCTTGGGGTTGAATATCACCCTCATCAAAATGATAACAATCTTCATTATTAATAAATGGCTTAGAAATTGATTACCAACTTCATTCAACAATAGCCCCTCTCATTAACAATAAATAGCTTATGAATAGTCTAACACTCTAAATAGCTTATGCCGCCTATTCTTTACTGTAAAATTCAAGATCAATCTTTAAATTTACATGAGAGATTTAGTTTATATGTCAATAGTTATACAGTTTTCAGTTCTTATATATGTCATTATATCATGTGTTTATATTTCTAATGATATTTTGTTTGTATTTATGATTGCAGTGGCTGCTATGGATCGTAACAATGCAGAGATACTGAGGTTCATTGGCCATTTGAGAGAGATAGGTTCAGCTTGGAGGGGTGGAGATGAGCTTCACCGCTCCCTGTCAAATTCATTGTTATCCATTGTTGATACGATCGCAAGATCAAATGATGCGTTGTATAGCATCACATCTTACAGGGAGAGAAAAAGGAAACAATATGCTGATGGCTTGAGTTACAATGAGGTAAAAAAGCTGAAAATAACAAAACAAGCCATCTATTCATTGTTTAGACTGCCTGGGATGGATGACATCCCGGAGATCAGTAGGCCACATATTTCTATTGAGTGGTGCACTTTTCCACCCATCAGAGACAACTGGATGGATATGTGGTACATGGTTTTTTACATCCTCCCTCACAACAATAGGGAAGTACTGATATACTTCCTTCGAAAATTGTATGCAGAGTTTGTGATGGGGAAAGATGTCAACTATTTTGACATGTTGGGCTTCCAGGGAGTTGGTAGGGGAATGCCCCAACATCGACCCCATGCTAGGCATAGAGATGCCAATCCACAGATACCTACACCCCGTGCCCAGCTACCGAGGGCAGACATCCCTCCTGCACATGACATGGTTGCCCAGACACAGGATGCATTTTTTACTCTAGCTGAGATGGTCTCTCGACA
Organism: Pseudotsuga menziesii; assembly: GCA_001517045.1. Lineage (NCBI taxonomy): Eukaryota > Viridiplantae > Streptophyta > Pinopsida > Pinales > Pinaceae > Pseudotsuga > Pseudotsuga menziesii. The sequence goes on from LPNX010295436.1 coordinate 67,481, forward strand.
CACGGCCACTATTGACAAGAGAGCGCCCTCTTCCTCTGCCGGTGTACAACCACCAGCTTCTGGTGGTGGAGGGACATCTATTGGTGGGGATAGACCGACATCCGATGTGCCTCAGAGCCAACCGCACGTCTGCACATCGTGTGGGGGACCCTGTTATGGTCCTGGACAAAGACATGGTTCCAGTACGATGACTGGTGGTCAGGTAAGGACTTTGTTTTAAAACTCTGTTATTGAACTCAATTTTTAATTGTTCCATACTATATCTAACATATTAAAATATTCGTAATATATATGCAATATTTACTCTTGCAAGATTTTGATGCCTTTCACGGGGGTGGTACTACACCCGGTGTGGTTGTACCCGAGACCTAGAGAACCACAGTTGAGGTAATATTTAAACACTTGTCATTTTGTTATTACATGTATAATTTTGTTAATGCATGTGTTAGTCTTGATTAATTTATTAAAATGTCTAATATTTACAATTTTTGAAGTTGCAGGAAGCCCACTTGGAACATGATGCTGAAGACATTGATATGAACGACATAGTCCAAGGTGGAATTTATGACTACTTAAAGAATGTAAGTACATGGGTTATGATTGAATCTTGTTCGAATTATTTAAATTTCTTAATGTACACTCCTTTATAGAGATTGCTAATGTAAATATAATTTTTAGACTTGCAGATGCTAGACGTATCTGAAGAGGAGCACCAAATTGATGGAAGCGGTCACTCCCGTGGTGGAGATATGTCCCAGGAAGGGGTAAGTATATTACAACATGTTATTTTTTCAGTACATATTATTCCATCCATTCAAATCCATGTCTAACTATGGTAACACTTTATGAATGCGGACGTCATCACAAATCCCTGCACCACCTCTTTGGTATAGATCTCACAATAGTCCAAACATAGATAAGGGGGTTGTTTACACCAGATGAGGTCCCTCTTCCTTGAACAGAGCGGCTGTGCATGAGGATCAACCTACTCATCCCACAGTAATGTACACACTTCCAATGGTAGTTTTTGGTTAGCTATGTATTCACTTCACAAGTGGTTTTTCTTAATGTTATTTTCGCATGTTTACAACATCAACATGTAGAGTCATCCATGCCAGACCTTAGTGGGATTGTTGATGCCGCTGTCAATGCCGCATCTACAATAGGGATAAGTCACAGTGAGGTACATCTACTTGAATATTTGTAATTGTACATTTCATTTGTATTGTTTCTGGACATGCACGATGTCTAACTATTTAATCATTTGGTGAATGTAGCCATGCCCTGGTCCATTAGTGCATGCAACTGAGGTTGATGTTCAACCTACGGCTCCTCTTACTACTGAAGAGCACCAGACTAATCTCCTAGAAATGGTTTTTTCAGTGAGATGTTCATTTTTTACATAATTGATTAGTACTTTCTCATTCATGTACATGTTGATAATTCTTGAGATAATTGACATATTTTGTTTTATCTGCAGAGAAGCATGGCAGTGAGGCTCGCTACAAGGTCGAGTACACTAGAGGCACCTACACCCTTGACACCACAGGCACCTATACCCCCAACGGATGCAGTGAGTCTTTGTTTTATTTACAATTGAGTCATATTTTAAATTTTCAAACTTTGTTATTGATGGACAGTACTAGCTCAGTTACCTAATCAAGAAATATTGTCATTGATTTGCAGTCGCCAGAGATGCACAGTGGTCGTAGACGGAGCCGAAGAGCATCAGGGTTCGAGAAAAACAAGAGAAAGTTAGAATTTTGATGTGTTAGTCCAGGACAAATATGTATTTTTATGTACAGTCCGGAGTTAGAGTATAGGGGCACGGTCCAAGACAGATGTACTTTTGTTTGCACATGTACATCAAATATGTTTTTGATACATGTACATTGACAGGCCATAGATCTAGGCCTTATATTTTTGTATTATAACTTTCATGGTATAAAAAATATTTCATATCAAGGCTCTTGAGATATTCATGGTTCAGTCTTTTAAGTGTGATTATACATGTGTGGCGAAGAATGTTTCTATGTGTAATGTTCCCCGTTTTTTATAGATTTTACGATTGTATGGAGATATCATTTATAAATTTGAGAACAATGCACAATTACAATAAACTACGTAATGACAAAAATGTACATTCACTCCCATTCTTGATAATCCAGAAAACATTCCAATCATAATC
>LPNX010295445.1:4903-50554 GCA_001517045.1 Pseudotsuga menziesii
CTAATTTTCCAAAGCATTGAACCTTGCATCCATGTGGGCAACGTGATAAGAGAATTTCTCCATGGTTGCAATTACACCCTCTAACTTCCAGTGTAACCTCCTCATCGGGTTTTGTATTTCCCTTATTTTTCCTTGCACTACCCCAAGCCTTAAACCCCAACTCACTCTAACCATGGTTGGATTTCCCAAATTCCTCACCAATCCCTTAGAAGGGAGCCCAAAAGACATGAAACAACAAGAAGATAGATTGTTGGACTTCCACGATGAGCAAGAAAACCAAGTGTTATCACTAGAGTTTGCACCCTGACGGCTTAGGTTCAAAGTCTAGAGATATGGAAAAAAGTGGATAGGTATGAGGGTTAATCAATAGGTAAACATAGGACATATATCAGGATATAATATAGGACATGACTGCAACATATGTATTATGTAATATACTGTAATAAAAGTTCTATGAGCATGAATTTATAAAAATAATAAGTTACGCTCTGTTCATATCTCTAAAGAATATACATGTGAATCATAAGAATTTTGGTACATATAAAGGAGACTATACACAGAATAAAATCATGAACAACATATAATATTTACCAATTCAAATATTAAACAAAAATTGGCTCATTCGATTATAATCATATCAAAGCAATCCTTTCATATAAACAGAAACAAGATACATACATGCCTGCAACTCATAAGAATAATCTGACGTTCATAATATGTTCTAACCCCTGCCTCATCCCTTGGCTATAAATATCCTCTTTCAAAATGTTACAATCATGCCTCATATAGGTGTTGAGGTCAAAATCCTCCCCAGGAAGTCAAATTTCTAAATATAGCAGAAATTACATTAAATTTTGGAACTGTATGCCATGAAAAATGGACCAAACTGCTAAACACTAGGGCTGCAATTCTGATTTCATATCTCCTAAATCATGATAGTTTTGTACAATATGGGAGAGGTTTTTGTAGATTAGTTTTTTATGAGAAAAATATTCTCTCATTTCCGTGATATTTGTTTCCATTTGCCCGAGATCTGCATTCTAAAAACATGTTTAATAACAGGAAAATTATGAGATCCAAAAAATAGGACTCAATGATGGATTCGATTCTACCAATCTGTGATAGCTGTAGGAAAACTAAGAGATGTTAATGTTCTTTGACATGTTAGGAACAAAATTTTCCTCTAGTTTTTTAAAATGATTTTCCATCCGTTCAGAATCATCATTTTCTGTCTCCTTCAGGTAAAAATGCAGCACCATATTGTGGGGAACTTTTGACTCCCATTCTGAGCTCCAAATGCAGATCTAAAAGTACCATTGGAAATCTTAAGATGTCTCATTATCAATATATTATTTAAGCATGTAAAATGGCCTTTCTAAAGATGAGAAAAATGAGTTTTCACAAGGTTACTAAAAAACACAACATGTATTTTTTTCATTAATACATTCCAAAGCTTTGAGTTATGACTCCGAGGAATGTGGCCTTCATCAAGAATTAAAAGACTTGGACTACTTGGAGGAAACTTATATTCATGAGAGATTTTCTTGTCCCAGGGGTATCAGAAATAATGAAACCTCCATCACAATCATTACATGATTATGCCTCGATTTCTTCCAGTACTAATGAACCAGCAATATTTCTCCATAGGAATTCAAATCCCCATTTTTGGTGAGCAATCATTTTCTTCTCCAAATCCATAATTATTTTCGAGACAGACTTGGTGACAACATTTGGCTTCGTCCAAGGATGGATTCATCCCTGCGATGCTCCAAGAACATGCAAGCTAAGTGTCTTATGTCGATTGGGCTAGAGTTTTCATATTTCAAACTTCTGCAACTTATTCAAAAATTTGAAAAAACACTATTAACTAAAAACAATCCTAACAGAACAATCTGATCACCCTATGCAAACTGAAGCAAATTCTCAAATATGATCTTATTTATCCACACTACTACTATAATTATTTGAACTCTGCTTGATTAAGTGTAATCCCATTTCCAATGTAGATAGGCAAAAATTGGACTACCAAATTGACCATCTTCTTTGCAACTGAATGAAAAGATGCAGAAATAATATAAACTTTGCAAGAAAGGATGAATTAGTAACTTATACCTGATGTTGTAATTTGTTTGCAGGCCTAAAGCTACAACATTAAAGACTCCTGGAAAGATTGATTCCATATAAATGACCACTGAATCTTGAAAAACATGGCATAGTTCTAGCTGATATGGAAGACCATACTATTGATCTACAATTTCTGATTCATTCGTGAACCCATAATCTTCTTGAAACAACCCATGTATATCAATCGTCTTCTTACAATCAATGACAACCACAAATTCTTGAAACTGTTGATTTATTTCATGGACATGAAATATTTGAGCATCTTTTAAAATATCAAGAAAAAAAATGAGAATCAAGAAACTGTAATACAGTTTTATTAATTCGAAGAGTTGTTACATCATGCACGATGAGATCTGGTTTCTGCTGAAATGTTTCTTCATGCATTTGATTGGTATAAATATCTTCAACTTCATTCTATGCCTATAAATAAAATCCTTGACCAAAACTTGAAAAAATAGAACTCTGAAAGTGATCAGAAGTCAAGAATGGCAACTGATTTCTTATATCAACAGTAAGATGCTGAGGAGCAACAACTTCTTCTTCATAACATGATAATCTCATAGCAAGAGCTAGGAAATTTATACTATGATCAAGTGAAAGTATATTATCATCTAAATCGTCATCAAACTGATATGAAGAATGAACACAAGCATCATTTATATCCTTGTCCATAGGAAAATCTAAAAATGATGAAGAAAAATGTCTTAAATATGAATGATACCTACATTCTTCTTCCTGTTCATAAGCTTGTATATCTTCAACATGAGCCTAATCTTGAATCATTTTGCAAGCTCATATTTTCTCCTCGAGTTCTTTAGCATCCTCAAACAACTGTTGCAATGATTAAGATTTCCTTTCTAACAGGAAAAGGACAAGATCTGAATGTTAAGCCATAACATAATATACCATGGAAACAATCTCAGTGGGCCTGATATCCAAGGGAATACTATGATAAACACTATAAAACCTTCTATTGAAGATAGCCAAAGCTTCTTCTTTTCCTCTCTTCAAAGTAAAAAAATCAGTGAAGTACTGATCAAAAGACCTGTTCTCTCCCCAATATCTTGAAAAAACATCATATAACTCATCCCATGAACCAATAGAACCAGCTTCTATATTTTTAAACCATAAAGCAGCATCCCCAACCAAAGATTTGGAAAACAACTTCAAAACAACATCCTCATGTACAATTTCAAAATTATCAATGAAATTCTCAAAAGCTCCCAAATGTTTTTCAACTGAAACATGATTTTCTCCAGAAAACAGGGGAAGATACTCAAAGAAACCAAGAGGATACAAATTAAGGTGATATGGAAACCTCAAAGGTTTAAACAATTGATTTTTTATTTTAGTCTGAAAAGTAGTAGGCTGAACATGAGGATTAACAGGCTGATGGAAAGGCTCACTAATAAAGGCATGAGGTGTTGAGATCTAATAAGGTTTTGAATCGGTTTCAACCTCCTCGAGGTTACATGGATGATCAAACTCAAAAGGGATTTGAATACAGAGCTCATCCTTATGAAGAAACTAGGGTGAAGATATAGGATCAACATCAACAACATAAGGAGGCTGCAAATTTTCCTCTTCTAAATATGGATATACAAAGGTAGGTTAATGATCATCCGAAAAAACAAAACATAATATGACCCTCTTAATGTGTGAAGGGAAAAGAAGAAATGAGCTGATAAATAAATAAATAAAGTCCATGAAGAAAGATCATGAACTGATACCCGGTTTTACGCTTCAACTATTTCATCTTTTGTCAGCAAAATTCTCCCTAGTGAAGTCTTTAATCATGGATTCGCCAGGTAGATGATTACAGTCATTTTTTGTGTCCTTCTCTTGTCTAGAATCAGTAGTTGGATCTATGTCATTATTTCCTAGGGAAGATATCTTCGCTCCTCCATACCCAGCAACAATGCCAGAAGATGTTATCACTAGAGTTTGCACCCTGACTGCTTAGGTTCAAAGCCTAGAGAAATATTAATGATGTGGAAAAAAGTGGATAGGTATGAGGGTTAATAAACAGGTAAAAATAGGACATAGATTAGGATATAATACAGGACATGACTACAACAGATGTACGATGTAACATACTGTAATAAAAGGTCTATGAGCATGAATTTATAAAAAGAATAAGTTAGGCTCTCTTCAGATTTTTAAAGAACATACATGTGAATCATAAGAATTCTGGTACAAATAAAGGAGACTATACATAGAATAAAATCATGAATAACATATAATATTTACCAATTCAAATATTAAACAAAACTTGGCTCATTCTATTATAGTCATATCAAAGAAATCCTTTCATATAAACATAAACAAGATACATACATGCCTGCAACTCATAAGAATAATCTAATCTTCATAATCTGTTCTAACCCTTGCCTCATCCCTCGACTGGAACTATCCTCTTTCAAAATGTTACAATCATGCCTCATATAGGTGTTGAGGTTGAAATCCTTCCTAGGAAGTCGAATTTCTAAAGATAGTAGAAATTATTTAAATTTTGGAACCATCTGCGATGAAAAATGGACCAGACTTCTGAAAATTAGGGCTGCGATTCTGATTTTTGATATCCTAAATCGTGACATATGTGTACAATATGGGAGAGGTTTTTGTATATCAGTTTTTTATGAGAAAAAACATCTCTCACTTCCCTAATATTTGTTTCCATTTTCCCGATATCTGCATTCTAAAAACATGTGTCAAAATAAATAAAAAATTGAGATCCAAAAAATAGGACTCAATGATGGATTCGATTCTCCCAATATTTGACACCTGTAGGAAAACTAAGAGAGGTTATTGTTCTTTCACATGTTAGGAACAAAAGCCTCCAATTTTTCAAAATGATTTTCTAGTCGTTCAGAATCGTCATTTGAAAATGATGACTAAACATGCCGTATTTTTGTCTCCTTTGGGTAAAAATGCAGCACCATCTTGTGGGGAGCTTTTGACTTCCTTTCTGAGCTCCAAATGCAGATCTAAAAGTACAATTGGAAATATTAAGGTGTCTAGTTGTCAATAGAGTATTTAAGCATGTAAAATGGCCTCTCCATGGCTGAGAAAAATGAGTTTTCACAAGGTTACTAAAAAATGCAGAATGTATTTTCCTCATCATAACATTCCAAAGCTATGAGTTATGACTCCAAGGAATGTGGCCTTCATCAAGAATTTAAAGACCTAGACTACTTGGAGGAAACTTATAATCATGAGATATTTTCCTGTCCCAAGAGTATGAGCAATAATGCAATCTCCAACACAATCCTTACATGATGATCCCTCCATTTCTTCTGGGACTAATGAACCAGCAATATTTCTCCATAGGAATTCAAATACCCATTTTTGGTAAGCAATCATATTCTTCTCCAACTCTGGAATTATTTTCCAAACATACTTGGTGAAAACACCAAGCATACCCAACACTACTCTCTGCAAAGGGGGAACTGTCATCTATTACTCACCAAAGAGTCTATGAATGCTCAATCTATTTCTCCACAGACATTCATCCTAGATATCTCCTAATAGAGATGTCCCACAAACCTCACCAGAAACAAACCCCAATGTAATAAAATGAAATTGCAGATCCAGAATTACATCCAAGAGCGCAGGCACATGGGAGGATAAGCCACCCCTGCAGTGGAGTAAATACACATCGGGTCTTGTATCCAATTCATTTAAATAACATTGATTGTTGTGCATGCCTAGGAGGGCCAATAATGAGGCCACTTTGGATCCTTTCATGGGGATTAATTTAAACTTTGATAATCCATAGGGGACCCATCGATGATGAGGGTGGCCCCCTTTTTAACCATAATTCCTCAATCTAGAGAGGTGGCAATGTTAGCTAACCTGTCAGCCACTTGATTATTGTTCCTTTGAATATGAAGAAGACTGAAGTCCCTTATTAGTTGAGTTTGGAAATGATCTACTATTGAAGATATCCAACTACTGTTTCCTCTCTAACAACTCTCCTCCTTGCTTGAGTGATTACCAACAGGTAGTCTTCTAGAATAAATACCTTGTTAATTTTGAGATCAATGATGAATTCCAAGCCCATATATAATGCATACCTCTCATCCTGGTTATTATTTTCCTATCCCATTCCCCATTCATAGGTGATCACTGTATTTTCATCGAGATCCAAAAAAATCCCCCCTACACCTGCCACCCCTATGTCCCATATCAACTATCAAAATTTAAAAGGGGTTGAGTACATACACTTAAATCAAATATTCTGCATAGATATATGAAGCCCAATAATTGTCTTATAAATGCAAACTGTGACCTAAAAATATGTGATTTTTGGCTTGCATGAATTACTTCAGAAATAGATATTGTGACAAAGTATATTGTTACTTGCTGGTTTTGTGCACCAAAACTAATATTGAGTTATTCATAGTATAAATCAACCGTTGATATCTGGTATGTGGGTAGATTTTTCTATACAGATACTAGAGTGGGAGCTCTTGTTTTATGTTAATGATTATGCTTAGAGATTAAGGTTAATTACTGCAGTAAATGATAGTTCATTCTCTCTCGACTTTGAGAGCATGGGAAAGTCTACGCTTGAAACATTTATTTGATAGTCATTGATAAACAATCAAGATACATATTGGAAATGGTTGCTCTGTCTATTTTGAATCATGACATGTTGATTTCTTTTGTGTTCACTTCCTTAACAATTCATTGGTTCACCATTTGACTGTGATTTTGGCTCTTCACAAAGTGACATTGCTAGAGGATACATCAGTCATAGTTTCCTAAGCAACCTTATGCTCAAGAATTTCCCAACATGGATCTGGAAAATGTAGATTTACTTTCAAAAATGCTTGTATTTGACCTAAACAAACAGGTTTTAGGTATCACATTTGTCAAATTCTATAATTGGTTAGTTTTTTTGTTTGTTCATTCTTTTCAGATATGTCATAATAGCATTGGGTTTTTAGCCTTAGAGAAAGGATACTTAAACATCAAAGCTATGCTATATGATTACAGATTTTCTTGTCTTCAACTTAAGCATGTTATATCTTATTATTGTGTTGCCACTCAATTGATGAGACCTTGTGTCACCCTTGGCAAGTCTACATTTAATTAATGATGAACCCAGCTGCTCCACTCCTTCCAACTTTATTTTTTAGCAAGCCTCATTCATTTAGAAACATATTAAAGAGCTCTTTTGGAGGGAATCTCTTAACTTCAACTAATACATGATGCAATAGCTGGAGCAGATGGGCTTGATATTTATGATTTTGCAATCCTTTGTACTGATTATGTTATTATGTTTATGCAAGACAATCCATCTCTTGGTCTGTTATTTCCCCAACTTTTAACAGGTCTCATTCATTGAGGAACATATAAAAGAGCTCCTTTCGAGGTAATGTCTTAACTTCAACCCAGACATGATGCATCAGCTGGAGCATATAACCTTGATATTTATCTTTTTGCAATCCTTATCTACTGGTTATGTTTTTATGTTTTTGCAAGGAAATCCTTCTCTTGGTTTGTTATTGCCTTCTGAAAGTTTGCAGATCATTTTACAGTTGTCGAAACTTTCTTTTTTGGTGTTAGGTTTTCTTTTATTCTTTGAAGGTCTTGTAAAGGTAAAGGAAACTATAGATAAGCATATTGATCGTGGAAATTGTGTGTATTCCTAATCTAAACCAACTTTTGGCTTCTGCTTTTATTATTATTAGACATAAAAATATAATTGGGAAACTTAATCATCTAAAGTGAACGTCAAAGGAAATTACAAGTTTTGTCTTGCAAACACAAGTTCATACATTTCGATTTACAGGTGCATTGCAAGTTAGTAGGAAATTATGTAATTTTTCGTATTAACAACATTGTTTGATATTTGTAAACTTCACTCATGAAGAATATATAAACTGGAAGTTATCTCTATAATTGGAAATTGGAAAATAGATTTTGGGAGTTGGTCGTATGGCTGAAAAATTGAAAAATATTTAATTTAGGAGTTTTTTTTGTATGGCCACTCTAGTTTTCTATTTTATTTCAATTGCTTATACCTTGCTGTCAATGTCTCGTTTTTAATTCCTCGACCAATATTTTATTTATGGTAGAAAATTAGAAATGAACAGAGAAGATTGGTTATGAAAGAAATGGAAACATTGTTTTTATTGCAATTGCTTATACCTTGTTGTCGATGTCCTATAATTAATTCCTCAACCAATATTTGATTTATGGTGTAGAATTCTCAGTCAATTGGTAGAAATGAACAGAGAACATTGCTTATGAAATATATGGAAACACTGTTTTTATGGCAATTGCTTATACCTTGATGTCGATGTCTTGTAATTAATTCCTCAACCAATATTTTATTTATGGGGTAGAATTCTCAGTCAATTGGTATAAATGAACAGAGAAGATTTGCATATGAAATATTTGGGAACACATTTTTATGGTTTTGACTGTTTGAAGCAGTTTTATTTATGGTTTATTTAGTAAATTTCAAGAAATTGAGGCAATATGGAAAAGTTGAAACTAAGAAAATATGAAAAGGTTCAGGTTTCCATTGATGCAGAGTTTATAGAAAAACCAGGTTCTGAATTTGATGAACAATATTCATAAAATCAGACAAATTATGGCAACCCTCATAATTAATGAATTTGTGAATCAAAATACCACCAGAACTATTCGCAAAATGAAAAGTTATTTACTTTGGATAAACTGTTTACTCTTGATAGTGTGGATTATGCAAAATGAAAAGTTATTTACTTTGGATAAACTGTTTACTCTTGATAGTATAGATTATGTTGTTATAACTTAATATAGATCCTATATTGGAAAAGTCAGTCCAATACCATACAAAATGTGTTATTTTGAAATAAAGTTTAATATGGAAACCATTATTGAATTGTAAGAAGTGATGTGAAGTTTACGTTTTAAAAGTTATTTACTTTGTATAAACTGTTTACTCTTGATAGTATGGATTATGTTGGTATAACATAATATAGATCCTATATTTGAAAAGTCAGTACAATACCATACAAAATGTGTTATTTTGAAATAAAGTTTAATATGGAAACTGTTATTGAATTGTAATAAGTTATGTGAAGTTTGCGTTTTAGTTTTAGTATGGTGGGTAAGGAGTATAATGGAGGTTGAGGAGGATATGATTGATTATTTCACTTAGAGTAGCAAGGTTCTCTACAATCGAGTATAGGGGAGATGTTTTAACGTGTAACATTGTGTAACGTTATGTAACATGGCATTCTCATAAAAATAAAAAATAAATGTAAATAATGTTGGCTTAAACAAAGAGAATAAAATTTTATTGATTTCACCTTAACCTTGTATATATCAAGCAGGTGACCAAATATCTTGAGGTGTAAATTTTTTTTTGATGTCTAAAAAAATTAAGATATAAAAAATGGTACACCTCAAGAAATTGGATTCCTCTGGGTGATTTATAGATCTAGGTTTAAGATAGATCTATGTTGGCTTTGCAGGTCCACTATAGGAGTGTAAGAATTTTGTCAATGGGAAGTTCATGTGGATGAAATACATTTAAGATATAAAAAAATGTTACACATCAATAAATTGGATCCCTCTCGGTGCTTTAAAGATCCAGGCTTAAGATGGATCTATGTTGATTTTGTAGATCCACTGTAGGAGTGTAAGAATTTTGTCAATGAGAAGTTCATGTGAATGATATACATTGTAGCAACCCAATAAGAGACAAGGCTATAAGGGTTTACTTTTGACAACCTTAAAGTGTCAATTGGTACTAATGCTACTAAGATAAATGATGAAATCAGTGTTGCATTAAGGTTTGAATGACAAAGTGGATCAAGGAAAAGGGAGATTCATTACTCATTCCATCTCTAATACATGTGATAAAAGTTCTTCCTATTGTTTGTAGAATTAAAAATACAAAGTTAGGGTGTTTAGAGCTCGATTAATAGAGGTTAGAAATATTGTTGCAATAGATGGAATGCGAACTTAAGATCCCATAATGGATTTGTAGGTCAATGTTTGGTGAAGAGTGAATTATTAGGCTTAATAAATTATGCTCATGCCTGTGAGTCCTTAAAGGCCTCCACACTTAGGAAAAGGAGGAAAGTAGTTAAAATAAAAGAAAGACAGTAAATCTTGTTTTACGTAAGGTGAAAACATCCTTATGGAAAATGCCTTGAAATGGAATGGAATTCTCTTTAGAAGATTCTTTAGCAAGAATTTCTTAGAAGAGTGGGTAGGGCTTTGAGTTGTGAAGGCTTGGGGATTATCTTAGGCTATAACCCTCTATTACATGTCATGTTTAGTGGGTGGTTAGGTTTTACTTTCAAAAACTGTAAATATGCATTGATGATTTTAGGGGAAAGATGGTTTTGGGGTCCCCCAATTTTAGTAATGGGGAAGTGTTCTTTGTGTTTTTGTCATGTGCTTAAAATTATATTTAACCCAATCCATATAGGTGAAACATTTTGGTATTTCTTTTGAGCTATGGTAAACTAAAATCCTCTAATAAATTGGGTAATGTTCGAGGTCCTATGTAAACATGGATGACCATTCCTTGAGTTGCCCATCACAAACATTAGTGAAAATATTAGTGAACCTTTTCTTGAGAGGAGGTTTTAGAGAAAATTGATATCAATATTGGTGAATGGAAATATACTCAAACCCTAGACTGTAAAAGTTATGTTCAAGTGCTTGCAATGTTAGTCTTAAGGAAATGCCACAAATGATTATAGTTTGAGATTTTCCAAGGGCGAATGGAGGAGAAAAGATAGTTAGGGCAAGGTATTCCAAATGACAATTGCTTATCATAATTGAAAGTTGGAGACAATTGTGACTATTCAACAATTATTAACAAATATGTAGTTCCAAAAGTCCATGAAATTTGAGAAGAAAAAGGACCAAAGGCAGATGACAAAATGAAGAACATAGAAATGGGTGGGGTCGAGAAAGATTAATTATAGGAGGGATGACAAGGGAATTTGAACTTTATTTTGAATAGATTAGAGATATGGGGCCCAATTTCTACGGTTGATCTAGAGAATTGATCTACGGTTGATCTAGTTGATGTAGAGTGAATAAAACTAGGGTCAACATGGATGAAAAACAAGGTTGGAGAAGAACATATTTAAAAGATTGGATATATTCTTGGATTTCAAGGTAATAATGGTTGATGAGGAAAGGATAATGTCTTAGTTGAAAATTGGGGGTATTTTAAGTATTTGCCCAATTGATTTCAAATCAATAAAGAGGACAACAAGCCTTCAAGCCCATTCAAATTTTTTTCTTCTTGATTAGAAGATGAAAATTTTATGAACTTGTCAAGGTAGTGGAAAAAAAACAATGAGAATAAAGAAGAATCTGCAAGCTTTCAATTTGTATCAAGCTTGAGGAAAGTTAAGGTCGTAGTATAAAATAGGGCTCTTAATAAATTTATTTACCAAGATCAATAACTACTAATAGTGGAAAGCGAGATAGAAAAACTTTATGAGGATAAATTGGTAAGCGTGTTCTTTGTAAAGTCCATAGAAAAGCTAAAGTGCTAGGAAAAAAGGAAAAGAGAGTTGTTGGCTTTCATAAAAAATGTGGAAACTAAAAAGAAGGGTGATATTGAAGGAGAAGAAAGCCTCCAAGATATATGTTAAGACCCATAGACGAGAACCAATAAAAGGAAGGTCAAGGTACAGAGGGGGGGACTGACTTCAGACTTGGGTTGAGTCTCATCTATGGGTATGAAATATTTTATAACCATAGTAAAAAAGATATCATAGAATGAATTATGGAAGGAAGAAAATTGGAAATTTAGGGATGAGGTGGGGTGGCATGCTTAGAGAATGGAGTGCCTCATCGAAGGCCAAATCATGTTTGTACTATCCTCAAATGCAAGCAAGGTAGGGGTTCACCGAAAAAAAATATCCTTTCACAGAACGTTTTCAATTTTAAGCCATAAGTATTTATAATCCAAGAGACAAAGTGTGAGGCTAGAACATATAAATCTATGACATCTTATTCCCTAAAATAGGGAAATTTTCACTTTAAACTCCAATGGGAGGTTTGGTGGATAATTACTTGAATTCACTAATGAACACAATATTATTTTGGGAGAGTATTTATACATTACTTTGAGAACAACAGAAGTATGGGGAGAAAATGCTAGACCATATCTCTGGCATGCTTCTTTTCCCAAATGTTTGAAGAATTAGGAATCTGTAATGTTTAACTCATTAAGATGGTTCCTCATTGGACAAATATTAGGAGTGGGAATGAATGGCTATCTAAAAGGTTCAATATGTTTATGGTGGTAGAATGGGTTATGATGGAAGATTTTAGGATTAAATTCTAGGTCGAGGAGTTGGGGGATCTTCATACCATCTTCCAATCCTATTTCAAATTGAAAAAGAGGGAAAAAAAACCCATGTTCCTTGAACTTCATTTTTTTAATTGTTGGAATATAAAGAATTAACTCTTCCATATGATATTTTCATATCAGATGAAGCAAAGGACAAAATTAATCGATCTTTTGAAAGGTCTATTTAGGACAAATCTCCCATTCTCAAGAACAACACATCAAGATCCTCTATGAACAAATTAAATCTATGTATATGATATTTTTATTCCTTCTATGTTCAAGTCGTGAAGAATATTTTGAATTTTATAAAAATTGCCTAAAAGGAAAGATATAACTAAGACATAAATGACATCTTACCTTTGTTTTATTTTTAACAATGGCAAGCCTAATTTGCTTATAATGTTTAAAGGGACATATTAATGTATATTTTGATGTTTGTGGCATTTTTTTGGAAAAAGAAGTGACCACATATTAAAGGTTGCATTTTTTATATGTTGTGGATTTCCCTTACACCCTTCTTTGGTTTTACATTTTTATCATAATAACCTAATCAAGACACCCAACTAATATATTAAAGATATTTCATTATCATTTCCAAACTTGACAATTGAACATTTCCTCTTAGGGATGGTGGCATGAAGTAAAGGTGCAATTAATATTGAACCAAGAGTCATTAATTTTCTAGTTGGTGAACTTGGTAAAGTGACCATGGTAACTAAACCTCAATGAATCTCCAAATACATTTGGATTGTCTAGAAGCCACACATCATAATATCTAGGAGTCAATGAGAAGGATGGAGTCCACTACCTTTTCACCTAGCACAATCTAATTTAATTGTAGATTGAGGAAAGGAAATGTCTTGAATTTTCCTATGTCCGTGATACTATTTATTGTAAGAGTATAGAAACAATGCTTGTAGTCATTGATGCGATACTTATATTTATCTGGTTTTCTGAGTTAAGTCATTTAATTGTTATCATATCTTAGTTTAATGAATTATATCATCTATGAAGTTGGCAAGGGGAAATTTACATAGTTTGATGTGTTATAACAAGCATTGATCTCTTCCATTAAGTGATAGATTTATTGCTACCACTAAATTTGTGCCTTGTACAAAAGATGAATGTGGGGGTTGGTCGACATAGGGTGGAGGCTGATGCAACAAACAACTAATAACATAACATTGCATTGTGCTCATAGCACACAACCGAAATACATATGCTATTATAAAACACATTGAGATACAATACAAATATTTACTGCTAGATACCAATGAAACACACACACACTTTTATTGATTCAAGTTAAAATCACAGAGTTACATTACAAAAATGTTGATGTGAGTAACAACATTCACCAAATGGTGGAGTAGTAATGTTCACCAAATGGGATCATATTGCTATAATAACTCTGAAATCGTGAGAGTGATCAAGTCTCCAGGTTAATGCGTTGATACTCCGATTCAACCTTTCCCTCATGATGTTCATTGGATGGAGTAGCTTCCCCAATACGTCATTCATGACTTCTCTTGTTACAATTAACTAGAACTCCCTTCTATGATCAACCACTTCCTCACGTGAACACAATCCTTGTGTCTCAACCTCTTCATAATTTAAACCCCATGTGAACGATTTGCAGATATTCCTTTCTACCTTTTAACGTCATTTATATCAGTTCATTTTCCCCCTTTTTTCTAGAGTTGGACAGTCGTGACAGATTTATTGCCTACTTGTTACTAATTCGTCCCCCTTTATGTGTGGAAGTTGAAAGGTCATGACGATACAACTACTTGGTCGTTTCAATTTTGTTTCCCCTCATTTTGTGGGCATATACCACATGGTACAAAATATTCATGTGACACATGGACCATCAATGCAGGAGTAGCAACAAAGTTACAACATGAAGTCACAACATGAAATTACAACAATCTACTGGGCATGTGTTGAGTAGCAACAAAGGAGTTGTAGCAATGCGTTACATCACGAGTAACATCAAGGTTCTAATGCCATGAATTAGAAACCCTAGAGTTGCAACCACTTTATTCATCGTACACTCTACCTGCTCAGAACTGAAATATTTTTCGTTGATGCGGATTGCTTGAGGCCAAGGATGCTCCTGCTTGAGACACCCTTGGTAAGAAAAATTTGAGCATGTTGCTCAACGAATTGTGTGAAGTTCTCTATATGTGAAGTTATCATGTTTTTGTAAAAAACAAGTGTATAGCTCTAGTATGAAAGCACTAAGACATGTCCTCTATATTCTATAATATCTCATCGATGCTATATAAATTTGTTATATATTGTGATTTTTAGTATTACCTATTTTTTGAGAAATTGTATTTCCCTATTTTGTAATGTAGTGCTATTTGAATGAAATATATATTTTTTATAAAATTTATATAAAAGAATTATTATTAGCTCAACCTCAACGTTTTGCACCTCATGGTGCAAATGCTAGTTATTCAAACTCATTTATAGGTGTATATAAAACCTCCCTTGAAAAACTACTTATAAGAAGCAAATTAGAAATACATACATTCCATTCACTCTTAAATTGAACTTGTAGCAAATTTGACAAAGTAAAATAGAAAGTATACTTTGCATTATGTCATATAAGAGAAATGTAAAATTACATCATTTAAAAGTAAATCTAACCAAATAAATTTGGATATAAAATGTATTTTATATCAACATGTTAAAAAAATGAAAAATTTACACTACTTAAAAAAAGAGAGAGTAAAGAATAGGTCTCACTCTATGATTATGTATAAAAACCTCCTCTAAAAAATTCAATTATAAAAGTGTAAATTGTTAGAGTGAAAAACACTCATTTATAAACATAGATTGTAAATTATTATGAAGAACACATAGTATCAAGAAAAGAATATTATTTTCAGGGAAAAAGAAATTTTTTTATAACCGATACTAGGTAAATTAACCATTGTCATTATAAGGTCCTATCAAATCAATTAATAATCTAAAATGTCCATTACATGGATCTAATTTAAACAAGTGAAATAGTAGTAATGTTGTTTATACCTGTTCTAAGAAATATTTAAATGGCAAGTAAAAATTTAATAAATATGTTTAAGTTTTTAATGTTTTTTAAATAAATTCTAACAAAATATGTTATTTTTTGCAATGTTGCATTTATAAGTAGTCTAAGTGTCAAAATATTTAGATGTATTTTTTAAATATATTTATTGTACTTAAATTATGTAATCTTAATAACTAATATTTATAATTTTAATTTTAATAATTTTTTCATATTTTAGAATATATATATATATATTTATATATTTTGTAAAATATAAAATATATTTGTTAAATGATATATAATAAAGCTCCTTAATTAGAAATAAAAATGTTTTAATGGTATAGTTTTGTTCAAGATTTACCATATCATATAAGAAATTAAGTAAAATTGGATCAACATACTTGAATACTAAATTTGTGAAATATTTACTATATTATATGAGAAATAGAATAAAATTGTAAATAAGCTTTACATTTATACTTTTATATATAAAATAATTATATAAAATGATAAATTGAATATTGAATATTGAATATTAAACTCTATATTGTTAAAAAAACGATATTAGTATTATAATGTTTTACAGTTTTTGCATATTAGTTTTATTAGCTCTAGCCTAAAATAGAGTTCACGTACTTCATGCTCTATAGCATTCCTTATAATTATCAATCTATATGAAACGCAATTATAGGTGTGCCTTGAACAATCATCGATGAATGTAAAAACATAATTGGCTCAGCCCATGGAAGGATTAAAAAATAGACCCATTAAATCACTGTGAACAAGCTCAAGGACTGTTGAGGCTCTCCACGCCTTGCCTTTTTCATTTTTATTATGGATGTTGGCCATGTATGCAGCCCTGGAAAACCCCCTCAGAGAAGTTCACTTCTAGAAGCCCTGTTACCAAACCCTCTTTGTTGAGCTGCTATATGGAACTTTAATATAGTATTTCATGTAATATCAATCTAATCAAATGCAATAATAGAAGGTATGGAATTTTAATTTAATAAAAATCTAATCAAATGCAATTAGAGAAGGTATGAAATTTTAATTTAATAAAATGCAATTACAAAATGTTTTTAACTTTTTTTAAAAGAATCAAAATAGTTGTTTTTTAATGAATATGTTTTTTATATTTTTTTATCTAATTTACATTTTAATATATTATGATTTATTTTAATATTTATATCAAAATTTAAAGAATAAATGGCAATTTACACTAGTTTATTAATACTTTATTTTGATGAAAATATTGATATTTATTTTATATAAAATAATAAATAATAAAATTATAATTTATTTATTTATATATATAAATAATAACATTATTATAAACATTCTATATAAACGCTTATCCATATTGTTATTTAACCATAAATGAAATATATATGTGCTATTCAAAAGCAATAAGAGGTAAAATGTTTCCCAAAATAATTTATTAAATATTGTAACGAATATTCATGCTTTCTTCCTAACCTGCTCTCTCTACATGACCAACTAGATATCTGAGTATAAACTATATTTATATCTTATCATCGATAATGAAAACAACAAGTAATAAAAACACTTTTGCAATATCTAATGATTTTAGCTTAATGATTGTAACAGAGGGAACTTAGTCTGGTAGACGAACTTTTGTAAGATCAAGCAAATGAGAGTAATTATAATAAAGACAACAATATTCATACCTGTAAAATCTTCCTGTTTAGAGACTCACGTTTATGTTTCAACTAATAAAAGATATGGCAAGAGTAACGGTCCACGACACACTTCAATTGCATGATTACAAATGGTACAAAAAAATTGCCATTCAGGGATTCCAGACAATGGTGTCACTCTAATAGCACAACGATGAAGAATATACTAATGTTCACATGCAGAGAGAAACAGTGGGGCAATTTCCATGCGACAAATCAAGATAGTGACATGTAGAACACAACCATTAAGCTTGCACTAATATTACTAGCTCTCTTGTAATTCGCATGCATTTCCATTTTCTTCTATTTAGCTGGTTTAGTTGGTGGGTTTCCTTTTACCTACAGACTACAAAAACTAAGGAACACTAGTTGGATGGTTTTTATTCACGTGCAAACTCCATAGTGACGACAGTCCCAACCCCTGAAGTGCCCACAACAAATTCAAGCAATATGAGATCAGGCATGGAAAATCCCGAAAACACAGAAAATTCAAGCCCATACAGAAGCACCGAGTGGGCGACACAAAAATATATTTTATCCCATCCTTCAACTGGAGATTTTCTAACGCATTGTCCTTGGAACTCTCTGATGGAGGGTATGAGTGCAGGATTGCCTCTGATTGCTTTATTAATGCAACCGGATAAGGGGTTAAATGCCAGATTGATTGTTAATGAAATGAAGGTGGGCGTGGAGGTTGCTAGACATAACAATAGTGAAGCCAACGTGTAGAGGACAATTCAAGAGTTGTGAGGGTCATCATGGATCTAGAAGACGAAGAAGAGGGGAAACAAGTGAAGTAGAGAGCATCGCAGATGGGAGATGTATCCTCTTGATGTATTCAAGAGGACGATATTGGATAGGCAAAGTAATGGGTTTGCTATCTTTCCTTATTTCAGATTTTATTGGATTTTTTATATGATGGCCTGAAATGGACTTGGAAATTGTTGGATGAAATATGTATTTAATCACATTAGTACTTGTAGGGTCGTTAATCAATGTACTCAATAAGACATATATAACAAATCTAAGTTCCACAATTTTTATTCAATGCTCATTGTTTTAAGAAGTATTACAATAACGTGTATAAAGAATCCAAGTAGCAAGGTAGATATTCAATTAATTATGAAATTACTTGTGGAATCAAGTTATATGTCAATATTGGAGATAATTTAGACTTTTTATATATGGAATGTTAAAAACAAAATCGAGATCATATCACCGTATTGAGATTCAAGGTACAAAGATCATAGCCAAAGAGGACCATTATTCTAAACGTAGTTGAACAGAAGTTTTTGAGAATAGCTCGTGAGCCCTTGAGCTACAGAATCCCAAAGTCACTAGTAGAACAGACCTACAAACTAGTAGGGCTAGTAGAAAAAAAGTGAGACACTTATGCCCCACTTTCCCTGAATGAATACATTTCTATATATGAACGAATACATTTCTATATATGTTATGTAGTATTTTTAGTGCTCTATTACTATATTTATTTTTTCTTGAAAATATATAATTTATTGTGAAAATTAATTTCCAACTAGACATGTCTTTTCATGCCACATTGTACAGCTCATTGTTAGGTGTAGGGTTGGTCAAGAGGGGTCGATGATGTAAGGCCACCAAAGAGGTATGAAGTAGAGAGACCTGAGCCAATGAGAAATAGCTCGGGGGAGAGGTGTCCTTTACAAGTTTATGCCTATGATTCCTCACCATAAATTAACTAGTTTCCGAGATGGGACAAAGGCTTAAAATGGGGAGGAAAAATGATTTGGTGGAGAGGAAAGGCAAGTTACTTTTAGTTTTGATACCTCTCCATTTGTTTCACTTATCACCTATGGTACACATTCCTCATCATAGTCTTATTCGGGCTAGCATATGATCACAGGATCTTCAATTCTTTTTATGTCATCTTTATTAATATTACCCAAAATAGGGATTTCTTCATTTTTCTTGTCCTTGTCCTCCTTCCAAGGTTTCCTGGATAAATTTGTTTTACTCATCGTTGACACTTGATGTGTCCTTTGCATCTTGGAATTTACATGTCCTTCCCAATCCTTTCCCGCAAGCTTCTTGCTTTTTTTCCCTTTAGAACATCCAACCATTCTTTTAATGCTTAGATCAAGTAATCTTCAAACTCTCTATCTTTTGCAGACCTCTTGTTCTGTAGAGTCGTATCCAACACTTTGACAATATTAAACATCATTCTTATTTCTTTTCTATCCTCATCCTTCTGTTGGTTAGCATTTCTTCTCTTTTCCCCCATATTGCCACAACCCAGGAAATATCCTTTCTCTGCAATATTTTTCAGTGTGTATACTTTTCTTCACTTGTTCTTTATCAGCAATTACCTCCATTAAATTCAGAGATGTTTCTTTTTGAGACATGATGGCCATGCTGACTGAGGACCGCACCAAAAGCGTAGTCCGAAGCATCTGTCTCGATCTCAAAGGGTTGTTGTAGATCTTGTAAGGTAAGGACGGGCACCGACCATAGGCGTTGCTTCAGCTCCTCAAATGCGTGTTGTTGTGGCTTGGACCAGATGAACTTGGCCTTAGATCCCCCTTTGGTCACCTGGGTAATGGACCAAGCAATATTAGAGAATCCCAACACAAATCTGCGATAGAAGTTTGCAAGGCCTAGGAAGCTGCGAAGCTCTATGATATTTGTCGGGGTCGGCCAATCGCGAATGGCTTGGATCTTGACCGGATCTACATGAACTCCGTGTTTGTCCACAATGTATCCTAGATACTGAACCCTTTCCATGCCAAATGAGAACTTCTCTAGATTGGCGTATAACTTGTGCTGTCGTAGGGTGCTGAGGACCTGGTGGATATGCTGGAGATGTTCTGCCATGTTCTACTATAGATGAGGATATCATCTAGATATACGACCACAAAGGAATTAGTGAATGGCTGTAGAATGTCATCCATCATCCTCATGAAGGTTGCGGGAGCATTAGTCAAGCCAAAAGGCATGACCAACCACTCAAAAAGGCCTTCCTGAGATTTGAAGGCAGTCTTCCAGACATCGGTCTGCTCAATCGGCACTTGATGATAGCCAGACTTCAGGTCAATCTTGCTAAAATACTTGGCCCCCTTGAGCTGATCGAGGAGGTCATCGATCTGGGGAATGGGATACCGATTCCGGACTGTGACCTTGTTTAGAGCTCGGTAGTCAACACAGAGTCGCCATGTACCATCTTTCTTCTATACCAGCACAATTGGGCTCCCACAAGGTGAGGAGCTAGGTCGAATGTGCCCCTTTTGGATTATCTCTGCATCAGTGTCTAAGTTAGAGTCTGGATCCGGGGATTTTTTCTCGGCCAACAATGACTGCTTTGAGCGGCATTCATCAGTGTTGTGCCAGGGGCTTTTATGGAACTCGCACCACTTGCCGGTGTCCTTCTTCGATTTCCTGTTACCCTTCTTTGTTTGCAGCTTTGACTGGCTGTCGGGATTTTGACTATCTTTTCTCTGTCCTCTGGGTTGTGAGTTAGGGCCACTTTTTCCCAACTTCTGCTGCTGATTTGCAGACCCAAAATCCCGCTTATTCTTTTGCTTAAACTTTTGCTCGATTTTGACGCTGTATCGGTAAGCTGCTCCTAGTGAGGATATGTCCAGGAAATCCATCTCTGACTGAATGTACTGATGAAGCCCACTTCGGTATTTTAGAACCAAGTGTCATTCGCAGTCTCTAATACCCAGCTTTGAGTGCAGGGTATGGAATATATTAGTATACTCCATCACTGTTTGGTCTCTTCCCTAGCGCAATGTCGTCCACCGGGTGTATTGATCATCATAGTTTTCGACAGGGTAGAATTCCTCTTTGACGGCATCGACAAAAGATGCCCAAGTGGGTTATGTTTCGAATATCTCAACGTCATCCTTTTCATGCCTCTCGCAGTACCCATCCCACCAATCTTTGACATGGGGGAGGGACTTAAGGAGCGTGAAGGTGATCTTTTCGCTGTCGAAATTTTTTTGAATAGAGAAGTAACCCTCTAGCAGACTTAACCATTTTTCCAAAGCATCTGCATCTATCTTTCCTTCAATTAAGGGGATGTCAAAGTTAACTTGTACCTTGAAGGGAGTCAATATGTGTGCCTTGTCCTTGTTGATTATCTCCTTGAAATTTGTTCCCACTGGAAGTCTCTTCTGTTGGGTACCTCGAAAATTGTGCCCCTCCTTCAGCTCACTCTCTTTTTCTCCCTCAGCACTTCTTCTCTCAAGAATAATGCAAAATGTCCTTCCTTTTCCTTTTTGAGTGAACCTTAGAGTGAGTCTAATCTAACGGTGGAGATTAGATTAGGTCAACGGATGAAATTAATTGCTCATATTTTATTCTCAAAATATTAATTTCACTCATCCACTTAAATTTATAAAAAAAAAAAGACTTTAACACTCTAAAGTCAAATTAAATGATTCACTTAAGTCATTTAATGCAAGGGTCACTTTATTTCCCCATTAAAGTGACTAAGGCTAAAGTCACCTGGGGGAACACTTACCTAGGTACAAAACTAACAAGGATGACAAAGGAATTTGAACTTTATTGTGAATAGATAAGATATATGGGGCCCAATTTCTAGGGTTGATCTAGAGGGTTATTACTTCTTGAATAAGATAGACAGTATGATCTAGTTGATGTAGAGCCAATAAAACTAGGGTCAACAGGGATGAAAAACAAGGTTGGAGAAAAACATCTTTAAAAGATTGGATAGATTCTTGGATTTCAAGGTAATAATGGTTGATGAGGAAAGCATAATGTCTTAGGTGAAAATTGGGGTTATTTAAGTATGTGCCCAATCGATTTCAAATCGATAAAGAGGACAACAAGCCTTCAAGCCCATTCAAATTTGTTTCCTCTTGATTAGAAGATGAAAATTTCATGAACTTGTCAAGGTAGTGGAAAAATTACAATGAGAGTAATGAAGAATCTGCATGCTTTCAATTTGCATCAAGCTTGACGAAAGTTAAGTTCGTAGTATAAAATCGGGCTCTTAATAAATTCATTTACCAAGATCAATAAATATTAATAGTGGAAAGAGAGATAGCAAAACTTGATGAAGATAAATTGGTAAGCTCGTTCTTTGTAAAGTCCATAGAAAACTTGAAGTGCTTGGAAAAAAGGAAAAGAGAGATGTTGGCTTTCATAAAAACTATGGAAATTGAAAAGAAGGGTGATATTGAAGGAGATGAAAATTCAAGGAGAAGAAAGCCTCCAAGATATATGTTAAGACCCATAGAGGAGAACCAACAAAAGGCAGGTCAAGGTACAGAGGGGGGGACTGACTTCAGACTCGGGTTGAGTCTCATCTATGGGTATGAAATCTTTTATAACCATAGTTAAAAAGATATCATAGAATGAATTACGGAAGGCAGAGAATTGACAATTTAGCGATGAGGTGGGTGGGATGGTTAGAGAATGGAGTGCCACATTGAAGGCCAACTCATGTTTGTACTATCCTTAAATGCAAGTAGGGTTGGGGTTCACCACAAAAAAATATCCTTAGGAGAACGTTTTCCATTTAAATCCATAAGTAGTTATCAACCAAGAGACAATGTGTGAGGATAGAATATATAAAGCTATGATGTCTTATTCCCTAAAATAGTGTAATTCTCACTTTAAACTCCAATGAGAGGTTTGGTGGCTTATTCCTCTAATTCACTAATGAACACAATGTTATATTGGGAGAGCATTTATACATGACTTTCAAAACAAGAGAAGTATGGGGAGAAAATGCTAGACCATATCTATGGCATGTTACTTTTCCCAAATGTTTGAAGAAATAGGAATTTGCAATGTTAAACTGATTAAGATGGTTCCTCATTGGACAAATATTAGGAGTGGGAATCAATGGGTGTCTAAAAGGTTCAATATGCTTATGGTGATAAAATGGGTTATGATGGAATATTTTAGGATTAAATTCTAGGTCGAGGAGTCGAGGGATCTTCAGACCATCTTCTAATAACACTTCCAATATATTCCATTCCTTGTGCTTAAAGATGGATATCATAGACTTCTAATAACACTTGTTCCTAAAGTACGTCATTGACTTACATTGGTACATCCAGACAAATATGGATTTTCTGGACATCTCCTCACTAGGATTCGATTGTTAATATCTTATCAAAATCGAGCAGAAGTAGGAGAATAAGAGGGAGTTTGAGTTTGCAAATCAATCACAAAAGACGCCTAGTAAAGGTGTCCCTAACTCATAGAACAAAGGATATAGTAAGGATAGAAAAACTCATGACAACTAGTCCAAACTATAGGTGAAGAAGAGACACATGAAGTTGAAGAAGGACACTCGAAAGTGGTGTGGGTTCCACAAAATCCCCTAACTCAACAACAATGAATGTCACTTAAAACAATCATTGTTTTCTGAGATGAAATCATTGGAGTCGGACTCTAGATATGACTCTAGTGCAAAGAAATACAAAGGAAATCAAATCATTGATGTTGAACCCAATTCCACCATTGCGACCACAAAAATATAACTAGCCAAATGTGCCAGAGGAGCCAGAGAAAGGGGAGATTTTCTCCACTCACAAATGTGGGTTAGAGGGACTCTTCTACAATTCATTTTTTACAACAGTATCTAGAAGAACCTTATATCAACCGAGGTCATCAAAATATTGAAGTTGCTTACAATGACTCACCCCCAACCATATTCCATTAGTTGGTTGAGACAAGGACAAGAAATTTGCGTTAGTCAATAACTCAACTATCCTTTGACATCAATCCCTTCCAAGATGAGGTGTTGTGTGATGTCACCCCACTTGAAGTTTGTGATGTTATTTTGGGATAACTCTATATGTTGAAATGTCATGTTGTTTATGAGTTTAGGCCATGTAGTGTCATTGTTACTTTGAGAGGCCAACTCTACAGGGTACCCAAGGTATTTCTGATTTTTTTTTTCTTGATCTTGACAAAGCAATGTTGAAAGTTAATATCTTAGAGTGGGAAATTTTGTCCTCTTCATGAGGTGATGTGTGATGTCACCCCACTTGAATTTTGCGATGTTATTTTGGGATAACTCTATATGTTGAAATGTCGTGTTGTTTATGAGTTTAGGCCATGTAGTGTCATTGTTAATTTGAGAGGACAACTCTACAGGGTACCCAAGGTATTTCTAACTGTTGCTTTTCTTGATCTTGAAAAAGCAATGTTGAAAGTTCATATCTCAGACTGGGAAATTTGTCCTCTTCATGGTTTAGTTAGAAGGTGGATGGAAGGTCATTGCAATCGCCATAACCTAGCACAAGATATATCAAAATAGCATAATTTAGTGGACAAGATTCTAGAAGAATACATAGATATCTTTTCCTTGCCTAAACAGGTGCCCCAACATTATCAAGTTAAACATTCAATTTATTTGACACCCGGTACTACTTTACCTAATTGTAATAACCCAATTAGTATTAAACTAGATCTAAATAGATATATAAGAAAAAGTAAGTAAAATGTGTATTAAATATTAAAGTAATAAAAATAAATAATATTTGGAGAGTTTTTTAATTAAAATTAATAAAATATACCTAATTCAAGTACCAAAGAAAAGAAAATAAATATTTAAAAAGGAGGAAGATTCGAGGGGAAGGGCATTATATTCTTCTTAGATTCTAGGGGATATGGTTATGGTTATAATGGAAGGTAATATAATATATCTTTTTGTTAGCACTATGTTTGAATTTCTGAATTATGGACTTGAAAGGTTTGAAAATGATCCTATTTGATGAGAGTTTGTGGAAGCGCCTTTCAGGTTACCTCATTAGCAAGTTATTTCATGAAGATTCGTCAGATGGAGAGTGGATTTTGATCTACGGTGATAGATATCTATGTAGATTGAAACATGCAGCAGCGGAATAAGGGTAAAGTGTGTTAAGCTTCGACGATTCAGATTCATGACAAGGAAGATCAACGGCGGAAAGAGATTCCACGAAGTGGAGATGCGAGGAAGGATTTAATTTTGAGATTTGCAGAGTCTATTAAATGGGTGCGATGTTGGAGGGTCGAGATCAACACAAGATAAGATCAACAGCTCTAAAACATTCCGCGCGGTGAACATTCCTGGAGAAAGAAACTTTTTCAAATCACGAAATGAGTTAACAGGTGAAAAGATCGGATGGTGGAGATAAGAGAGGTGGTAGATCTACGGTCCAGAATGATTCAGCGGATTGAACTAGCGTGGACAAAGTCAGGATTTCAATCCACGGAAAGTGGTAGGGGCTGCGAAGATCTACGGTCGGAACAAGATATCAGGTTGATCTACGGGTGAGAAGCACTCCGTGATCAGAAGTTGCTTGAATGATTAGATGAGAAAGGATTTGAGGAATGTTAAAGTTCTCAATGTTGAACGGTCCCAATGAAGGTAGTTTAGAGATCGATGGTTGATGTTGATTTCTCCAAATCAAGTTGTGCAGGTTGATGGTGTTGAGTTTAGGTATGAATAATTGGCGTATCAAAGGCTTAGATTGCAAAGATGAACAAATATATAGTACAGAGTGCATGGAGAAACATGAGGGCTATGCAACATAAAAAACTATAAAAACATCTACATGGAGAGGATGCCCTCACATACGATCTACCTTCCCGATAGTTAATTGATTTCCCCGACGCCATTTGTGACATACCTATAGGATAAATCATCCCTGTTGCAATGCCATATCGCCCAAAACCATATATTCATCATATGGTTGGCGTGTGAAATCAGAAGGATATCGTAAAAATACAAGATGTGGAGCAACGAATCTGATCGCCACAAGAAGCAAGGAAAACGTGGCGAAAAGAATTGTTCTGATATCTTTGTCACAAGAATGAAAGGGAAAGAAAACATCCACTCCATATGCCCTGAAGCGTATGTTCGACCAGGCAAGGCAGCGCCCGAAGTATTTTCCGCAGCCAATAATGAAATGTCGCAGTAGATAAGGCGGCATGACTAGATCTACAGTGGGAAAGGAATTCCTCAGCTCATGTGCTCGCTCGTGCCATCACCAGGATACTCAATGATGAAGTGTGCGAGAATGCTGATGGGTCATCCCCGTGTCCAGTTTTCCAATCCTATATAAACACCATCTTTCGGAGCCAATTAAGGTGCTTAGGATGAGCTAGTGTGGAAACAAAACTTGAAGTATCATTCTGTTGGAGGTTCCAAGAATTCTGAGAAATTTGCAATGGTGATCTACTTTGAGAAACTTGTCAGTCTAGGTGTGTTGTTGGTTGGTGATCTTGATTCCACGCTCATCTATCGCCCTGGTTTTTTACAACAAGGAAGCGCCAACCATCGGGGAAAGGACGTCTAACACGTTGAGAGATACACCTGTTTTCATATAGCCACACCTCTGGCTGTGTGGTACCTGGGCTTTCACGTCTCGTGGGTGTCCCTCCAGAACCCACGGATGCAATCACTACCTCCAAAGCCTCGGGACATGATGGCAACCGCTAGAAGTGCTCTATGGGAGAGAATGATCGTACTGGAGCATCAGGGATCCAACTCTTCATCACCGCCTTTGTGAATTCCACTTGTCAAATTTTTTTGAGGTAGTGAGGAGGTCAAAGACACGCCCCACCATATTTCCTGTAGGAGAAACCGCCTCATGGGAGGTGAGGAGTACAAGAATGAAAATCCACTGCAGAGGCTTGTTTATGTCAAAAGCAATGTGGCCCTTCTTCAAGTCCCCTTGTATAATAGTGTTACCAGGAGAGCGGGGAGCTATGGAGAAGGCTGAGCACGGAAGGGACACAAACTCCCTTTCCAGCTTTGAGCCCATGCAAAAAGGTTACTTTGAGCATAGAATGAACACAAAGGGAGACAACACGTTGCTGAATCGACAGACAGACAAAGGGTTCAGGCCTAGTCAGCGACGAGCCACTAAAAGCATCCTGAGATGTCATTTTCACGGCCCTTTAGCTCAGAACCAAAAGCATCGTGCTGCCATCTAGACCGAGAACACGCATTTGCTCCATGTTTTTTGTTTAAATATATGTAAACCATGGCGAAAGTACCATGTTCAAGTTGTTAGTGTTTTGATTATGACTGTAAACAGTTTCAAGTCCTATTTCGAGGATTAGCCTCGAGGGTCTGTGACGTTATAAAAATCTCCCTACCGAGGGAGACAAGGGGGGTTTTCAAGAGCAGAGAGGCTCTTCATTGTAATGGGTTTCAAGTTTTCAGTAGATGAATGAAATTTGCAGAGGAGGAACGTAAAACCTTTCATGGCAGAGATTCATGGGCCATATTTTTCTTCAATAAGTAATTTCTTTGTGTGAATGTTTATCTTGTTTCCCACTCCATTTTGTATTTGATTTCATGCTTGAGCATTAGTGTATATGGTTCAGACTTCATCTTGAATGCTCTAGGTCCATTGTTCAAGGATTTTCAAAACATTTTCTTCTAAAGTCTTGGAGAATTTACCTTAGTCAGGTGCTCTGTTCGATGTGCTATCTCCTTCTATCTACTAATCAACCTGCTAATACCTCCAAATTGAAGAAATGGTGTCTACCTTGACTCTGTCCGTAAACCTTTTCAAAACCCTACCTCCTGCAACCTATTTCAGATCTAATTGTTGACTCCATTTCCCAAAGGTCTCCTCCATGATTGTCCCACCAAAATAGTATAAAAACAAACTAGTTCTAATATAACCTTCTGACTGTCTTTGATTAAATATCTTGAGTATAAAAAACTTGGTAAATAGTGAGAGATCCCTCTCTGACTATATTAGGTCAGAAATACAGTCTAAAGTGGTTTTGATGTTACCTCGGGATCTACCTTTCCACAACCTGGGTACTTTCTGAGTGTTAACACTTTCTATGGTTTATTGGTTGAGGGATTGGAGGTTCTCAATGTTTCTTTGAGGTTGTTTGGGTAGAGAGTCATCCCCGACATGTTGTTTTCCTACATTGATCAAGGTGATCTAAAGGTACAATCTTTCAAATTTTCATTGGATTATAGGTAAGTTTCCCCTTGTTCCATTAAATTGTTTATTGTAAATGTTTTAGATCTACTTTGCACATGGGAATGACTTTGATTTAGTTAGTTGTTAAGTGATATTGAATTTCTAATAGTTTTGTAATAAATTATGTTCTTAAGGCCCATCGAGGTCTTACATTTGGTACCAGTGCAAAGGTTTCTTTCACTAGAACTTATGGATCCTTAATTCAATGGATCTATATATATCTCATAGATTCTTGCAAGATCTGGTAAGTTTATTCTAAATCTAATAGATTTGCATTATAAGGATGTTAGATCTAGTATTAAATAGATTGAAAAAAATTATATGCATGGATCAAATGGGTAATAATTTAATATATGATTTGAAAAATAAAATAAAATAAAAATTCATCTCCAACGTGAATACTATTGAAGCCCTCTTAGGATATGGATGAATTAGGGTTGAGGTATCTAAGACTACTAGCTAACAAAAGACTAGTGCTTATGTTCAATATTTGGCAACTCAGCTTAAAAATTATGAAGAATGTTAGAGATTGGAAATCTACACCAAGGGAAAACAAAATGGGTCGTTCTTGTTATGTAAAGAACAAGCATGGCAGCCCCCGAATGCGGGTGGAGAAGACACTTGATGTATGACCATTATGATGGCATCTGGATGTTTCAAGAAGATGGGTGATGAAAGGATGGAATTTAATTATGCATGCAAGTTGACGATATCAGGATCATGCAAAGGATTTCAGATCTAAGGTGTTTGTTAGATTTTTAACATTAAGCTAGAATTATATTAAGATCTTTTAACTGAGAGAATAACAAGAACAGCAATCAAACACAAGAGACAATGAACACAATGTTTTTCCTCGGGGAAACCATCAATGGAGAAAACCTCGTAGCTTCCTCAGAGATAGAATCAGGACCAAAAGTAAAATAACAAAACAGTAAGATGATCTCCCGACAGTAGTAGCCTCTTTCTTCCTAGCCCCTGTGTCCTCTTCTTCCTCAGCTATGTGCTACAACTGAGTGTGAGTGAGTGTGTGATAAATACAGAGGCTCACTCTCTATTTATACTAATTCCCAACTTGACAATAACCTACTAGGGACGACTTCTCTAGGAGAGTCTAATAACCCTAGTTCCCCGGAACTGCAGGGACTTTAACCCTTGATCAATAGGAGGGTTACCCACAATGACTTGACATGACTTGTTTACATTATAGAAACTCTTGATCGGAACATTGGGGCATGACATGACTCAATTACCTTACAAAGACTTCTCGAAATAAACATCGGGGTACAATACATAAGATACATAAGTGAATACATTCCGAAGTTACAATTACATCAACACTCCCTCTTAACTAGGAAGGTATTCTCTCGACACAGTTTATCAGCACAAGTCTTCTACTCTGTATCATCTGGATCATCCTCAAGTTCTCATCATCTTCAAGTCATATTCATCTTCAAGTCATCGTCATCTTCAAGTCATCTTCATCTAGATCTGGATCATCACTCAATCTAGATCATCATTGGAACATCATCACTAGATTTGGATCATCACTCAATCTGGATCATCACTGGAGCATCATCACTGGATCTGGATCATCACTCGATCTAGTTCATCACTACTGGATCATCATCACTTGATAATCATGGGTGCTATCTCATGATTCTTCTTGTCACAATAAGTTCTACAGAGCCAGCTCTTTTTCATGTTGGGTGTAGGTCTAGCCTCCATGTAGGTCTTCTTCAGCGCTTATATCTGACCCTTAGTTAGAATGGCCCATCCAGCACTTACATCTGACCTTGACTCATCAGAAAGGCACTCCCAACACTCACATATGACTATGAGAGGAACTTAATCCCCTCACCATGTCAGAATGGCCCAGCCCTTACATCTGACCATGGAAGGAACTTCATCCTCTCACCGTGTCAAAATGGCACAGCCCTTACATCTAACCTTGACTCATCAGAATGGCACAGCCCTTATATATGACCTTGACTCATTAGAATGGCCCAGCCCTTACATCTTACCTTGACTCGTCAGAATGGTCCAGCCCTTACATCTGACCTTGACTCGTCATAATGGCCCAACCCTTACATCTGACCTTGACTCGTCAAAATGGCCCAACCCTTACATCTGACCTTGACTCGTTAGAATGGACCAGCACTCATATCTAATCATGTGAGAACACATCCCACAGTCATATCAGAATGGCCCTTAGTCCCAGACTGAGCTTTCCTAGTAACTGACCAGGTGCCTCCATTCTCCCAGAGAATGGCATCAACCCTTATATCTGATCAAGTGGGAACATATCCCTCAATCACATCAGAATGACCATGCACTCACATCTGATTATGTAAGACTACATGTCACAGTCATCTCAGAAAGGCCCTCAGTCTAGGATCGAGTATTCCTAGTAACTGACCAAGCCCCTCCATTCAAAGAATGGTAACAACCCTTATATCTGATCATGTAGGAACCAATCCTACCATCATACCAGAATGGTTCAACACTCATATCTGACATGGAAGGAACCAATCCTCTCACCATGATAGAATGGCTTGGCCCTTACATCTGACCATGGAAGGAACTTAATCCTCTCACCATGTCAGAATGGCTCACGGACTCATCACTTCCCCTTGGAAGGAACCTCGATCTAGAGAACACCAAGCTTCTCCCTGAAGTACTAAAACTTCACTCTGGCTAATGGCTTTGTCAACACATCAGCTATATGTTCATCCATCGTAACATACTAGAGCTTCACTGCTCCTCTCTGCACCATATCCCTGATATAGTGATACTTGATCTCGATATGCTTCGACTTGTCATGGAACAACGAGTTCTTTGACAACTTCACACAACTCTGGTTGTCGCAATATATACAAGTAGCATCCAACTGGAGATCAAATAAATTAAACAGTAGCTTCCTTAGCCATACTGCCTCACAACTAGCTGAACAAGCTATGACATACTCTGCTTTAGTTGTGCTCAGTGCCACACAGGATTGCTTCCTGCTAAACCAAGAGATCACACCTGATCCCATACTGAAGCAACACCCTCAAGTGCTCTTCCTATGGATGGAACTGCCTGCCCAATCTGAATCAACATAACCCTCCAGGTTAATCTTTTGATTCACCTCATACTTCAGCCCATAATCAAATGTACCCTTCAGGTACCTCAGAATATGCTTTGCAGCAATCAAGTGAACATGTCTCGGATCTATCAAGAACTGGCTCAAGGTGTTCACAGCAAAGCAAATATTTGGTCTCGTGTTCGTCAGGTACATCAAGGACCCAATCATCTAACGATACATAGTAGCATCAACCGCTTATGATGAAGCATCACTCAATAGCTTCAGGTTCGATTCCATAGGTGTGGTCATGGCCTTGCAATCCATCATCCCAAATCTCTTCAGGATCTCTACTGCATACTTCCCTTGTCCGAGGGAGATTCCATCCGCATTATGCCACACCTCCATGCCTAGAAAATAATGCATCATACCCAGGTCCTTTGTTTCGAACTCAGCAGCAAGCTTCCTCTTCGTATCAGCAATCAACCCATTCATACCTATTACAAACATATCATCTACATACAGTAGGAGCATCACTAGGTTGCCATATTCAACCTTGTAATAAAGGTTGGAATCTGCTTTACTCTTGGTAAAGCCCAAACTGGATAGAAAGCTGTCAATTTTGTCGTACCATGTCCTGGGTTCCTATTTCAAATAGTATAGGGATTTCTTCAATCTACATACATGAGACTCCCTATCATGTGTCTCAAAACCAAGTGGCTGCTCCACATACACTTCCTCTTCCACTACACCATTCAAGAAGGTAGTCTTGACATCCATCTGGTGTAGCTTCCATTTCATTACTACAGCCAGAGAAAGTACTGATCTGATGGAAGTGTATCTGGCTACAGGTGCAAAAGTTTCTTCATAATCTATTCCTTCTTTTTGGGAGAAACCACGAGCAACAAATCTTGCTTTATATTTTTCTATGCTACCGTCTGCAGCATGCTTGATCTTGTAGATCCATTTAGAAGTTACAACAGGCTTCCTTTCTGGTCTTGGGACAACATCCCAAACATCATTCTTCATGATCAATTGATACTCTTCGATCATAGCATCCTTCCATTCTTTCCATTCTGTCACTTCTTCATAATTGGAAGGTTCTTTATCGATAAAATCACATAATAATGCTACATACCCGGAGCATGATCTGGTCCTCTTTCTTTCTCTGTGATTCTCTTCTAGAGCCCCATATCTTTCTACACCTTGGATAGCTTCTCATACCCAAGAAAGTTTCCTCTTATGAGGATTCTTCTCCTGAGGTGGATCTATAGGTTCTTGAGGTTCTTCAAATTCTTGATCTTCTTCTTGAGTTTCTTCGTTCATGGCTGTATCATGAATTCTGGGTGCTTCTACTTCTTTAGGTTCTTCAGCAGGTCTCTTTCTGGATTTGTTGTAAGCCAAGTCTTTATCAAATGTCACATCCTTGCTAATGTCGATCTTCTTGAATCCTGGGAAGTATATTCTGTAAGCCTTCGAGTTTTTAGAGTATCCCACAAATATACCCGTCTTTCCTGAAGGATCTAATTTTGTCCTCTTCTCTTTTGGAATGTGTATGTACACTGGACAGCCGAATATTCTGAGATGGCTGACTTCTGGTTTCTTGATGGAAAATACTTCTTCAGGTGTCTTGTTCTCGAGTACTCTTTGTGGAGTACGGTTCTGTACATACACCGTTGTTCTGGCAGCTTCTTCCCATAAACGCATGGGAAGATATTGATCATGAAGCATAGCTCTTGCAGCTTCCATGATAGTTCTATTTTTCCTTTCTGCAATCCCATTTTGTTGTGAATTATATGGAGTGGACAACTCCCTCTTAATCCCTGAGTATTTCCATAACTCTTTGAATTCATTTGATGTGAATTCTCTGCCATTATCTGATCAAAAGGTCCTGATCTTCTTTTCAGTGTGATTCTCGAAAAAGGCTTTGAATTCCTTGAACTTGCTGAAAACTTCATCTTTGTTCTTCATGAAGTAAATCCATGTATTCCTAGAAAAGTCATCAATTAAAGAAACATAGTATACATACCCACTTAGTGAACTTGATGACATTGGTCCGCATACATCGGAGTGGATGATTTCCAAGATTCCTTTTGCCTTGCTCTTGCTACTTGGAAATGTTTTCTTTGTATTCTTTCCTTTCGCACATCCTTTGCAGACTCCATCATGTTTTGCTTGAATTTCTAGAATACCTTCAATAGCTTTGCTTGCAAGTGGTAGTGCTTTGTAATGCACATGTGCAAGCCTTCTATGCCACAGTTCATTTGGCTCTATTGTGTCATGGACCAAGGCTTGTTCTAGATGGCCCTTCAATTTGTATAGACCTCCCTCTTGTTCCCCAATCACTACTGCATCATCGAAGGTCTTTCCTTTTGGCCACATGAGAACTTGGCCATCTACAAATGCAAACCTCGTGCCTTTTGCATCTAATGCAGATATGGAGAGGAGGTTCTTATTGAGTCCCGGTACAAACAATACATCCTTCATCTTCATGGACTTTCCAGAGTCTAGCTTATAGGAGGATTCCCCAATACCTTTTATTGGATACTGGTAGTCATCTCCAAGTTTCACCTTGTGGGGTGATTCATGTTTTTATAGTGTCACAAAATATTCTTTGAATCCCGTCATATGTTTGGAAGCCCCACTATCTATAAGCCAAGCATTGCTTCCATGTGTGATGTTTCCCACGAGAGAAGATATCAAAACATATTCTTCATCACTTGAAGAATCATCACTTTCTTGCTTGTTTCTTTTAGAGGAAGGTTCATCATCTTCCGCAACATGAGCATGATGTCTTCTCTTGTTGTTTTTATTCTTGTGAGAGTTTCTTTTGTTTCTAGGACAATCTCTCGCAAAGTGCCCTATTTCATCACAAGTATAACATCTGAGTTGAGATTTCTTGTAGGAAGATTGCTTACCTTTAGAATGATGATGATGATGATCCCTTCTAGGTTTCTTGGATTGAACTGTCAGAGCTTGATCTTCACTTCCCATCTTTTCTTCTCGAGTTGCTATCCGAGCTTCTTCTTATGAGCATTCTTCCCAAAGTCCGTTGAACTTGACTAACTTATTTCTGGCACAAATCCCTTGAATGAAAGAGTCCCATGTCCTAGGGAGACCATTCAAGGTGGTCATTACCATCTCTACAATTTCCACTTATTCATCTACTGCTTCCAATTGTTCCTTTATCTAAGAGAATCTTGTGAAGTAAGACTGGATGGTCTCTGCATTCTGAATCTTCACATTCTTCAACTAGTTCCTTAAAGTCATTTTCATGTTTATGTTCTTTCCTTCAAACAGTTTGGTTAGGGCATCAAACATAGCTTTAGGTGTCTTTAGGGAGGACACCTGTGGTATGAGGTGATCCTTGATTGAATCAGCAATAATCCTCTTTTCCATAACCAACTTCTTCTTGTGTAAGGCCTTAGCCGCATCTCCCTCTGGAACTAGAACCTCCTCATTGATGTAGGAGTCCAACTCATTTTCTTCCAGGACCAGGGAGATCCTATACTTCCAGGCTCAAAAGTTATCAACTCCCTCAACCTTTTCATCAATCTTGGTATGATGAGACATCTTAACTGAGAACCTCAAATGGAAATACAAGAAACTTAGATCTTACCAGGTCAAGATGTTGGATCTGGATTTGGAGCTGAAATTCTGCAGTGCTAGTTCAGGGGCAGATTAGGGTTTGGATTTTCCAGAGTTCTGTCCAACCAAATGATTTGATATTGATCTCTAAACTTCAATATTGAGGAGGAGATCAATCCAGGCCTGGGCTCATTGAAAAATTCCACTTCTGTGGAAAGCCCTAATTTTCGGTAGCAGTGTCGGGTCCAAAACTGAAAAAAGCTCAGAATTGGATTCTGCTTCAACAGAGAGATGTGCCCTAGGGAGGAGAGTTAGTCCAACCTTCTTTTGCTGAAAATCTATGGAGAGAGATCCACAAAGTAGGAATCCCCAGTTCCCATAGCTACACGGTGTCTTCTTCTTAGGTTAGCTCTGATACCATGTTAGATTTTTAACATTAAGCTAGCATTATATTAGGATCTTTTAACTGAGAGAATAACAAGCACAGCAATCAAACACAAGAGACAATGAACATAGTGTTTTTCCTTGGAGAAACCATAAATGGAGAAAAACCCACAATTTTATCGGAGATAGAATCAACACCAAAAGTAAAACCCCAAAACAGAAAGATGATCTCCCGACAACAGTAACCTCTTTCTTCCTAGCCCCAGTGTCTTCTTCTTCCTCACTATGCGCTACAATTGAGTGTGAGTGAGTGTGTGATAAATATATAGGCTCACTCTCTATTTATACTAATTCCCAACTTGACAATAACCTACTAGGGCCAACTTCTCTAGGAGAGTCTAATAACCCTAGTGCCCCGGAACTGCGGGTACTTTAACCCTTGATCAATAGGAGGGTTACCCACAATGACTTGACATGACTTGTTTACATTATAGAAACTCCTGATCAGAACATTGGGGCATGACATGACTCAATTAAATTACAAACACTTCCCGGAATAAACATCGGGGTACAACACATACTATACATAAGTGAATACATTCTAAAGTTACAATTACATCAACAGTGTCGAGGAGGCTGAAGGTACAAGGGCAGTTATGAGAAGTGATGGAGAGTATTATAAGTGAATGTCGAGCACGTATTTTGTCCTATTTAGAGGCTCATCCTGTTATATAGGAAACCATTCTCAGGTGTGGATTCAATATTGGTGGATAATAAATGGCCTGAGTTATGAGGTGTTATAGTTGATTTTACCACTCCAGGTGAATCACACTTGTATGGCCTTCCTCTGTCCCTCTATAGACTCCTTATACCCCTTGGACCATTTCTTGTCCTTTGATGTTTCCTTAACCATCCCCAAAAACATGTGAAAAATGATACACGTGAATCCTAAACCCTTAATCGCGTATATACGCGGGTTTGACCCCTAAAACCGTGTACATCGAGATGTGTGCATAATCCAAATCCTTTTGGAGTTTTCCTTGACATGGATCCAACTCACTTGATGTTATACACCTAAGTGGCACCTCTCCATCCGAGTGCCGATATCCCTCATGTCGGCACACAAAAGGACACTTATGGATAGAGGTTTGCCCTTAACACTATAGCTTGGCTTGTCATGAAATACATTCTACCTTCATCCAGCTAGTTACTTTGCCATTTAGCCATGTTGGAATGTATTCGCGACTCTCTTTATAGACAACTCGCGAGTCATTCGCGAGTCTCCCTTACAGCAAGTCGTGAATCCTTGTATTCACGAGTTGTGCTTATACAGAGTCGCGAATCATTCACGGGTTGCTCTACTACATACCCGCGAATGTGCTTCTTAACATTAAAACAAAAAATCACGCGCTAATAGGAGTTTAGTTAAGTCATTTTACTTAATCTCCCTAACTACTATAACCTCCCTAACCTTCGAGAACTGCCTTATTTCACCCATATAAATATAGGCCTTGGGGAGGGTTGTAGGCACTTACACTTTGGAGCAAAGTTATGCTGGTGGATTGTTTACAGAAGTCTTTGGAGCAGTGAAACTCATAATCCTTTGTTGACAGAGGAGTCCTTGTCTCAGACGTTTGGTTGTACTCTGAACTTACTCATTATTGATAATAAAGAGATTACTTCTTCCACATGTGTCTCATATATCTTGGTTTGATAATTGTTTATGCTTCAGTATGTCATATTTGATTTATCTAACCTGCTAACATATATATATGAATCATACTATATCTGGAAGATTGTCTCTGAACAGGTGAAAGAGGAGTGAGCCTTGAAGACTTTGGAAGTGGAGCAGATCGGAAGAGGACTAGCAAGGATCGAACTTCGTTTAACAAGTAAGTTCCTCTAACCCTCCTATTTCCTATTCTGCACTTTAGAAGTCAATTGTCTGCAAGTGTTTGAGTATGTTGGTAACCCCTGACCTACGATTATTAGGTGCATAATCCCTTACAACAGAACTGGAGACTCTGCTGGGGAAGCATAGATTGCTGTAGGTCATTTCTGTTATCCTGACCAGTTTGCCTGTAAGTCTGATTGTGGTTTGTTATCCTGGATCTTGCTTATTTCAGCATTTGAAAGTCTTAGGGTTTTTTCTTTGCTTTTGAGAAAAAATTTATACCCATTCGTGGGTTGTTCCACTGAACAGTCGCGAGTAAAAAGTTGCATTCGTGGGTTATTATACTGCACAGTCGCGAGCATTCGCGAGTTGCACTGCTAGACAGTCGCGAGTACTCCTGAAGATTTGGATTTTTAAAGAAGAGTTTGCTTGTGTCTTTTCTTGTTATAGTCCTTGTTTTCTGAGAAGACTTTCTTTAAGAATGCTGTAGAGTTTGCTTGATTGCCTCAGGTGATCACATCTTAGTGCTTTTTGAAAGCCATTGAGTCTTTTTACATGGTTTATTTACTGTTTGCATCCTGAAGCATTTGGCCTGTTTGGGTTCTTGGTTAAAGTGTCTTAGTCCAGATCAGTGATCAGGGTCTTGGGCTCTGTTTTTCCAATCTGCTTTCTGACAGTTGCTGATTTGCACTTGCCTTTTTAAGTCTGCAATGGTGTTGTGTCATTGTTTGCACCCAAGCTAGGGTTCCTAGCCTGCTTCTCTTGCTGGTCTGTTGGTTCTGTCAGCCTGTTTGTTTCAGTTTGTAGTTTGTATACAGTTTGTAAGTTTCAAGTTGACTCAAACATAGTGCATTGTAGATGCATAGTAGTTTCTTTGAGCAATTTTTAAAGTGAAAACAAAACATAGTTAGTCTTTTGCATTGTGATTTTTGCATTAGTGTTTGCTTCATTTTAAAAATATATAATCTCAGAAAATTACAAAAACATAGGCTTAGTTTCTCTTATCAATGCTTTAGTTCATCAATACATATTTGAAAAAATGAAAAGAAGTTTGTTTTATAGTAGTAGTTTGCTTTGAAAGCACTTTACTTTCATTTATTTCTTGCTGAGTCAAAACACCATACGGGACATCACTTCCATTTCCTCTTGAGTAAGAAACAGCCCTTAAAATAAACGTATAAATTAAAATTTACTAGTAAGTTTTATTTTTAGGGACCTATCACCTACTAGCTTAGGCTAGACTTGTGGGCTAGGGAGTGTAAACTTCCCACAAGTTATAAAATCAGACGTAGTGGACTGTTCTTTAGGTAAATCCTTGATTTTATCACTGTATCTGGGAAGCTCCTCTCAAACGGGAGTTAAGCACTAGGCCGCGTGGAGGCTTGGACAGAGGAGATAACCCTCCAAATCCTTGTCAAAATGTAACCCAGGACTTTTACGCATCTGGGGATTTTGTCCTAAACAGAGTTTCAGGCTCAGCTACCCTGTCCATGCGTACGAGTTCAGCTTGCGACTGTCCCCCCAGACAGCTGGTATTGTCAAGGTAGCCTTTAGTCTCTTGTCTTTTAGGGTTCATACCTAGGTAAACCGAAAGGTTATTTCTGGTTCACCTTGAATGGGCTTGGAAGGTAACACTTGTGGAAAGTGCAGGAGGGTGGTGGGTGATTCCTCTGCTTGTGCCTGAGAACCCCTCAAGGATGCCAAGTAATCGTTCATCAGCTTTCTTCGGGAAAGCATATCTTTATACCCTGGTTTGATTGCTTGAGACTCTAGGATCTTTTTAGTGTATGCTCTGTGGATTTTCTTGTGCTTAGTTGACCTTAGGGTGTGATTAGTCAAATTTTTAATTCTGGATGACCAACTTGTTAGAAGGTCAAGAAGGTTGAGAAACCTTCCTCCTCTCACTGCATTGGAGCCTCCACCTTTACCCCAAAGGCGGAGATTAGGCATAGACGGTTCTTTTGAACCAGTAGGAGTAAGTGAGGTTCTTGGTGAACCAGAATTGATAGCTAACCGTTTTGATTTTGACACAATCAAGATAGAAGAATTGCAGACTGACGAGTTTGCAAGAAATTTTAACTCCCCCTTGACTGATCTTAACGATCCTGTGATCGTCCAAGTTAGACCTTTTAGTTCACCAGTAGTAGGTGTCCCTTTGAGTAGAGTCATGTCTTCTGCGGAAGAGAGTTCTTTTGTGTTTACCTCAACCCTTCCGGTTGAAGGGGTACTACCTCCCCCGGTTAGTGCCCCTAGATCTAGTTTGCCTTCTACACCTTTGACTCCAGCGAGCCGGTTCACTCCAACATCGGAGGTATTTCTGGTAACACGGTTGCTGGGATCCCCAGTATACCTACCATTCCCTCTTCCTTCCCTTACACTACTCAGAGTGGTCCGGTATGATCCTCAGCTTATGTCCAAGGATTTCCTTGGAATGGGGGGCATATTCCCCCATCCAGTCCATACGTAGGTCCAACTCCTTCATATGTAGGAGTGCAGTTTGGAGGCAACACCTCTTATGGGAAAATCTTCCATACCCCTATTTCGGTCCCATACTCGAGCTCTCCCTTCTCTTTGTTTAGCGGAGGGATACCTGCTCTAGTCTTTCAGACCCCAGCTTCTATGGGGATGGCCCGAACCATGTACACTGCACCTCCCACCCAGAATCCTGTGGCCTACGGATGGAATCCGTCTCAAGGCAACCTTCCCACTTCACAATCAATGTCAGGGGGCAACCCCACCTTTACATATGGGCATTCGGGGGCTGGACCCTCTAATCCCCAAGCTGGCACATCTAGTACACCAGTTAGGCCCAAACTTCCTTTTCTGGCAACTTTGAATTTGCCAGACTTATCAAAATTCATGAATGACCCTGTGAGGCATGACCCTTTATGGCCACCTGTTCCCACCAAACTGACCTCGGACATCCCTAAGTTCGAAGGTAAGGCTAGTGAAGATCCTAGGGCTCATGCCACCACCTTCCATTTATGGTGTTCTTCCAACTCATTGAATGAAGATTCAGTGAGATTGAGGCTGTTCCAGAGGACCTTGACTGGCACTGCAGAAAAATGGTACATTGAGCTGCCTTCTGCTGCTTTTAGTAGTTTCTGGGACCTAGCTAGTGCTTTCCTCAATCACTTTCAGCTTCCAGTTCGTTATGATTTCGGAACGGATTTGTTGTCTACTTTCAGAAAAAACAAGGCAACCCACATCTCGGATCATATCCAAGAGTGGAGGAGGCGAAAGAGTCTTATCAAAGCTACCATCCCTCCTGAGTTTCTATTAGAATGGTTCCTTAAGTCATTGTTGCCATACATATCTAAGGATGTTTCCACATCAGGAGTGACTAGTGAAGAAGAAGCCATACTCAGGGCCCAGCAGTTGGACTTGATTTATTCACAGTCTGGGATTATATATGAAATTATCCCTGAGGCACAAAGGCCTTCACATGAGGTCGAGAAACCCAAGCCTGGACCCCATGCCGATGGTGTGGTTGGGTCCGTAAACTCTCCCACTATAGAGTCTTTGACAAAACAACTTCACCAATTGTCTGTCAAACAGTCTACGGCGGAGGCAGAAAAGGCTTCCCCCTCCTCCCAAAGTGCAAATGTTTTTGCACAAACCTCTTTAAAGGGCAATCAGCAGCCCGGCGGGAAGAAGAAGAAAGGTAAAAAGGGAGAGGGAAATCAAAATCAAAACAAGCCAAAGCCCACAAACAATGCTGATGGGGGCAAAGGAAAAGAAGAAATTCAAGTTCCCTTGTAATTTGTGCCAAGGGGACCACCTTACTCATCTTTGTCCCCTCATGGAACAAGCTCAGAAGCTGCTCCAAGCTCAACCGCCGGCTGTCCTGAAGGATCCGTTTCCCCAAGGGCAGAATTCTACTTCAGCTTCTACCGTAGCAGGGGGCACTCAAGCCGCCCCTGACCCCAATTATATCAACATGGTTAGATCCTCAAATTTGTTACAAACCAGGAACAAAAACTATGAGAAAGAGACCGATGAGAAGGGTAAAGTTGTAGTTGAATCTTCCAACCCTCTCACTATAGAGAAACCTGCGGAAATAATGCCAAAGATACCCAAAGGTGTCTTTAAGAAGACTTTGCATGACCCAAATTCCAGAGCCACTTCTAAATACTCTGTGGTTGAAGACTTGGCTCAGACTCCGTGTGCAATGTTAGCTTTGGAGGTGCTACAGAGCTGTCCTGCTCAGCGGGATGCCCTCTTAGCAGCTTTAGGTAGCATGGACTCTTCGAGTATCACAACGAAATTTCATCTCTCTGATGTTAAAATTCACCTCCCTTATCATGTAGCTCTATCGATAGATGTTGTCCATGGTGGTAAGACCATTGGACGAGCAGTTGTTGATGAGGGAGCCTCTACTTGTGTTATGTCCCTGGCCTGTTGGAAAGCTCTTGGATCCCCAGAGCTGGTCCCATCAACCACTTTACTTACTGCTTTTGATGGAAGGTCTTTTCGTCCACATGGTATCCTGCCGACTTTTGAGATTAAGTTGCCTGGAAAAGCAGTGTCTGTTGAAGTCGAAGTGATTGATGCTCCATTGGACTACAATTTGCTTCTGGGTAGGAATTGGACTTATGCAATGTCTGTTGTTGCATCTGCTATCTTTCGTGTCGTCTTTTTTCCACATGAGGGCAAGGTGGTCACTATTGACCAACTTGATTTTACCCGAAAAGACCGCTTAGAGTCTAAAGATTCCATTGTGCCATTGGTTGATCAGGCCAAACCTGTTGCACAGAGCTTGGGGGCTGGAATGTATGCATCATTGATGGGCACATTCGATATTCCAGCTCCAGTCCTTTATATCGGTTCTACTACTGTAGGGAAGTCCATTAATTCGGTGGTCGATAGGATTGATCCTTGGGTCCTCCCAACCCCTCAGGAACTGGAAGTGCCCTTATCTGCAATGGAAGTGGCATATCAAGCTATTACCCAAACCACTGTAGATCCCATTCCAGATCCTCTTACAGTCTCAGATGATCTGGAAGAAGTCTATATGCCCGCATGGGCGGAAAACTCTTTACATTCCATAGATTGCTTAGACACTGTTTTACCTTCCGATGAAGCTATTCTGGAAGCTATGTGTGCGTGTGATAAGA
The DNA here is from genome assembly GCA_001517045.1 of Pseudotsuga menziesii. Taxonomy (NCBI): domain Eukaryota; kingdom Viridiplantae; phylum Streptophyta; class Pinopsida; order Pinales; family Pinaceae; genus Pseudotsuga; species Pseudotsuga menziesii. The sequence continues at coordinate 47,088 of LPNX010295445.1, forward strand.
TATGTGAGGATCTTCATCACCGATCTTATTTCCTTCCAGAGCTAAGCAAAATAGAAAATCAAGAGTTTCATGTGAGACTGTTGGATGATGTTGATACACCTGTCAACCCTTTACCTAGGGAAGGAGCGTTTGCCGAGGGGAATATGGAAAACATTTCCGCCACTATACCGATCAACATCTCTGTAAAACCGGATGTCGTGGAAAATATCTATATAGGTGCAAACTGCTCTCCGGAGGAGATTGCCATTTATACTGCCCTTTTCAAGGAATTCCGCGATATCTTTGCCTGGTCATATGAGGAGATGCCAGGCATTGATCCATCTATTGTTCAACATGAGATCCCAACCTACCTTGATGCCAAACCAGTTCGGCAAAAATTACGCCTCGTGAACCCGCGTAAAGTGGCGGCTGTGAAGGCAGAGGTTGAAAAGCTGTTGAAAGCAGGTTTTATATATCTCGTAGCTTTGACTGAATGGGTGTCCAACCCAGTTCCTGTTGATAAAAAGCAAGGGAATATTCACGTTTGTACAAACTTTCGAGACCTTAACAAAGCCTGTCCTAAGGACAACTACCCTACACTGTTTATTGATCAAATCATAGATGCATGTGCGGGTAGTGAGGTATTCTCGTTTATGGATGGTTTCTCCGGCTACAATCAAATCCAAATCAAACCGGAAGACCAGCATAAAACTGTTTTTGTTTGCCCTTAGGGTACATTCACGTATAGAAAAATGCCCTTTGGATTGAAAAATGTAGGGGCAACCTTTCAGGGAGCCATGAACTTTGCTTTTCACGATATAAAAGCCATTGTCGAGCCTTACCTTGATGATCTGCCTGCTCATTCTCGCAAGAGGATCCAGTATCCAGATCATTTACGGTTGATTTTTTAGAGATGCAGATACTATAAAATTCGCTTGAATCCCCACAAGTGTGTTTTCTGCATCGAGTCAGGTAGATTGCTTGGATTCATTGTCTCTAGTAGGGGCATTCAGGTGGATCCTTTAAAAGTTGAGGCCATTGTAAATCTGCCTCCTCCCCGTTCACTTAGGAAACTTCAGAGTCTACAGGGAAAGTCTAACTTCCTTCGACATTTTATCGTTAATTATGCCAAGATCACAAAAGGTTTCATGCGCCTGCTCAAACAGGACACCCCATTTGTATGGGATGAAACTACACAACTCGCGTTCGAGGCATTGAAAAAAGCCTTGTTGTCGGCTCCTTTATTACGCCCACCAGATTATTCTAGGGATTTAATATTATATCTAGCCACGTCGGAGTCTACCATTGGGGTAGTGCTAGTTCAGGAGGACGACAAGCTCATTGAGCATGTTGTCTATTATCTTAGCCGTGCTCTGGTTGGACCTGAGCTTAAGTACCCCCACGTCGATAAGTTAGCCTTAGCAGCCGTGTATGCTGTACAGAGGTTACGGCACTACATCTTACTGAGGACCACTACTGTAGTGGCGGATGTAAACCCTTTCCAATATGTTTTATCCCGACGAATTGTTGGGGGGAAATTCAATAAGTGGATAGTCATCCTCCAAGAGTTTGACTTGGTTTTCCAATCCGCTAAATCCAAAAAGTCCTTATTTTTTGCTGAGCTTATAGCAGAATTCCCTACGGAAGAAGATGTAGTGGTTGAGGATGACTCATTCCCAGATGAGCACATCTTCCTTATATCCACCTCTGATCCTTGGTATGGATATATTCTTATATACCTCCAGACTTTGAAGTATCCTACCGCTTAATCTAGGGAAGACCGACGCAAGTTACGCCTTCATGCTAAAAACTACCTCATTATAGGAGATACATTATATCGACGAGGGGTAGATTTCGTCTTGCGTCGCTGCCTTACTCATGAGGAAGTGGAGATTGTCCTAAATGATTCCCATAGCGGAGCGTGTGGGGGTCATTTATCTGGGTTAGCAACGGCCCAGAAGATATTACGTGCCGGGTATTTCTGGCCCACCATCTTTAAAGATTGTGTGGAAGCTGTGAAACGATGTCATCCGTGTCAGCTTTACACCAGAAAAATGCGGTCACATCCTGCTCCCTTATTTCCCGTTGTCTCGATAGGCCCCTTCATGAAATGGGGGATAGATTATATGACATGCAACCCAGCCTCGGCTGGGGGGCATAAATACATCATTGTCGCTGTTGACTATTTCACAAAATGGGCAGAGGCAATGCCTACTTTCAAAGACAATGGGGAAACGGTAGCTTTCTTCGTGTTTAATCAGATTATTGTTAGGTTTGGTATTCCCAAAGTGATTGTCACTGACCATGGCAGTCATTTCCAAAATCACATGATGACAGAGCTGACCACCATGCTCGGATTCCGACAAGAACATTCTTCTCCATATTATCCGCAAGCAAATGGTCAGGTTGAGGCTGTAAACAAGAATTTAAAAACTATCCTTAAACGTACTATTGATGCAGCCTGCTCAAATTGGCACATCATGTTATATCCTGCTCTTTGGGGTTATCGAACCAATTTCAAGACCGCTACGGGTTTTTCCCCCTTCCAACTCGTTCACGGGGTGGAAGCTATTACGCCGATTGAATGCGAAATCCCATCCTTGCAGATAGCTATTCATGTGCTACCTGACACGACTGAGCTTGAGGAACGGTTGCTCCATTAAGAACACCTTGATGAACTACGTAGAGATGCGTTGACTGCAAATCAGGCTCATAAGAATAGGGTTAAATCTCAATACGATAAAACGGTCAAACCTCGGGTTTTCTCTAAAGGGGAACTTGTCTTGCTCTCGGACCAAGACAAAGAGCCTCTGGGGGCAGGAAAATTCAAGGCTATGTGGTTGGGACCCTATGTTGTGTCTAAATTTTTGAGTAAAGGCGCATATGAATTAGTGGATTATGATGGGAATAAGTTGCCCGAGCCTAGAAATGGGCTCTACCTGAAGAAGTACTATGCTTAGGCTTAGCACTTTTTCTTGTATTTTAGTGTATGTATTTTTCTGTACATTAGGTTGTCAGTTTCATTTTTTATACTATCTGCTGGTTGTTGTAGATGTCTTCCGAGATGTATGTAGGTTTTGCTGATGGCGCCAGCCGTCACACTTGTAACCTGGCTTCAGCAGCATGGGTTATCTACTCCCCCTCAGGACAGCTTGTTGCCGCGGGTGGCGCTTGTCTAGGTCCTGCTTCCAATAATGTTGCTGAGTATAGGGATGTAATTGAGCTCCTATGGGATGCTTTGTCACGAGGCATCACCCAGCTTGAAGTCTGTTTGGATTCTCAGTTGGTTATTTCCCAGCTCAATCGAGCCTATCAAATGCGTAATCCTACATTGTTATGTCAGTTCATGCAAATTCGTTTACTGGAAAGACATTTTGAAATTATTACTCTCAATCACATTCCACGAAACCAAAATTCATTAACTGATGCATATGCTAATTATATTTTGGACTGGCATCTCACACACATTTTATAAATTTACAGCAAAC
>LPNX010295446.1:0-22874 GCA_001517045.1 Pseudotsuga menziesii
TACGTATATATATATATATATACGTATATATATATATACATATATATACGTATATATATATATATATATATATACGTATATATATGTATATATACATATATATATGTATATATACATATATATACATATATATATGTATATATATATATATACATATATATATGTATATATACATATATATATACATATATATATGTATATATACATATATATATGTATATATACATACATATATATATACATATATACATATACATATACATATACATATACATATATATATATATTGTGGTTCACGATGGTCCTATCGAGAGTATCACTTGTATTTCTTTATACCTCGATGTTTCTAATCGGGAGAACTAATAAGAGTCATGAGGAAGTCCCCTCAAATTGTAAGTCGGGTCATTAGTACCCAGTTGTGGTTACTCGAGCCTACAATATTAAATTAGGATTACTCAAGCCTACATAACTGAGTTAATTATTAAGTGAGCGAAAGAATATAAATAGAGGCATGGCGCTCCTCATTCGGAACACACACACTCACTTGTGTAGCGCATGAGAGAGAGAGAGAAAGTAGCTGGAGAAGGAGGATCAGTCTTTTGGGTTTTACCTTTCATCTTTTTGGGGCATCTATATTGAGGAAGCTTTTGCTGGGTTTTTCCCATTAGGGTTTTCCCAGCATAAATATTTGTGTTCTTTTTGTGTGGTTCTGCTTGTCTATCTTTCAGTGATCTGTTTGCTTATGGTTATGTTGTTATGATGCTAAATGTTTTAAGATCTGATATAACCATTAAAATTCAACATGGTATCAGAGCCACCCTAAAAGAAGACACTGTGCAGCTCCAGAAGCTAGGGCTTATTACTTTTGGGGTCTCTCTCCATAATCCATCAACAAAAGAAGGCTAGACTGACTCTCCATTGAAGGGTGCATCTTTCTGTTGAAGTAGAATTTGATTCCGGGCATTTTTAGTTTTTGATGCGGGAAATTAGGGCTTTTTACAGAAGAGGAATTTTTGAGTGAGCTCAGCATAGGATTACTCTCCTCATCAAAATATAAGTTTAGAGACCTAGGTCGATATTTTTGGTTGGGTGAAACTCTGGGAAAGTCAAACCCTAGTTTGACCCCGAGCCTGAAAAACCCTAAATACTAAAACTGATAAGTTTTGGTACATTCGCTATATATCAGGATTGAAGAAGTCTTAAGGGCCGAAAGTTTTGCAAGTTGAAGATAAATTCTTCATGTCCACTGTGTCCAATTTTCAGCCTCAAATTCACTATATTCTAGGAGATATGATTCCTCCAAGTTAGGGTTCTAGCCTCTTCCAAGATTCATCCCTAAATAGGACACAGAGGGAGAATTGCTATATCTCGGGCTACGAACTTCCAAATGAAATTTCTCAATATGTTTCGGAAAGGACACGGACTATACTTTCAATGGTACAAGTTTCAGATCTTGAAGATGAAACAGTGACACATGGCAGTTCGTACAACTTCGCTATTTTGAATAGTCCTGAAATAGGTCACCTAGGGAAAACGCTCGTAAGTCCCAATTGGTGAAACAAATTCTGATCCAAACTATGGTTTTGCAACAAGGATAGACAAGGATATCTCAGTACAAAATTTTGGACACAAAGGAGTAGTAATATCGAAGATACCGCAGAAACAGTGTCAGGAATTTCTGCAGAAGAAATTGGTAAACTAGGGCTTCCTGTTCCGGGAGCTTCCCTCCACTGTTTTTAGAAAAGCAGTACATTGGACAGCTCACCTTGAAGAGGTCCATCTTTCTATCTAATCATATTTGAAGTATTCCAAGTTTTTAAGATTAGAGTTTCTCTAACAAACCCTAGATCAGCCAGCTTCGGAACCAGGATGAACACCTCAAATCGGTAAGATCTAATCTTTTGTTATTTACATTTGAGGTTCTTATTTCAAAATGTCTAATCACACCGGCTTGATGACAAGCTTGGTGAAACTGACAACTTCCAAACATGGAAGTATTGGATCTCACTCGTTCTTGAAGAAAATGAATTGGACACCTACATAAGTAGAGAGGTTCCAATTCCAAAGGGAAATGAGGCTAAAGCCTTACACAAGAAGAAAATCAACTCATAATAAGAGAAGAGAAGATGGGAGCAACTGAAGATCAAGCGCTCATGATTCAAATAATATCCCTCAAGCAATGAGGAATATGAAGAACTCAATTCTTGAAGAACCCCTTATCCATCTTAGCATTTGGATAAGAAATGATGATGTCATGAATGAATAAGATGATGAAGTAGAAGGATCAAGAAGGAGTCTACCCACGAAACGAATAAAAGATAAGTATTCAATTGTCATTTCATGATATTGTTTTGTTATGCATTTTATTATATTCAGTTGATGTGTTATGCATGATAGATTGTTTGCATTAATGGCAGTATACTACTAATATGCATGTGATGGTTAAGTAGCTCATGGTGCTATACAACTCTCCATTGCTACTTATCTAGAATGAAACATCTTTGCTGACATATTGGATTAGTGCACAATCTCAATGATGTCATGGTAGAGATGGAAGGCATCTAGAAAGTTTCCATGAAATATGGATGAATGTTGTATTGGCTAAATAGTTGCATGATGCATAAGAATTTGTCGTTATGCATATGTTCTATGAAATAGTTCTAACCATGCTACTGGTCCATTTGAATTGTAGGAAAGGTCCTATAAAACCGCTTACAAGAAAAGAAGGACGAGATTTGTTTCGAAGAACAAGTGATGAAAATTCAAGTTTCGCTCCAATAAACATGAATCTGAAGCTCCCAGGGTCAGAGACACCGTGACGGAAGAAAGAGCTTCAGAGAGCGGTAAATCCACCTCGAAGGATGAAGACCACCATGGGTACGAAATATAACTCAAGATGAAGAAAAGTATGGCGAGACTTCTAAGAGGCCTCTGACACACTCTAGTTGTGTAACACAGCTAGGTGACATCATTGATGCTAACCTTTCCAGCTATGAAAGAAGCTATAATCAAAGAGTAACAAGTTGATCATGAGGAATGATGTCTATGATATGGTTTCGATACCTGAAGGGAAGTTTATAATGTCTTCCATATGGATTTACAAGAACAAGTGTACAAAGCAAGGTTCGTGGTTTTCCTCAGAATGAATAGACTATGACATGACATACTCTATTGACCAGACCCACTAGAAGTATATATCAAGAAGAGAACCACCTATACAGAATGAAGAAGGAAGATGATGCTCTGCTTCAGGGGGAGTAACTACAGAAGACCTATGAGTTCGACATGGTACAACATGATGGAAATCTTCCTGATGGATAGAGACTTTACCAAGAGTAAAGTGGGTTCCAACCTTCAATGTTGAATGCAGAAGACTAGGATATGTTGATGACGTGACAAGACAAACTCATGGAAGATGTTATGACGAAAGAATACTAGAATGATGTTTGGGATATTGTACTCAAACCAGAAATCAAGAGTCTGGTATCCTCCAAATGGATCTACAAGATAAAACATGTAGCTGATGGAACTATCGAGAAGTATAAAGCAAGATTTGTGGCCAGAGGCTTCTCTCAGAAAGAGGGAATTGATTTTGAAGAGACTTTTGCACCTGTAGCACGGTATACTTCAATTAGAGCTATCATAGCACTTGCATCCATGATGAAGTGGGATTTACACCAGATGGATGTGAAGACAGCCTTCCTGAATGGTGTGATCGAAGAAGAAGTATACATAAAGCAACCACAAGGAGTTGAAGTTGAAGATAGACGAACTCATGTATGCAAGCTGAAGAAGGCCCTGTATGGCCTGAAGCAAGCTCCTCGAGCTTGGTATGGAAGCATAGATAGTTTCCTGATGAGCATGAGCTTTGCCAAGAGTAAAGCCGATCCTAACCTTTACCTCAAGGTTATAGAAGATGAACCTATCATACTATTACTATATGTGGATGATTTATTTCTGACAGGGAATGAGAAACAGATTATGGAAAGAAAGAAGAAACTTGCCGAATAATTTGAAATGAAAGACCTTGGGTTAATGCATTACTTCCTAGGTCTGGAAGTATGGCAAAGTTCAGAAGGAATCTTTCTCAACCAGGGAAAGTATGTTATAGATATACTGAAAAGATTCAATATGTTGGAATGCAAAGCCATGGCCACACCCATGTATTACAACCTGAAGTTTTTAGCTGATGACTCATCAGAGTTAGTGGATGTGACTTAATACAGACAGATTATTGGGTCATTGATGTATTTAACAAATACTAGACCAGACATTTGTTTTGTTGTGAACACCTTGAGTCAATATCTAGTTCAACCTAGATGGGTTCACCTGATAGCTGCAAAGCATGTGATGAGATATCTGAAAGGGACTATAGACTTTGGTCTATACTATGATGGAAGCCATGAGTACAGATTGTATGGCTACACGGATGTAGATTGGGCTGGAAGTGTTTCGGACATGAAAAGCACATCAGGTGGATGTTATAGTCTAGGATCTGCTATGATTTCATGGTTTAGTAGGAAACCGTCTAGTGTTGCTCTTAGCACAGCCGAAGTAGAATATGTAGCAGCTCGCTCTGCTAGTTGTGAAGCCATATGGATTTGAAAGCTGATGTCAGGGTTCTTCAACCTAGATTTGGATACTACCGTGATTCTATGTGATAACCAAAGTTGTATAAAGATGACAGAGAACCCAGTGTTCCATGACAGATCAAAGCACATAGAAATCCAGTACTACTACATTCGAGATATGATGCAAAAGGAAGCCATAAAGCTTTAGTATGTGAGTACTAATGAACAAGTTGCTTATGTGTTGACGAAGCCTATGTCCCAGGTAAAGTTCGAATACTTTCGTGACAAGCTTGGTGTTGTTCAGAAATACCTTCCTCGAAAGGGGGAGCAATGATGTAGCAGTGGGATTGTAACATCCCTCGGTACTTTCCCTAAAGTGATCCGATGACCTTGGTCCTAAAGAATGAAGAGGGATTGTATCATCCCGGGACATCTGTCCATAATGGATCCGGTGACTTTGGTCCTCGAGAATGTGGTGGGATTGCATCATCCCTGAACTTTTGTTCAAAAAGTATCCAGATGCTTTAGTCCTGTGAGTGTGGTGGGATTGTATCATCCTTGAACATTTGTTCAAAATGTATCCGGAGGCTTCGGTCCCTGTGAATTTGGTGGGATTGCATCATCCCTAAAATTTTGTTCAAAATGTATCGAGAGGCTTCGTGTTGGTTGTGGAGCCTAATCTTCTAGATCCAGAGATATTATTTAGTTGTGATTATAACTTAAGAGTACTGTACACTTGTTCCCCCTGCCTAATGGTTTGGGGGCAATGCCCCCGAGACACGAGGGTTCGGGGGCAGTGCCCTTGAGAAAACGGGGGTTCGGGGGCGGAGCCACTGATTTTTTTTTTTGGGATGTGTGTTGGCCAACAGTATTGTGGACCCATGGTATTGGGTTAACCCTAGAATTTTGCCATTGTATCTCCCCTATAAAAGAAAGCATTGTAAATCAACTGGGTATGGTGTTGTATTGTATTGGAAGAGAGACTGTGAGAGCATGAAGAGGAAGTGCAGCTGTTTTGTTGCAGGGTGTATCCCTTCATCTTTCTGGACTGTAATAAAAGGACTAGCAAATTTCTTTGTGGATGTAGCCCATCGTTTGGGTGAACCACGTTATATCTGTGTCTCTCTATAATGTTTTAATGTGTTTTGCATCTTGTTTATTGATTTAACTGTATATCTGTTATTGCTCTGCAGTCCTGTTTTCTAACAATTGGTATCATAGCCAAAAGGTCTATTTGGTTGGTAAACTCACTGAAAAGAAGAATTCCTGGTTCGAGTGGGAGCAATGGTGGAAGAAGGAAAGTTTAGGGTCGAGAAATTTAACGGCCAAAACTATCAGTTATGGAAGATGCAAATGGAGGACTATCTGTACTAGAAGGATCTATACCGACCATTGGGCGGAAAAGCAAAATAGCTGGTGGCTATGAAGGATGAAGAATGGGAGGTTCTTGACAGAAAGGCACTAGGAACAATACGGCTATGTCTGGCTTCGTCGGTGGCCTTCAATATTTCGAAAGAAAAAACAACAAAGGGTGCGATGAGTGCATTGAGTAAGCTCTACGAAAAACCCCCGGCTTCTAACAAGGTATTTTTAATGAAGCATTTATTTAATATGAAGATGTCAGAAGGTGGATCTGTTGCTGACCATTTAAATGAGTTTAATACACTTACCAGTCAATTAAGTTCTGTAAAAGTGAACTTTGATGATGAGGTTAGGGCTCTTCTAATCTTGTGCTCATTGCCAGAAATCTGGAATAGCTTGGTCATGGCTGTAAGTAACTTTGTCTCTAGTTCAAACACTCTTACGTTTGATGATTTTGTTGGTGTTATTCTTAGCGAGGAAATACGAAGAAAAAGCACAGGTGAGACATCAGGTAATGCGTTCACCATGGAGAGCAAAGGGAGACAAAACGAGAGAGGAAGGAGCCCAGGAAATCACGGCAAGTCTAAAAATGGAAGATCCAAGTCCATATTCGGAAAAATAGAGTGCTGGAACTGTGGTAAGAAAGGACACCTAAAGAAAGACTACAAAGCACCAAAGAAGAAAGGTGAGAGGCAACAAGAGACTACCCAAGAAGCTAATGTAGCAGGTGATGTGTTACAAGATGCTTTGATTCTTGCATTAGATAATACTAGTGATTACTGGGTAGTAGATTCAGGGGCTTCATGTCATGCTACATCCCATAGGAAATTCTTTTAAGATTATGTTCAAGGTGATTTTGGGCATGTGTTATTGGGGGATGATGAACCATGTAAAATTGTTGGAAAGGGCAAGATACGGATTAAGCTAAATAATGGAAATGACTGGTTGCTAAAGGATGTAAGGCACATTCCTGCTATGAAAAGAAATCTGATCTCAACAGGGCAGTTGGGAGATGGCGGTTGTTTGTCTACGTTTAGAGAAACGTGGTGGAAGGTCACTAAAGGATCAATGGTAATTGCAAAAGGAGATAGGATAGGTACGTTATATTTATGTCCTCATAATACTGATTATTCTATTTCTGTAGCTTCCACAGAAACAGGTGCAACATTGTGGCATCACAGGCTTGGCCACATGATTGAGAAGGGGATGCAGATTCTCCACTCAAGGAAACTGCTTCCAGATCTGAAGCAGGTAAGTTTGGAATTTTGTGAGAACTGTGTTTATGGAAAACAGAAGAGAGTTAGATTTCTCAGGGTTGGGAAACAAAAGAAGAGTGAAAAGTTAGAGCTTGTCCATACAGATGTATGGGGACCAGCTCAGGTACAATCTCTTGGCGGCTCTCATTATTATGTTACTTTTATTGATGATGCAACTAGAAAAACTTGGGTTTATTGCATTAGACAGAAATCTGATGTGTTTGATACTTTTAAGAAGTGGAAAGCTTTAGCTGAGAATGAGACAGGAAAAAGGTTGAAATGTCTTAGATTTGATAATGGAGGCGAGTACTGCAGCAAGGAGTTTTACAGTTAATGTTCACACAATGGGATTCGCAAAGAGAAGACAGTCCCTGGAACACCCCAAGAAAATGGTGTGTCAGAAAGGATGAACAGAACAATCATGGAGCGTGCAAGGTGTATGAGATTGCATGCAGGGTTGCCCTTACAGTTTTGGGCTGATGCTGCAAACACTGTTGTTTATTTAATAAACAGGGGGCCTTCAAGCGCCCTGGATGGTGGCATTCCAGAGGAGGCATGGACAGGTAAACAGGTAAAATACTCATTTCTGAGAACTTTTGGTTGTGAAGCATTTGTCCATATTGATAAAGATGATAGAACAAAGCTTGAGGCTAAATCCAAGAAATGTACCTTTATTGGATACGGGGTTGATGATTTTGGTTATCACTTATGGGATCTTAAAAATCACAAAATCATTAGGAGCATAGATGTAGTATTCAATGAAAAAGTCATGTACAATGATCAGTTGCAGGGAAAGAAAGAAGAAAAGGAAAACACAGAGTACACGGTGCTTGACGAAATCAAAGAAAATGAAGTTCCAAAAGCACCAAAAAATCAAGAGAAGCAGCAGGTACCTGAAACTCCTGCAACTGTAAGAAAGTCTGCCATGTTAAGTAGACCCCCTGAACGATTCTCTCCTTCACTGTATTATTTATTGATGACTGATTCTAGTGAACCAGAATGTTTTGAAGAAGCAATGCAGGTATAAACTAGAAAGAAGTGGGAGCAAGGCATGGATGAGGAGATGGACTCATTGGTAAGAAACCAGACTTGGGATCTGGTTAAGTTGCTTGCTAAAAAAGGGCATTGTAGAATAAATGGGTTTACAGGTTGAAGGAAGAAGATGGAGGCAAGAAGCGGTACAAGGCTAGACTTGTTGTAAATGGGTTTGCGCAAAATAAAGGTATAGACTTTGATGAAATATTTTCTCCTGTTGTTAAAATGACTTCAATTAGAACTATTTTAAGTCTAGTGGTGGTAGAAGATTTGCATCTTGAACAGTTAGATGTAAAAATGACCTTTCTCCATGGGGATTTGGAGGAAGAGATTTATATGCAGCAGCTAAAAGGGTATGAGGTCAAAGGGAAGGAGGAATTGGTTTGCAGGTTGAAGAAGAGCTTGTATGGCCTGAAGCAAGCTCCAAGGCAGTGTTATTTAAAATTTGATAAGTTTATGACAGAACAAGGTTATGATAGATGTCATTCTGACCATTGTGTTTATTTCAAGAGGCTAGATAACGGAAGATATATTATCTTGTTATTGTATGTGGATGACGTGCTTGTTGCAAGGTCTAACATGCAGGATATAAATGTGCTCAAAATAAAACTAGCTAAATCATTTGCGATGAAGGATTTGGGTGCTGCAAAGCAAATCCTTGGTATGAGAATAACAAGAGACAGAAAAAATCGCAAATTCACATTGTCTCAAGGTGAGTACATAGAAAAGGTGTTGCAGAGGTTTAGAATACAGAATGCAAAACCAGTCAGGACACCTTTGGCAATCCATTTCAAACTAAGCAAGCATATGTGTCCAGAGACACAGGAAGAGATAGATTACATGTCCAAGATTCCCTATTCATCAGCAGTTGGGAGCTTGATGTATGCCATGGTGTGCACAAGACCAAATATTGCACATGCAGTGGGAGTTGTGAGCAGGTATATGAATAATCCAGGTAAAGAGCATTGGAAATCAGTACAGTGGATTTTCAAGTATTTGAGAGGTACCACTTCTCATGCATTATGTTTTGCAGGTTCAGACACTGTTCTACAGTTCTACAGGGATATGTTGATGCAGATATGGTTGGTGATAAAGACAGCAGGAGGAGCACCATAGGGTATGTGTTCACTATAGGTCGAACAGCAGTAAGTTGGATTTCAAAACTGCAACAGGTTGTTGCACTTTCAACAATGGAAGCAGAGTATGTTGCTGCTACAGAGGCTAGTAAGGAGATGATTTGGTTGCAGAGGTTCATGGAAGAATTAGGTAAGAAGTAGGAGAATAGTAGGTTGTACAGTGACAGCCAGAGTGCCATTCATCTTGCAAAGAACTCAGCCTTTCATTTGAGGACTAAACATATACAACTCAAGTACCACTTCATAAGATCTGTTCTAGATGAAGAACTGTTAAAACTGGAAAAGATTCACACTAGCCAGAATCCTGCAGACATGTTGACAAAGGGAGTAACCAGAGAGAAACTGAGTTCCTGCTCGGTTTTTGTTGGCCTTAAAACATGAAGGTGAAAAGAAGAAATTTGCCAAGTCCAAGGTCCAGAACATCGTCCAACAAGTGCAGTAGCGGTGGAGTTGCTGTGATTAGTCTCCAAGTGGGAGATTGTTGGTTGTGGAGCCTAATCTTCCAGATCCAGAGATATTATTCAGTTGTGATTGTAACCCAGGAGTACTATACACTCGTTCCCCTTGCCTTGGGGTTCAGGGGCAGCGCCCCCGAGAAAATGAGGGTTCGGGGGCGGAGCCCCCGAAAAAAAAAAATTGGGTTGTGTGTTGGCCAACAATATTGTGGACCCATGGTATTGGGTTAACCCTAGAATTTTCCCATTGTATTTCCCCTATAAAAGAAAGCATTGTAAATCGACTGGGTATGGTATTGTATTGTATTGGAAGAGAGACTGTGAGAGAGTGAAGAGGAAGTGTAGCGGTTTTGCTGCAGGGTGTATCCCTTCATCTTTCTAGACTGTAATAAAAGGACTGGCAAATTTCTTTGTGGACGTAGCCCATAGTTTGGGTGAACCACGTTATATCTATGTCTCTCTGTAATGTTTTAATGTGTTTTGCATCTTGTTTATTGATTTAACTGTATATCTGTTATTGCTCTACGGTCATGTTTTCTAACACTTTAGTCCCCATGAGTGTGGTAGGATTGCATCATCCCTGAACATCTGTTCAAAATGTATCCGGAGGCTTCGGTCCCCGTGAATGTGGTGGGATTGCATCATCCCTGAACATCTGTTCAAAATGTATCTGAAGGCTTCGATCCCCGTGAATGTGGTGGGATTGCATCATCCCTGAACTTTTGTTCAGAATTTATCCAGAGATTTTGGTCCCCGTGAATGTGGTAGGACTGCATCATCCTTGGACTTATTCCTAAAGTGATAGGGACTGATTATCCCGTAATCAATCTGGTGACTTTGGTTGTCGAGAATGTGGTGGGATTGCATCATGCCTGGACTTTAAGTCCAAAAGTGATCCAAACCTTTTTTGACTTTGAATTGTGGATTGTAGGTCGTTATTAATGATGATGATGTTACTGATCGAAAGATCAGAGTGTGATGATGATGATGTTACTGATCGAAAGATCAGAGTGCGATGGTGATGATGTTATTGATCAAAAGATCAAAGTGTGATGACGATTACGTACTGATCACAAGATCAGAGTATGATGATGATGATGATAATGCTGATCGAAAGTTCAGAGTATGATGATGATGATGTTACTATGATGACGACATACTACGATGATGATGTTTCTGATTGAAATATCAAAGAGCTGATGATGATGATGTTGTTGATCGAAAGGTCAAAGTATTGCTGATGATGATGTTGCTGATTGAAAGGTCAAAGTGCTGATGATGATGTTGTCAGTCAAATTGTTGTTGTTGCTGAAGACTGAATATTGAAGATGAAGACTAAAGTATTGATGATGATGTTGTCAGTCAAAAGTGTTGTTGCTGCTAAAAATTAAAGATGAAGACTATATGATGTTGAAAAGCTTCCAATGATTTATATATGTGTCACCCTAATGATGTTGATGATTTCCTCTCTCTCCTATTGTTGTTGTTGTTGATGTTGTTGTAGAATACCCTTCTCGTTAAGGGGGAGTGTTGAAATATTGTAGCTTCGAAGAATATTCTATATATATATATATATATATATATATATATATATTGCGGTCCCTGATGTTCCTGCTGGGAGTATCACTTGTATTTCTTTATACCCCGATGTTTCTAATCAGGAGAACTAATAAGATTCATAAGGAAGTCCCCTCAAATTGTAAGTTGGGTCATTAGTACCCCAGTTGTGGCTACTCGAGCCTGCAAGATTAAATTAGGATTACTCAAGCCTACATAACTGAGTTAATTATTAAGTGAATGAAAGAATATAAATAGAGGTGTGGCACTCCTCATTTGGAACACACACACTCACTTGTCTAGTGCATGAGAGAGAGAGAGAGAGAAAGTAGCTGGAGAAGGAGGATCAGTATTTTGGGTTTTACCTTTCATCTTTTTGGGGCATCTATATTGAGGAAGATTTTGCTGGGTTTTTCCCATTAGGGTTTTCCCAGGATAAATCTTTGTGTTCTTTTTGTGTGGTTGTGCTTGTCTATCTTTCAGTGATCTTTTGGCTTATGGTTATGTTGTTATGATGCTAAATGTTTTAAGATCTGATATAACCATTAAAATTCAACAATTTAGCAGCCATTGGAGTTGAGAAATGGAAAATATTTTTCAATTCGCAACCACCAAGGGATTTTGGAAGTGCCAGTATATTCCATTTGACCCAAGGTTTAACATACTAATCCTATGAGCTTGCCCATAAGAAGTTAAAGGACACTTTTTGGGCTTTTCCCAATATGCCCCTTGTGTTAC
This sequence comes from Pseudotsuga menziesii, assembly GCA_001517045.1. Classification (NCBI taxonomy): domain Eukaryota; kingdom Viridiplantae; phylum Streptophyta; class Pinopsida; order Pinales; family Pinaceae; genus Pseudotsuga; species Pseudotsuga menziesii. The sequence continues at coordinate 12,111 of LPNX010295446.1, forward strand.
AACCAAACATCAGCCAATAAATTGAATGGCCTCCAGAACAAATTTGATCAGCACTAAACGACTTGCTAAGGATAGCCAATGGAAACTCCATACTTTTAATCTTTTTTTCAAACTTTGCGATGAGTCATCCCCAATCTAGTTTTTTGTAGTTGTTTGGTTTTAAATGAAAGTCAATATATTTGATTCCTTCATCAAAATCCTTCATCTCAAAAGAAAAGAGATTCCTATAATATCCACGCTCTTCTTTTGTTAAATTCAATGTGGACATAGTGTATTTTTGTTCATTTATCTACATCCTATTCTCCCTCCCAAAAAGTCCTAGAATTTCATATATCTTTTATATATCTCCCCACTATCCATTACAAAATATTAAAACATCATCCATGAAAATAAAGTGAGTGATTTTTATGATATGCAAAATTTTAATACCATGGAAAGCTCTACACCGTTTTACCTCTCGCAAGTCCCCACTATGACCCTTTGCAACTAACATAAATAGAAGGGGAGAGATGGGGAAGCCTTGACAAAGCCCACGTTCAGCATGAAAGAAGGAGGAAGTGTTAAAAAAATCTCTGATAAAACTAACAGTCGGCTAGTAAACTCAACTAGGTAGTTTAGCAAACTTTGATTTCTACTTCACATAAACTCAAATAATCATGCATTCACATCAAACACATTTCCAACTATAATTTAAGGGAAGAAAATGCTAAGTAAACTAAAAATTATAGCAATAGAAAAATAACATCAAACAATAGTTTTATTTAGTACATATTAACACAATATATTTTAGGTTAAATGACCCTGGAAAAACCACAAAGGGGAAAACCAATCAAGAGATATTTTATTATGAGCTTCTGAGATAAATTTCAGAGATTACAACTTGAACTAATAGCAGCAATAAATGATAGTCCTCAATCTTGAAAAATCATGCCACACAACACCTCGATTTGTGTGCTTCCTTTAACTATATATATTGTCGTCCTATACAACTATACAAATTACTACAGTCACTTCAAACAATGTGCTAAAAATAGAAAACTAATGTGCAAATTGTACGGATTTACCTCAGCAAGTAATGGCCTCGATTTTTGTGCCTTTTACTCAACCTCGAAAACTATGTCTTCTCTATGTTTTATGGTTGGTCACTTTCAACAGTACGACCTATCACTTTTAGCAGTATGGCCTCTCAAAACTTATTGTACATTGTCTCTTTAATGTTGCAATCCCTTCTTGGGAAACTTTCCAGTTAATCACTCTTGGGAAGTGTGCCCCTTCAAGTTGTAGTTATGGTCCTCTTCACCTTCAAGCTCAAGCTCTTATAGTCTCTCTCTCTCTCTCTCTCTCTCATGCCTCTCACATAATGTATGCCTCTTCTCTCTCAAATTTTGTTTTTTTATATCCTTATTAATGTATAACTACTTAATCGACTACCTAACCCTAAGATATATGGCCAAGATTCAATCTTACCCCACAAGATATAAATATCACGATATAATCTCTCACTGAGATCACTTAAAGCACTTAAGTGACTCAAATTTGTTTATAATAAAGTCACTTAAATATTACAAAGTCATTTATTACTCATTAATTACATAAAACACCCACTTAACTTTATAAAAAATACTTTTGCAAGGTCAAATTATTTAAAGAGAGATGTGTTTAGTATCTTCTGCATGCTAGGCACGGGAAATGTAGAAGCACCTCCCTAGTTACAAACTCTAACACTCCCTCTTAGCAGGAGAAGTACTTCTTACACCTCCACCACTAGGATCAGTCTCCAGGTCCAATACCATGTCCATTGTAGCAACTCCCTATGACTTAGTATCTCATATCACTACTTGTCATGGACTCTGAATTGAGGATATGTGTCAGGCACCTTTACTCTAAGGAGTATTCTCACCCTTGTACTCATCTTCGACTGTCATCTCGTACTGGTGAACTACTTGCAACAATCTTGCAAGATTTTTGTCAAACAGTTTGAATGAATATTAACAACTCTCTTGTAGTATGTTCGACAAACAGTTTGAATGAACATTAACAACTCTATTGTAGTATGTTCGTCAAAAAAATTGAAAAACTAGACTTCTCCCTTCTTCCAAGTGACCCCCCCGCAAATCTCTTGTAGAACCTGTGCCAAAATAAATTGTTCATTGAACATCAGAGCCCTCACTCTGATACCATGGTAAAAAAATATCTAATAACACTAACATTTCAATTAGCAAACTCTAATTTCTACTTCACATAAACTTCAATAGTCGTGTATGTTAAATGTACAGCATCATGAGTCATTCCCCAAGCCAATCTTATGCAATAAGGATTGGGCCTCATGTGTTGAAGTAGAGAGACTGAGTTGGACTCAGTAATTTGGAGTATATTATTAGGTTGCACCTAAGGATGATTAAGCCTTCAGTTATAAAGGTTATTCCTCATGTGTTGAGGTGAATGCTTTGATTTATCAAAGTGATGATGTTGGCTCCAATACCACGGTAAAAAAATATCTAATAACACTAACATTTCAATTAGAAAACTCTAATTTCTACTTCACATAAACTTCAATAGTCATGCATGTTAAATGTATAGCATCACGAGTCATTCTCCAAGCCAATCTTGTGCAGTAAGGATTGGGCCTCATGTGTTGAGGTAGAGAGACTGAGTTGGACTTAGTAATTTGGAGTATATTCTTAGGTTGGACATGAGGATGATTAAGCCTTCAATTATAAATTTTATTCCTCATGTGTTGAGGTGAATTATTTGATTTATCAAAGTGATGATGTTGTAAATTCTTGTTGGACAAGGCTCCAGACTTGTATGTGTCAATTCATGACTCTCATAGGGACCTCTAGTTATAGTAGGTACCTATGAGGTGGACCTCCAATTATAGAGATAATTGCTTATCATGTGTACCTCTAATTATAATAGGTACCCATGGTGTGGGCCTCCAGTTATAGAGGTGAATGATTTATATGTCGAAGCATTAATGTTGTGTAATATATTATTAACCATGGTCACTAGATGTTATTAAGTCTCATTTAGAACTGATCACCTCCAAAGTGAATTACTTTAGCATATGATCGTTTGGTCTAAGAGTAATATTATATGATCACAACATCTGACAAATAATATGAGTATAATCTGATATGATAGATAATTAAAGTTATTGACCATGTAGTAAAAAGATATGAGATAAAGATAAAGCATAGAGAAAAAGAGAATTTGAATTTCTTATGCTTCAGCTGATTAAAGTAAACTCAAAATAGTTATAAATATTCAATTAAATATCAATGTATGCATTAGTTAATTAAAGGAGAACTCAAGAGGTCACTTCAAGTAAATCAATCATCATGATTCAGATAATAATAGTTAACTAAGTGTTAACAAAGATGGACTAGTTAACTAAAGTGTTTATACTAAAGTTAAAATAAAAGATGACACTTTAATTAACAAAATATGACATTTCAATTAATTAAGTGTTTGCATGACGACACTTGAGTTATTGCATGATGATACTTAAGTTAGCTTGTTAGCTAAGTGATCATACATTCAATTAGAAGGCGATTTCACTCTAGAGACAATTAATCATGAGTTATTGTCATAGTTGTATGGTATTGTGCATTCATGTATGCGGGATTGAAGAAGCTTGGGCACAAGATATTTTCTCATGAAGGAAATTCGTAGTTTATGCATGTGGTGCACTATTTCCCATGTAACCATTCATTATAGCTTGCATGGCAGTGAATCGTGCTTGTTATTAATGTGTCGGGCACATGCCAATTTGATACAATTGATCTCTATTCTCTATTGCTCAATATTCTCTCTAATCTAGTACCTCAGGTGCCTAAAGCAAACTGTTATTATGTAAAAGACATTTCCTGCACCAATTTGATACAGTTGATCTCTATTCTTTGTTACTCAGTATTCTCTCTAATCTAGCACCTAGGGTGTCGAAATCAATATGCTATTGTGTAAAAGACATTCTCTGCAATCTATCATAATTATACTCTGAATATTTGATGGGGTTTTTCATCCTCATAGTTTTGAGGGTTTTCCCTAGGGTACTTCTTGTGTCGTGGATGAATGATTTATGTGATTGAATGTTCTATTGATTCCAGTATTCAGTATTTATGCAATTAAAGTCTTAATGTTCAAAGATTATCATATTTTCTCAAAAAATTAATATGGTATCAGATTTCATGATGTGAAGGAGTTGAGTTTTGCAAGAAACTAGAATCCTACGTAGATCTTAAGGAGTTGATATTTTTTTTTAGATCCATGGCATCGATATATGTTCAACCAGAAGATTGTCTTGAAGGTACTTCTAATTTTAACACTTGCAATGAAAGGGTGTTAAACATAATGTAGGAACATGACTTAGATGGATATGTATCCATAGCGGTGGAGGAGCCTACATCCAATACAGGGCACATCAACTTCAAGAAGAACAAACTAAGGCCAAACAGGTCATCTATGATTCAGTAAAGGACAATTTGATGTTTGTGATCACTCTGCTAAAGACTGTAAAGGAATGTTTGATACACTGACAAACCTATACGAGAAGAAGTCCTTGAGTCAAAAGAGGACTTTGAAGAATAAGCTCCAAAACCTAAATATGGAGAAGGATGAGAATGTGGCATTAGTCTTCACCAATATATCTCAGGTAAGATATCAGCTTGCTAGTATTGGAGTAGTGGTCGATGAAGATGATCTTCTCCAAATCATTATTGATGGTCTCCCATTCTCATGGGATACATTCTTGGTTGTGGTAAACAATCGATAGGTGAAACCTAACTTCAAGAGGTTGTGGCATGGCTACCTTCAAGACGAAAGGTGAATCCAGAGCAAGATTGTGTGCACAGAAGAAGAAAACCTTGCCCTCATGAAAAGGATGGAGAAAGGCAAGAAGAACTTATCTCAAAAGAAGTTTTTTCCATTCGAAGAAGAAGATGTACAATGAAGACTTTGACAAGTCGAAGGTTAAATGTTACAAGTGTGACAAGAAGGATCATTATGCAAGAGAGTGCAAAGCAAAGAAAAATGGTAAAGATCAGTTTCATGCTTCTACTACTATAGAAAATGAAACTACTCAGAAGAACTTATCTGAGGAAAATTATGATGATCGAAAGGATTATTTCCTTTAAAGTTCATCAGTAGAAGAGCATTCACTCTAGTTTTCATGGGACCATACTTTCTAATGCAAAGATTCACTACCTCCTGCATGATATCAATTTTACAATTGAAGAAAGAAGATCAATATATAGGGGCTCTCTGTAAACCACTTATACTATGAAACGAGAACTCTGGGCATAAAAACGATGGTTTTTGCAAAAAAAACACCAAAAGCACCCCCAAATAGAAAAGTGTTGATACCAGTATACATGTTTTTTTGGGGGGGGGTTAAAAATAGAGGCATGGCCTGAACATCCCATACTATTGTTTACAAAAACTTTAAAATCAACCTTTAAATTGGAAAAATATTTTTTCTCCAAAAGATAAATTACAACTTTTTTAAAAACCGCATATTAAACAAACAAAAATATTTCATAAATAATTTCACCACTCTAACCATATAAAATCAAAGAAATTGTGATGTGATTCATAATGAAATCATATAGTATACCATACAAGAACAAATGATTCCTATAAATATTCAAAATATCCTATAGAGTTTCAATTACAAACATCGTACTAATAAAAAACATCTAAAATGTTTCATTTGAAATTATTCAAATACATGCATGGATTCTAACACCCCATCAAAATCTACATTTTCTGCAGATGAAGGACTGGACGAAGATGTAGATGACCCATATTCTTCTCTATTATCAATGGGTATACCATTTGAGTCTACATCTATGCCCATCATTTCAGCTATCATATTCTTTCTCGATCTACCGCTTGGTTTAGTAGACTCCCATCTTACAACTTTTTTTTGTGAATGGGTGTAGTGTTAATTGTATTTTTTTCAACATTCTTCGATGGTATCAACCATTCCCTTTTTTATGAATGTTGGAATATGGATCACCTTGTGCTAGTATTTTAACACGCTAAGGCTAATACCATTGAACAAGTTTTTTCATTAGATGTACATATAAATTACTTTATGGAAATGGATATAGGTGTTTCTATTATTTCTCTTTCAATTTATAAAGTGAGCACGTGTTGGCACAATCAATGATTTTGAAGGTTTTTCACCTAATTAAGTTCATAGTAAAACATGGAACACTCCTATACCCATATTGTAGTTAATTTTTTTCATTAATTCAAACTTGGAATTTTTATGTTGAATTCATAAAGTCAAAGTTAGGAAAACTAATTCTAATGATCATATTTCCATATAACCTATTGAGTTCATTAAAAGAGGTAGGGAGGTTCAAACTTACAAACTTTGGTTGATAATTTATGAGGGGTGATAACAAAAACATATGAAAACCTACCTAACACTCTCAACAACAAGCTCTCGGTTATTTCAGCAACAAACATGAATTTGAGAATTGTTCCCTTGAAGAAGAAAAAGCAAAAATGGACAAAATTTATTAAGAAATTGTTCTATTTACCTTTGTCAACCCGACATGTTCCCAACCATTCATGAACAAACCTCAAAAACTTGCCTCAATTCCTACCAAAGAACCATCAAGTTCCACNAAGAACATCCATTGCCAAATGTCAATGAGTTTGAGATTAATACCCCAATTCCAATTTAGTTTCTACATAAAATAACTTTAATAAGAACATATGTTGGCAAATGTCAATGAGTTTGAGATTAATACCCCAATTCCAATTTAGTTTGGACAAAAAATAACTTTAATAAGAATATCCGTTGGCTAATGTCAATAANGAGAAATTTCGAATATATTTCTTTATAAAATTAGATATGTTTATTAAAAAGAAAATGTCCTCAATTATGGATCTACCATTTCAACCAATAATTGAAATTTACAAAACAATTGAATTCCTAATAACTAAAAGATCCAAAAGAAATAAATCCCATGACCTTCAATTGAATTTAAAACCAAATGAAGCAAGTTATTCTCAATTGCATTTAAAACCAAATGAAGCAAGTCATTCTCCTATAGGAAATTATCCACCTTCACATTCCACTTATAAGAACGATCCTTCCTATAGCTACTTGTAACAATCCTNTCGTTGACCAAAAAACCTTCACACATGCATATACCAAGCACGTAAGGAAGTCCGCTAATTCATTTTTTTCACATTAAGTATTTTTCCCAGCCAACCAGTAACGAGATTAAGATCAAACGAGCAAATAAGCCTCAAGGTTTGTTTATTGAACCAACCCTAGTTGAATCGTTCATCCTCTCGGTCTGCCATCGTGTTCTTCGCTGGAAAGGAGCAAGAGATATAGAGATATAAGGCAGGTCACAAGGTTGATCGAAGGCGGCGTTCAGTCATGAAAGTTCGAACCAACCCATAACAAGATTATTTCTACAAGATCAGAGAAGAAAAATATTGGGATGATAGTTGTTTTAGTTGTTAGAATTCTGTTGGGATGATGGAGACCAATGCCAAAATCCTGCAACGAGTTGAACAATGATTTATTATTTAAAGCTTTATCTCGCAATTCTGCTCCTCCATCTCCGCATTTCTCCCCTCCGCCTTCCCCATCCACCACCTCCGCTGTGGCATTTAGGGGAGCCCAGCTCCTTTTTGCACCAAAGGGCTGCTCTTTACTGGCGGCGTGATTCTCAGGAAGGTGGTGGAAGTGGAGACGAAGTGTAAATGTAAGTGTACAGCAAGGACGCGATTCTCATAATCGCGCCACCAGTAAAGAGCGGCCCTTTGGTGCAAAAAGGAGCTGGGCTCCCCTAAATGTCATGGCGAAGGTGGTGGAAGTGGAGACGAAGTGTAAATGTAAGTGTACAGCAAGGATTAATTTCAGCGCCCCGAGATTCCCTTTCGTTGTTGTTGTTCTTGCCAGGTCTCATGATGGATGTGGAAGATGAGCGAGTTTTGCATGTCACTGGTGAATGCAAGAAAGAGGAAGAACAAAAGAACGTCAAGTGGCATCGTATTGAGCGCTCTCACGGCAAATTTCTTCGGCGTTTCCTTCTACCAGAAAATGCGAAGGTGGAGGAGCTAAAGGCTACACTCGATAGTGGAGTGCTTATTGTCACGGTCCCCAAACAACATGAGCCTAAGCCTGCTGTTAGAGACATCAAAATCTCTGGTTAATTGAAAGGAAAATGGCTAGATATGGCTGCACGGGCTGTGTATTGAGATAACTGTTGTGAGGGCTTGTTTTTTAAAGATCTTAAGAGAATTGGATGTCTTCATGTAAAGATTTGGCTGGATATAACTGTATTTTCATAGAGTTGAAGGAATAAATACACCAACAATTTTAGCTGCCTCACTTTATGTCCGTTGTGTTGCATGATGTTGTTCAAGTTTTTTGTTTGTTTATGAATCCGATCTCTTCTGAACTTTTGGTTAATAACGTGTCTTCTGGTTTTTTATGTTGTTAATTCATTTATCAGAAAGTTTTGGAAATAAATTATTAATAGGTGTTTAATAAATGATTAAATTATTTATTATACCTGTTAATGCTATATAGTAATCACTTTGCAGTTAAATATAATTTTGATTCTAAGATAACTTCTTAGTTACAATTAAAATAACCTTCACCCATTTAAATTTCTTAAACATAGTTACTCTATGTTTATGTTAACATATAACAAAATTAAAAATTAGAATTTCTTTTGATTGTCACATAACTTTATTAGTTACATTTACAATAACCTTCATCCATTTAAATTTCTTATAAACATAGTTACTCCATGTTTATGTTAACATATAACATAATTAAAAATTTCCATGTTTATGTTAACATATAATATAATTAAAAATTAGAGTGAGAAATTCTTAGTTCAAATAATCTCATAATGATTGTAAAGTAAAGTTGAATAATGTTATGACTCCAAAGAAAGTATTACTAGCGTAGATTCAAATTCTAGGCTCTATCAAGCGTTGAAAGAGATCAAATCTCCAGAAACACAAACCTCTTCTAAATCTACCCTGATTTTAAAATATTAAAAAATAGAATGTCATTATAACTGCTATCCAAAACGTTCTCAACCTTATTTGGTAGACCGCTAAAAAGTTCCTTTCCAATGATATGGAATTCAGTTTATAAAGTAATGGAGAATATTTTTATTCACTATTTGAATTTTTTTCACTATATAAATTTCACTTACTCATAAATAAATGCAAAATTTACAATTACTTTTCTTTGATATAATAAATTTTAAGTTTTTGAAAAATGTTATAAGCATCCTTATCTACAAAGATGGTCAAACTCTATTTTACAAAAAGGTATTAACGAGATGAAAATTCTTTTAAATATCTATAAATGGAATACGAAACATAACTTTTGGTCTGATTATATAAAACCTCGTCTCTTCGATATTAAGCTAATACTATGATAAATTAAATTAAGAAGTCGTGGAGGTAAGAAGCCAACTCTGTTCGTTGTCTTTTATAAAAATGAACACTGGAGCTATTCACCCAAAAATTAATGAACTTACAAGGAAGGACCTCGGCGTTATTAAGTAAGTGGATGGGGCAAGAAATTGGTCAGGGCCTGCTACCAATTCGTCATAGTTAAGAATTGCAGCCTATCGGTGGGCGGGTGATATTTCGCTGGTTCATTTATATAGACACAAAAAATAAATACTTTGAGTTTTTATGAATTCAATTCCAATCTACTTGTTGTTTGGTGGTACCTAGCAAGATGCCTGAAAGTGCTAATCCAGTCGGGCTAAGCGGGATATACTTACGGGGTGACAACCGACCCCAGAAAACGAAATCTCTGACTCTTACTTCAACCTGCAGCTGGTTGACAAAAAGGTAGCGTATAAACCTTCGGATGGGCTACAGTGCCATTGTGGTTGTGGGAGGGGCACCACTCCATCTCCCCTTCCACCACCTTTGTCGTGACATTTAGGGGAGCCCAGCTCCTTTGGGCGCCAAAGGGCTGCTCCTTACTGGTGGCGCGATTCTCAGAATCACGTTGCCAGTAAAGAGCGGCCCTTTGGTGCAAAAAGGAGCTGGGCTCCCCTAAATGCCACGGCGGAGGTGGTGGATGGGGAAGGCGGAGGGGAGAGATGCGGAGATGGAGGAGCAGAATTGCGAGATAAAGCTTTAAATAATAAATCATTGTTCAACTCGTTGCAGGATTTTGGCATTGATCTCCATCATCCCAACAGAATTCTAACAACTAAAACAACTATCATCCCAATATTTTTCTTCTCTGATCTTGTAGAAATAATCTTGTTATGGGTTGGTTCGAACTTTCATGACTGAACGCCGCCTTCGATCAACCTTGTGACCTGCCTTTTATTTATTTATTTATTAATATAATGTTTTATGTGGTATTGTTAGCTAGGTTAATTGTTTAAAAAAAATTAATATACTGTTATTTTGGGGTGTAGTTAGGTAGGTTAATGTTTTTTCTTAAATTGTTTTTATTATAATGTTTTTTTATTATAATATTTTTACTATAATGTCTTTTTTTTGTAGATATCCCTCATGGAAAGGAGCATTTAGGGCATTTGAAGACATAGAAGACCCAATGGAGGAGGACATTGATGTCCCTAAGGAAATCAAAGCTTCAAAAAATTCCAATTTCGATGAAGAATTTGCGTGCGTGATATTGTTGACTAGTTTAATGTCTTCAGGAAAATGCTAAATTTGACAACTTTTTGATAAGATATATTAGTGCTTTTTCGACTTTCAAACTTTATTTTAGAAATA
>LPNX010295446.1:24087-46781 GCA_001517045.1 Pseudotsuga menziesii
CTTCTAAATGTATGCTATTTTGTTAAATGTCTAAAAAACACACCTGAAAATCGAAAGTAATAATATTTTAAGACAAAGATGATTCAAAGGACCAAAAAAATGCCTTAAACATAAAATGTGTGATACTGGTATCAACCCTTTTTTAAATGGAGGTAAAAATAGCTACTAAAATTAGGAGAGAGAAAAACGAGAACTGTGTCGAGTTCTCGTTTCATAGTATAAGTGGTTTGTAATCTCAACAAGGAAGCAATATCAAGAGGAAGCCCACAAACCAATAATAGATAAGTATTTGTATTTTGATTATCATATGCTTTTATAAATCAGAAATAAAACGTCTTGAATGTGTTTCATTATAGCTATTTAGAGATTTGTATTCCTAGTATTAGGAAGTATGTTATTAGGATAACATGTTGAGCATTTTTTATAGTCTTTTATTGGAAAATAGTAAAAGTCATGAAATACATGTTATGACCAAGTAAATAAGAATATAGGGATGCATAACATTACATGAGATATGAATGAGGTTATGTTGAAACATTGGTTAATATATATGCATAACTGTGTGAACCATTGCGAGTGCATTGAAGTATTCATATAAATGAATTTCAAGGTAATGAAATATTTCTAACCGTTAGAATAAATTTGGCTTTTAGTGAAAAACAACCATATGACCCGGCCTACAAGCAGAGAATGATAAGTGTTGAATGTGAAATCATTCTAATAGCATATCCTGAAATAGAGAAGCATGTTATGAAGTAAGAAACTTCTAGGAGCAGATCGAGAGATTCCTATGTTTCTATAGGAAGAATCCTCTAGCAATATATATCCAGAATAAAAGCCCTAATTAAGGAAGAGTAGATTCCTGGAGATATTTAGCTATCTTGTTTGCATTCAAGTGATTGGAAGAGCTTCAGTATGATACAAACATGAAGGGGCATGATGAAGGACCCAGATTCCAATTCTACCCATCTAGATCTTGAGAGGGAGAAGCTAGATTTGCTAGCTCCTAAAGAACCAGTAAAATTGGTTCGTGTACCTCCTACTAAGAGAAGATATGCATGGTGCTCATATATAGAAGGAAGTAGAGTACAATATTCAATAATATTGGAATGATTCTTGGGATTAGAGGTTTGGTATAAACCATATGAGATTTCCCTTAGTTAAGGAAAATACACAGTAGAGAACTTGAAGAGATTCAGGATGATGGACTATAAGTCCATGGCCACACATATGGTGACAAATCTGAAGTTGATTCTTCTTCATATTTGGAGGATCTCACAGACTGTAGAGTAGATCCTATATGTACCTAATAAGCACCCGTCCAGATATATGCTTTGCAATCAGTACATAGACATATACAACAAAGAATGTGTTGAGTTACCTACATGGTACGTTTGGATATCAACTCATATATGCATTAGACAAGTTACATCCAAGACATGGTGCATAAAAGAGTAGTGTAACTCCAGTACATATCCACATATGAGTAGTTTGTCGATATACTTACTAATCCTATGTCCAAAATAAAGTTGAGTACTATCGAGACAAGTTTGGTGTAGTATAGTATGACTCCTCTAGTTGAGATGGAGTATTGATGTTTTCTTCATAAGCAACCGTAGATAGATAAAAATTTCCATCAGTTAGTCATGTGGGACATGACTCGGGATTTCTCCTCACTGATAAGTCATGCAGTGATACATGGCTTAGACACCGGTTAGCCATACAATAGTATATGGCTCAGGTTAATCCATATAGTGGTATATGGCTCAGTTTATCTATGTAGTGGTACAAGGCTCAATTAATCCATGCAACAAACAAACCACTATGTTTCACGTAACTTAGATTAGTCATGCAATGGTACAGTACTCAAACAACCAAGGGTTGTATTATCTCTTGTGGAGTGCACCACATGAGCAGAGACATAGTCAATACCTTAGATGACTAATGAGATAATAGTCAAGGTCTCTGAGACTATTAGTGACTGTCAAATACTCAAGAGTGATAGTCATTATCATCGAGGAGCAGTCAAACCTCTTGGAGAGGTCAGATAGCCATATAGTTGTCTAGTGGGGTAACATGAAACCACTTTGAAAGTGGTTAGGCCTTGGAGAACATCACAAAGAATGGAAAGCTCATAGAGAACTTCTCCATACAATAGAATATTCTAGAAGTTAACAAGAAGAAAGCAAGCGTCGAATATTAACAAAGGAAAAATGAGAATTTTCTTCTACAAGGAAATTACACATTTTATGTATTGTAAAAGTTGGACATGATGGATTACAAATCCATGGTTTCTAGTTTAGGGAAACTACATGTCAAATTAGGTTCCTTATTGTATTTGATACATATTAGACCTATTATATATTGTGTTATTCAGCTATTGTTTTAGCCTAAGATCAACTATGTATATTGTGGCTAGTACTACAGAAGCAAAAGTGTATTACAACTAGTACTACCTAATGAGAAGTAATGTAGCTTGGGAAGCTACTTTCTGGGTTTAAAAGCTTGAGTCTATAGTCATTCACTGTGACAATCAAAGATGTGTCAAACTTTTTGAAAACCCTATGTCATGATAAAACACATTGAGATGAAGTATCACTTCATTAGAGACATGGTCTAGTAAGGTAATACTTTAGCACATTCTTATCGAAGAGTATATTGCAAGAATGTAGATGTTTTAACAAAGCCTCTGTCAGCGACGAAGTATAGGTACTTTCGAGACAAGTTTGGCATGGCATAGAATGCCTCCCTCGCTGAGAGGGAGTGTTAAATGTACAACATCACAAGTCCTTCTCCAAGCCAATCATTTGCATCCAGGATTGGACCTCATGTGTTGAGGTAGAGAGATTGAGTTAGACTCAGTGACTTGGAGTATATTCTTAGGTTGGACCTAAGGATGACTAAGCCTTCATTTATAAAGGTTATTCCTCGTGTGTTGAGGTGAATGCTTTGATTTATCAAAGTGATGATGCTGTAAAGTCTTGTTGGACAAGGCTCTAGACTTGTATGTGTCAATTCATGATTCTCATATGGACCTCCACTTACAGTAGGTGCCTATGAGGTGGACCTTGAGTTAAAAAGGTAATTGATTCTCATGTGGACCTCCAGTTATAAAGGTGAATGCTTTCCATGTCGAAGCATTAATTTTGTCTGATATATTACTAACTGCGGTCACTATATGCCATAAAGTCTCATCTAGAGACTAATCACCTCTAGAGTGAATTACTTTAGCATATGATCATTTGGTCCAAGAGTAATATTATGTGATCAGGGCATCTAAAAAATCTTCTGAGTATAATCTGATATGATAGATAATTAAAGTTAACACATATTAGCCATGCAATAAAAGGTAAGAGATAAAGATAAAGCATAGAGAAAAAGATAATTTGAATTGCTCATACTTCATCTAATTAAAGTGAACTCAAAATAGTTATAAAGATTCAATTAAATCAATGTATGCATCAGTTAATTAAAGGATAACTCAAGAGGTCACTTCAAGTAAATAAATCAACATGATTCAGATAATAATAGTTAACTAAGTGTTAAAAAAGATGGACTCGTTAACAAAAGTATTTATACTTTAATTAAACTAAAAGAGGACACTTTAGTTTTTTTTCACGAAAACGAATATTTGTTATATTAAAAGAGGGGGTCATGGCTTAGTGTCAAATCTGGCGGTGTATAATACATCCACAGTTCTCGAGGAGTCTAGAGAATAGTTTGTGATCATATTAGAGCTTTTTCCATCTTCATTGAACTATTACTTTCAACTATAGTATTTGAAAGGGAGTTCAGATACAACATTTAAGAGCTTGTCACTTTCTTATGCATGCCTTGTGTAGACCTTCTTAAGCCCACTTCTCCTCCATCCAGACCAAGTTCCAAAATTTGCCTCATGGATACGTGGCAGAGAATTCGAAGCTCCACCCATATACCTAATGCATCCACTCACGGTCTTGCATACTGTACGTGGGCCTGGGAGCGTCTATCTCTAGCATGCAAGTCATCATTTCTTGGTTTGTCTCCACCGCCTCTAGCACATAGAGGTCACATTAAGGAAGAGCGCTTGGTTTAGCCACATCGAAGTTGCGGGGGAAAGATTCAGATCCATAAATCCTATAGAAGACGCACTCCTCCCTTTTGATGCCCTATAATCAAAATGGAGAACAACACTTTCATCCTATGCATCACATCGAACGAGTAATGGATAAGGACCCTTAACACTGAAACCAATTGCATTGCCGGAATTTGAAATTAACGTTGAGGTGGAACTAATTTTAAGGCACTGGGTACATTTCCTCTCCATGGTTCATGGAGTTGAGTGATCCAATTGGGAGGATGATGCCTTTGTTTGCATCCTTGTCTGCTTCAACATTTAAATTTCTTAAAATGTGAAGGAACTTGATTAAACAAAATTTGGGGAGAATAAGCAGTATCCTTTCCAAATATGAGTTTAATTTGACATTACGTAACCTGCATCCATGAATTATAGAGTTTGTGAGCATCAAGGAGTATCTGAAGATGATGATTTCAGTGTAACCCACGAGACGAGCTAGCAGACAATATTTAAGGAGAGCCAAGGCTTCTGATTGATTGCTAGATTTAATCCCCAACCCCAAGATGTAACTAATATTACCGATTTCTCCAAATGAACAGAGAACCCCTCTTGCACCTGTTTCCCCAGGGTTGCCTCTCGAAGTTCCATTAAAAAGGGACAATTTTGGTTTTATTCTTTCATACATATAGCAAATTCAGAACTTGATAGTATTACTTTACATTACTGAGGGTTTTTAGGGCAACTTGATATGTAACGGAATTCCAGTGGGGGAAGATCCCCTATCCAATTTCTTTCCCTCTCGGAAGCTGTAGAGTCCAGATTCTTCCTAAGTGATTTTAAGGTTTCCAAAATGAGTCATTTGGCCTAGCCTGCTACTTGGACAGGGGTGAGGGATATGTTGATGAAAATGGCTTGATTCTTGGCTAACCAGAGCTTCCAGTAGGTGAACTTACGGAGAGCCGACCAAATTTGTTTCCAAACCGGCTTGTGCCTCGGAGGGGATGGGTAGTTATTTTGCCATGAGATGAAGAGTTGAGGTATATTGATGGAGATGGGAGATTTTATCTTGAGGTCTTTGAGAAGGAGATCCCAAACTTAAGATGAGAATTTGTATTCCATAAAAAAGGTGATGAATGGTTTCCAAGGCGTGGCAACAAAGCTGACAACGATGAGGGCCAAGGATGCCTCTTTTGACCAGATTTACCCTTGTCAGAATTCTTTTGTGCCCGAGGAGCCAAGAGAAAAAGTTAACTTTAGGGACTCCAAAGGGGATAAAAACAAATTTCCATATTTTTTGTTGAGAGTTGAGATATTTTTCTATTTGAAGAAGCTTAAATCCAAGAGCAGCTGTGTATTCCTCTCTCTTCTCTCATCTTCTCTTATCAGGAGAGAGACCTGGACTGGAGCACAACCTGAAAGATGGGAGAGAAGGGAGGTCTTGGTAACTGAAAGGATCATAGGGACCTCGGGGTTGTTCCAATTTTCCCAAATTCCATCAATTGTCCATCTTGAGATGTCAAATAAGGTATTGAGCTTTTTCCCAAGAGCCCATACTTGGAGTCCATCTAACTCGGAGATGATATTAAGGGGAGGACGTCTGAGAATGTTTCCAGTCCAACGAAGGATCTTCTTCCCATTTATTGGGATCCAGTAGAGGTGAGGTAGGAAGAATTCCATCCCTTTCCTACAGAGATTCCATAAGGGGGCTCCTTTGGGAAGGGGGTGGGTATCCAAACACCTGCTTCCAGATCCATTCAGATATTTTTCCCGAAGAGTTTGACTAACCCAATGGATTTTTTGAGACAAAATTTTCCAAAGAACCTTAACGTCGATTGCAAGGTTTGATAAATGGGGGTCTTGAATCTGCATCCCTCCCTCTTTTTTTGGTCTTGTTACCACGTTCCAGTTGACAAGGTGGAACTTTTTTTGGTTCCCTTTTCTCCCTATCCACAAAAAACCTTTTAGATGATTTGAGATTTTATCACTAAAGGATTTTGGGTCTAATAAGACCAACAACCGATATACAAGAAGGGAGGAGAAGACTAAGTTTATGAGTACACGCTTCTCAAAATGATTCATCCATCGACCTCCCCAGGAGCTAATCTTGGCCTTTATCTTATTTTCAACTTCTTTCCAATGGTTTTCTTTTGATACAACGGATGAGATGGGGATCCCAAGATACTTGAAACTTCCCCATTTATCAAATCCCTCCATTCCTAGCTATCTTGTGATTCTTGATAGAGATGCATGTTCCACATTGCATCCATATATGGAGCTTTTGTTGTAGTTTATTTGCCCACTGGATACCAAGCAATAAGAGTGAAGGAAATGCTTGAAAGCTTTCACAATGTTCCTGGAGGCTCCTCCTAAGCAGAAAGAGTTGTCAACAAACAGAGAATGGTTTATGGGGCCAACTCCTTGGACCATTCCTATGCTTGGAAGGTTCCCAACCAAACTTTCCATCGGCAACTTCCTGCTCAAGGAGTCATCTATTAAAATATAGAGGGATTGGGAGAGAGGGAATCCTTGCCTGATACCTTGAGAAGCTTGGAAAAAACTAGCAGGCCTTCCATTAATCAAAGGGGCTATCCACGGACCCCCAATGCAAGCTTTTATTTGCTTGATAAAAGGTGTGTTGAATCTAATTTTTTCCAGAACCCTATATGAAAAGCAGTGCTTGACTTTGTTAAACTCATTATCCTTGTCAACTTTTATTATCATACATTTTTCCTTTCGTAACTTACTGGAGTGGATAATTTATTGGACAAGGATAACATTATCTAGGATTTGTCAACCCTTGATAAAGCCTCCTTGATTATGAGAGACCAGCTTGTGGAGAAGAGATTCAGTCGATTAGCCATCAACTTGGAGCATATTTTGTAAGAAGCGTTACAAAGAGAGATCGGTCTGAAACAAGCGAATGAAACTAGGTTGGTTTCATTGGGAATTAAGGCCAGGAAATTTGAGTTTGTGCCTCCCTTGATTTTGGGTTTTTGCTGAATTTTTTTTATCATACGTAGCATCCATTTCTTTATGGTGCTCCAGTAGGCTCTGTAGAAGTGGAACGAAAACCCATCTGGCCTCAATGCTTTGTCCGGGTCCATACCCCAAATTACTGAAATAATTTATGCTTCAGAGAAGGACCTTAGAAGATCCTCATTATCCAAGGGTAGGATCAGAGAAGGGATGTTGTCCAAGAAATCTATAGTAGTGTCCTCCTCGTCCTTTCCTTCCTCGGGGAAGAGTTTTTTGAAATGGTTGTGCTCTTATTCTTTTAGTTGGTCCTAGCCCTTGGCTTTCTGACCACTTTCCAATCGAATTTGTTCAATATGGTTGAAATATTGACGAGCCTTTACCTGCCTATGAAAAAGGGCAGTGTTCTTGTCCCCAGATTTTAGCCAAGTCTTGTGGGATTTGAGTCTCTAATACTCTTATTCCTTGTGAAAATCTTGGAAGGTATTGGATTGTAATTTGACTTTGTGATCCAAATCATTTGACTCCGTGATTTTTCTTTCCATATAGAATTGGGATGAGAGGAGAGAGGAGACCGATTCTTGCCTTACAATGGTATGAGTCTTGGTTTTGGTTTTCACCCATTCTTTTAATGCAACCTTGGTTTTTTTTATCTTTTGTTCTGAGACAAACATGGGGAGCTGGTAACGGGGAGACCCCATGCATTTTCTAAAGTCTCAGAGAAACCTGGAATAGAGAGCCACCAAGGACTGAACCAAAAGGGGATCAAACCTAGTTTTTCAACATTCTGAAGAGAGAGTAGGATGGGTTTATGATTAGATGCAAGGTTTGTCGGGATTTGGGATTGCAGAAGCTTTCCTTGCAAAAGAAGAGAGCCTTGGGCTAAGAACCGATCCAGCCAGGCAACGATATGATTTACTCCCACCCTTTTGTTTGTCCAAGTGTGCAGTCCTTACTTTGGTTTAATATCCATAAGGTCCCATTGAAGAATGTTGATGTATTTGTAACTTCGGAATGTATTCACTTGTATATCTTATGTATTGCACCCCGATGTTTATTCCGGGAAGTATCTATAATGTAATTGAGTCATTTCATGCCCCGATGTTCCGAGTGGGAGATTCAATAATGTATACAAGTCATGTAAAGTCATTGAGGTTAACCCTCCATTGTAAGTCAGGGCAATAGTCCCCACAATTGTGTCAAGGTTAACCCTCCTTGTTGATCGGAGGGCAAAGTCCCCACAGTTGTGGGGCACTAGGGTTATTAGACTCTCCTAGAGATGTTGGCCCTAGTAAATAATTGTTAAGTAGGGCTGACATGTTGAAGTGGACATTAAGTGAAAGAAATAATATAAATAGAGAGTGAGCCTCTATATTTATTATACACACACTCACTTACTGGGGCACATGAGTGAAAGAGGAGAAGCTCTCTCAAGTGAGAGAGAGAGAGAACAAGCTGTGGAGATCATCTTTTCTATTTTCGGGTTTTACTGCTGCCATTGGTGCTAATTCTATCTCTGAGGAAGTTGTGGGGTTTTCTCCTTTATGGTATCCCGAAGGAAAATTATTTGTGTCTCCTGTCTCTTTTGTTTATTGTTGTGCATGTTATTCTCTCAGATAAGATCCTAGATCATATTGCTTAAATGATAAAAATCTAACATGGTATCAGAGCTAACCTGAGAAGAAGACATTATGCAGATGTAGAAGCTAGGGCTTCTTAATTTTTGGGTCTCTCTCTCAATCCATTTGCAAAAGAAGGCTAGGCTGACTCTCCATTGAAGGGCACATCTTTCTGTTGAAGCAAAATTTGATTGCAGGCATTTTCAGTTTTTGGTGCTGGAAATTAGGGATTTTTACAGAAGAGGAATTTTTGAGTGAGCCCGGCATAGGATTTCTCTCCTCATCAAAATCGAATTTTAGAGACCTGGGTTGAGATTTTTGGTTGGGTGAAACTCTGGGAAAGTCAAACCCTAGTTTGACCCCAGGCCTGAAAAACCCTAAATACTAAAACTGATAAGTTTTGGTAAATTCGCTATATCTCAGGATTACATAAGTATCAGGGGCCGAAACTTTCACAAGTCGAAGATAAAATCTTGATGTACACTGTGTCCAATTTTAAGCCTCGGATTCTCTATATTCTAGGAGATATGATTCATCCAAGTTAGGGTTCTAGCCTCTCCTAGGATTCAGCCCCAAACAGGACACCTAGGGATAATTGCTATATCTCGGGCTACGAAGGTCCAAATGAAATTTTTGAAGATGTTCCAGAAAGGGAACGAACTGTACTTTCTGTGGTCAAAGATTCAATCCCAGAAGATGAAAAAGTGACACGTGTCAGTTCGTACAACTTTGATATGCTGAACACAGGTTACCCTGGGAAAATGCTCATAAGTCCCAATTGGTGAAACCAATTCTGATGAAACCTGTGGTGTTGGAACAAGGACATGCAAAGCTACATCAATGAGAAGTTTCAAACATATAGGAGTAGTCATTTTGGAGATACCACAGAAACAGTATCAGGAATGTTTGCATAAGAAATTGGAAAACTAGGGCTTCCTGTTCCGGGAGCTTCCCTCCATTGTTTTCAGAAAAGGAGTACATTGGACAGCTCACCTTGAAGAGGTGTATCTTTATATCCAATCATATTTTAAGGATTCAAAGTTTTGAAAATTAGGTTTTCTCTGACAAACCCTAGATCAGCGAGATCCGGAACCAGGACAGACACCTCAAATCAGTAAGATCTAATCTTTTGCTATTTTCATTTGAGGTTCTGATAATCTATCACGTCAGCTTGGTGAAGTTGACAACTTCCAAGCATGGAAGTATATGATCTCTCTAAAGAAAATGAATTGGACACCTACATAAGTAGAGAGGTTCCAGTTCCAGAGGGAGATGAGGCTAAAAGCCTTACACAAGAAGAACTTGGTCAAGGCCAAGAAGATCATTGTTGATTCAATCACGGATCACCTTATACCACAAGTGTCTTTACTAGAGACACCGAAAGAGATTTTTGATTCCTTGACCAAGATATTTGAAGGGAAGAACATAAATCGAAAGATGACTTTGAGAAAACAGTTGAAGAATGTGAATATCCAGAATGCAGAGACCATACAGTCATACTTTACAAGGGTCTCTCAAATCAAAGAACAACTTGAAGCGGTAGAAGAAGAAGTGGAGAATGCAGAATTTGTGATAACCACCTTGAATGGCCTCCGAGGATCATGGGATTCATTCATGCAAGGAATGTGTGCGTGAAGGAAGTGATTAATTTCAACAGACTCTGGGAAGAAGAAGAAGCTCGGCTCATAATAAGAGAAGAGAAGATGGGAGCAACTAAAGATCAAGCTCTCACCATCCAAAGAAGATCCCTCAAGCGATGAGGAATACGAAGGACTCAACTCTTGAAGAAACTCTTATCCATATTAACATTTGGATAAGAAATGATGAGTGAAGAAGATGATGAAGCTGAAGGCTCAAGAAGGATTCTACCCATGAAACAAATAAAGATAAGTATTCAATTATCATTTCATGATATTGTTTTGTTATGCATTTGTTTATATTCAGTTGATGTATTATGCATGATAAAATGTTTGCATTAATGACAATATACTACTAATATGCATGTAATGGGTAAGTAGCTCATGGTGCTATACAACTCGCCATTACTACTTATCTAGAATGAAACCTCTTTGCTGACATATTGGATTAGTGCACAATCTCGATGTTGTTGTGGTAGAGATGGAAGGCATCTAGAAAGTTTCCGTGAGAGATGGATGAATGTTGTATTGGCTAAAATAGTTGTATAATCATATATCTTGATGCAAAAGAATTTTTTTCATTATGAATATACCTTATGAAATGTTTCTAACCATACAACTAATGCATTTAACTTGTAGGAAAGATCGTGTAAAATCGCCTACAAGCAAAGAAGGATGAGACTTGTTCCGAAGAACAAGTGACGACAGTTCAAGATGAAGAATAATATGACGAATGCAGCGACATCATTGATGTAGAACCTTCCAGCTATGAAGAAGTAACCAAGAAGAAAGGGAAGACCAGTTCAAGAAGAATGATGTCTAGGATGCAGTATCGATATGTGAAGGGAATTTCGTAGTTCCATCATGCAGTAGATGGAAACATCGTGGGATACAAGGCAAGATTCATAGCATGAGGCTTCTCAAAAAAAGAAGGCATAGACTACGAAGAGACATTTGCAGCCAGTGGGAGTTGAGACACATGACAAGCAGAATCATGTGTGCAAATGAAAGAAGGCCTTGTACGAGATTAGAAGACACCCATCGGATAACACATACATGAGGAGCTTGAAGATCTCCTGGAGTGATGAAGATCTTAACCTTTGCTACAAGGTTGAATATGAAAGCCTATAGAGGATGACAAGCTCACAGATGGGTGCGAGAAGAACTTTTGAAAAGGTTCAAGATAGAGGATCTTAGTATCTAGTGACCCCATATGGATACATAGAATATTAGTAGCAGAGGAAGCTACTTGTCACTCTGGTACAGAATGTTTCAGTGCATAGAGTACGAAAGACAAAGGGAGAATGATGCTTTGCTTCAGAGGGAGTGACTGCAGAAGATCCTGAGGTTTGACATGGTACGACAGGATGGACAGATTATTGATGACTCTAGGCTTTATTGAGAGTAAAGCGGATTCCAACCTTTTCTTCAAGGTCGAAGGTGGAAGACCAATGATGCTCCTGTTATATGTCGATGACTTGTTCCTGACAGAAAAGAGGAACTCATTAAAGTTGCAAGAAGGAGACTTTCTGTTGAGTTCGAGATGAAGGACTTGGATATGTTGCACTACTTTCTAAGCATGGAGGTGTGGCAGAATGCAGATGGAATTTCCCTGGGACAAGGGAAGTATGCGGTAGAGATCTTGAAAAGATTCAGGATGATGGATTGCAAGGCCAAGACCACACCTATGGCATCGAACCTGAAGCTATTGAGTGTTGCTTCACACTAGTACAAAACGAGGAATTAGTGACTACGTGACTAAAAATTCTAGTCACCACAGGTTTTTCAAGTGATTTACTACTAAATATGAGCAATTTTGATTGACCCAACTATAAAGGACTAAAATTAACGACTAATTTAGTCACCAGTTAACAAATATGACTACATAATAAGTGACAGAGTTAAAAATGACTAACATAAATGACTAATTTAGTCACAACATAAAAAATGACTAACTAGAAGAATATGAATTAGTCATTTATGTTAGTCATTTTTAATTGTGTCATGAAAAATTGCAATTTTGACAATGAAGTGTAAATTTTGTAAATTGTCTACCTTCTATGTGTAATATTGGTTCCATGCACCTCAATCTTCAGATATCCAACAAAGCAATTGCACGAATTTTCTCTTGACCGTCTTTATCCTTGTTGCACCATCGAAGCAAACCGTTAAGCGCGCGCCAAAGGAAAATTAGGTTCCTTATACAATTACGAATTAGGCAGAACCAGTACCATACCGACACCTATAAGAAACATCATATCTAGTTGTTGATCCTTCAATGTAAGAGTCCCAAGTCCCATACTGAGGTGATTTTCTAACTTCAATATAGCTATCATGATCTGTGACCGTCGGCTAGTATCATGAAGAAGAGTGTTTGGTGATATAGTACCCATTCTTTTTTCTGTTGTTGTTGGGATTGCATTCCTTCCTTCCTCTAATATTCCCAATTAATTCTTGAGTTTGCATGTTAATATATATATTTAACACCATTTACGCACATTCTAGCCCTAGTAGAAGCTTGTTTTTGTTGTTTGGAATGTGTTTGTCAAAGCTTGTTTTTGTTGTTTGGAATGTGTCTATCAAATCTTGTTTTTGTTGTTTCGAACGTTCCCATCATTAGAGTGAATTTTATTTGGTTTGAAAAGATGGTTTCAACCTTGGAGGATGAGTAATAAAACATAGTGGAATAAGAGAAAGAGATTAGAAGTATTTCAAGGTAAAATTAGGTAACATGATTTGAGGGGCAGGTATATAGAATAAATTTCAACCCAAGTATTTGTAGCTTTTGATGTTTTTTGTAAATTTCATTGTATATGTATTGGGATATATACATCAATGAGACCAACATAGGGGCTAGTATATAAATTCCGAAGATTTAAAAATTTAGACAAAGAAAGAGAAGAACTTGTCTCTCCATATGAAACAATGTCTAGATAAAAAATTGAACATAGGTCTAGATTTAAATTCCTATTTATGTATATATCGGGGCGCCCCCATTTAAATTTACACATCTTGAATTTGTTTTAAATGAAAAATACCTTTCTTTTTTCTAAATTTTACACTTTAATTTTTTTTACCTAATAAATAAAATTTCAATTAAATTTTAATATATACTCCAAATTAAAATAAACTTAATTATCCAAAATTAATAAAAATCCACCAATGGAAGATGCCATATTAAAAAAAGAGATCTTAACATTAAAATTTACTTTGTATGAGATTCTCAACCATTAAATTTTCCCCCTTTAATAAAAACATAAAAAAAATAGTGTAGTATACTCATTCATAATGAAGTTTTCATGTTAACATTAAACCCCGCCTAATGAAAAACTAAAAAAAATGGCATATTTCCCTTTAATAAAAACATAAAAAAAAAATAGTGTACTATACTCATTCATAATATTCATAATGGAGTTTCCATGTTGACATTAAACCCTTGCCTAAAGAAAAACTAAAAAAAATCGCATAATATTACTTTGGAATGACAGCGTGAAACTTTGATACACATGCACTGGATCTGTTGAGCATCATTTCTGGATCGTCTGCAATAGCAATTGGGAATCCAATTACCAGAGGTAGGTTCATCAATCTATTCCCATTTTTTCCATGAAATGTAATTTCCAATTTATTCTCATTTACACAGACGAAGGTCTCTGGTCAACTTATTTTTCGCTGCCTCGATTGCTCATTTTGGCATGAATTTTGGCATGTATTTATCTCTTATTTATAAGGATCCCATGGGTTTTACTGAAGCAATTAAGGTTTTATTATGGAAATTCCTTAAAAAATTTCGTTAAAGTTGATTCTTTCAGGAGGGGCTTGTGGGTGGATTCTTTTATGGTGGTATATTTAGAAATATTTTCTGGGTTTGGTCACTCCAAGCCATTAACAATGAGGGATAATGGCCATTTTTTCTGTCCACGTTTTCAGTCATACCTATCAAACATTGTGTCATTGGGTAGCTTAAAACCCTATACCCTAGGTCTGAAACCCAACATTGTTTCTTTCTCGTTTCATTTTTTCATTTCATGTTTCTTGTAGCATTAATTCTTCAATGGGGATAAAAACACATTGCGTTATTTATTAAAAAACTCGGATATTTATCCAACTAGGAATTGGATCTTTAATTTTTTGGAATGCCACTCTCTGCAAAAGTACCAAATTGGAGGACCCATGACCTCCTTTAGATTTATTTATGACTATTTTGATGTCTTCGTAGAGGATTTTTCATAGGATGCTTTCCATGTTCGTGAATTTGTAAGTTGTTTACAAGTTTGATGTTTGTTGATTTTTACGCCCATTTTTTTGTCAATTATTTCCTCATTCTATGACAGATTCTTACTATTCAGTTTGTTGAGTTAATCTCAAGTCCAACTCATGCATATTTGCATTAGCATAGAAGGTTGTTTGGAATTTTTGTTCCACCTTTAAGATTGAGTAATTTTTTTTTCTTCCAATATATAACCAAAACTACTAAATAAGGTATTAGAGATTCTGTTCTTATGCTAAGAAATAATATTTTTATGTTTATTTTTTTAGAAACAAAAATACGTTGATAGTCCTTCTACGAGGGGTAAAATTTCATTAGTTTTTCAATGTATTCTTGACATTTGCATATGACATAAAATTTGAGGCTATTTCATTGGTTCTAGCCACTAGGTGGAAAAGACATGGATAATAATGTCTAAAATTTGAGTCTACACAATGGAAATTTTGTGGTACGTTGTGGTCATTATTTTTGGGATATGCTTCAAATCCCTATTATATAAATGATATATTATAATAAAAAAGGGACGTGGAGGGAATGCCATTGAGTTACTACCAAATATCTAGCCAATAATCAGTATCCATAACCAAGAGCACAATATCAAGATAGAAAGGTAATTACCATAGAGTCCAACTAAAGTAAAACCATTCCCCACAAAGGGGCATGTATCAACCAGCACCTTATAACAACTTTAAAACATAAAAAAAAAGACCCCCCATCAATATTAACCACCAAGGGATGCCCACCCATTTGGGGATGGATAATAATCATCATTCTTGTGTGAATTACCCCAACCGTAATTCCATGGATATTGAGCAAGTACATTTATGCCCCAACCTTTTTTCTATTTCTAGAGATGAGTGCCCATTCTCAGAGTTATCCAATGGAATATTTAGTAACTTATCATTTCAAAGGAGATGTTTCCTTTCATTATGCCTTTAACATGGCCAAATGTATAATATTTCTTGGCAGTCTCTACCATTAGCCTCGTTTCTAGTATCTACTATTCTAGAAGGAGTCTCATCTTTGTCACTGTAACTTCCTAGAAGAGGGCCTTTGGTGGAACCCTTCTTATAGAGAAAGGTGAAATCCCCCAATGGGAAATCCATTGTCTGAGGTGGTCCAGTTCCATAACCACATTATCTACTTGGAATTGAATTTGCAAGGAAATAGTTTTTATAATCACCTAGTCAGAGAGAAATATATGTTAGTTGATTGGATACCAAAATAATGTTACACCTTTTCAAAAAATTAAAAAATTGAATAGTATGCTAGGCTTTAGTGAAGTTGATAATGAGCAATTTTCTAGGAAACAGGGGAGGATGTAAAATGGCCTCACAAGGATTCATCCCTCTTCTAGGCCACTTGAGCTTTGTTACAGAACTAAAAATGTGCTTTTTTAGACTCTAAGATACCATGAAATACCTAAGGAGGTGCAATAACCCCTATCCTTAAATGAGATAGAAGACGATCCAACGACAAACCATCATACACTAAAGACTAGGTTAATAAAGTTTTCTTGATTTTTAGAGTGACCTTCCAAATCATTTTAAGTTCTCAACACCAAGTTAAGAGTATGGATTTAAGTTTCCAGTCTTTGTTAGGTTTGCAATCCATCCTAAGAGTGTTGCTTCACCTTTGATAAACATCCACTAGTTTATACTTATGGATGGTCTTTGAGTGACCACATATCTAGTCCTTCTAGCTATAAGTTGGTTTCTTTATACTATCCACGAAAGACAGGGATTCCATTGTGGCCAATTCTGAAGTCATTAAAATTTTGATCTTGTGAAAGTAAATTCCCTTCTAAAAGCAACGACTGCCATGTGTGCCGTGATTTTTTCTAGTAAATTTAGCATGTTTGTGTCCAACTCAAAAACAAAGTTAAAAGAAGTTGAATTAGGTTACAACCACAATTCCATTTTTGCAGCTAATGTTTATGTGCATTAATCTCATGAAAGTTCTTCCATATTCATTGTTATGTGCTTTCCAAATCTTCATATTCGATTTTGTATCTAGGATGAAACTTTGTTCTTAATCCTTAGCTCTGCTAGGTCAACTCTCTTCCAAGTCATTGGATAAATATTGGCATTTTCCAAGAGTCCTTATACCACCTAATAAATTTGGAACAATACATAGAATATTAGCATGCCCTACTGCACAAGGATACAAAGCACAAATCACAAATCAAGAAATGGGAGAACATTTCACTCCCTCTTCGAGATGGCTTTGTTGGATCATTTTTTGGGTGGGGAGGTGATTTGTAGAGTGCCATTGATGGCTAGAACCGATTTTAATTAAAGGAAAATGGATAAATTGCGATGATTAAAATTTGTAGTGGATGTAGAATTGAAGAAGTAATGTCCCTAGGTTCATTGTAATCCAATTTCAAGAGTCATGGTTAGTTTCTTTGTTCTCTCAACACACCATGCACTTCTAGGAATACCCAACATCATGTTTCTTGAACTAGTTTCTTCTTGTTGAGAAGATGAGTGCTCCCTTGCACTAGCATTAGAGTTGGAATCGTTTCCAAGTCTAGGCATATAATAATGTACATTCCATTCTACTAAAAGAAAAATACCTTGTATACTAGATGGAACATGAAACATACTGGGTTGACGCAGCTGGGCGCTAGTGCTGACTCAAATTGGAATTGTGTCTGTAGACTGATCACCTAAAATAAACCTATTAGAATGTCAAGAATTTGGCTACAAGTAAGGTATATACCTTCCAAAATTTCTATATGTCCATGTGATGTAAACTTGGTTCCTGTTGATGTGTAATGTTATGTATTTGGGAGATTCTGACTTTCCAACCGTAGATAAGCCCATGAAATATGGACCCACATCGCCAAAATAGACTTGGGTATGACTAGTTTTTCTACAAGACTAAAAAGAATATTGTTGTAGTATTAGCAGAGATACATGATGTTACCGATGGTGTGCCACCTAGGAGGTGTAAGGTGGAGGTGGACATGATCCCATTGTGAAGAACATAGAAGGACATGTAAAGATTATGGAATTGAAATGATTTCCAGTGTCTTTGTTTTATAATATCCTCATATTCCAACCATATGGTGATTTTCACCTCCATTAATGTTTTTTGGCATACATAAAAAACCATTGCTACAAGAAAAGGTGACTTGTTTAGATTCTGATCCAGCCAATGAAATTGGCAGAGGACAAGAACTTAATTCCATGTATAGTTTCCTTTTATTTGTAATTGGTGTCTTATTGGCAATGAAACTATAAGAATCACCATCATACGTAGTTCCATAGTTCCAAATTGAATGGAGATGTAGATAATCATCTATGACCTAGTTGTTAAGGAATCCACAACCACACTTTTAGAATAAATAACATTTGTGTTCACTGTTGTTTTTCATCAAACCTTGTGTTTTATTGCACATTTGAAACATGATTCCAACTAATAACCATTTATCTTCAAAATTGCATTCCTCATCAATTGGAATATAAGAATTGCTTCCACTGCTAATGGCCTAGCAATTGTTAAAAGAACTATTGCCACTAACATGACTTCTTAAATTTCTAAAATTAAAATTTGAGCTGCTCCCAACAACCTAATAACTAGGAAAACTTGGAGAATCCATCTCAATTATATGGTACCCTACTAAATATATGAGTCAATATTCACATTATTTTGACTCATATTTATTAGGGTACCCTAATTTGCTGCAATAAAAATTCTCTCACAAACTTTGCTGGTTTTCCCCACACTGGGGTTTCCAGGGTATATCCTTGTGTTCTAGTGTGATTGGCTTTCATCTTCGTTGTGCATTTATCTAAAGTTAGAGACTCAGTTGTATTTTTCTTTTGTTATTCAGTTGCAATAGTTTAAATTTATGTGTGACTGCATTTAACCTACGAAAGTCAAATCTGGTGTCGAGTCTTAGTCAGCTAACATGGTATCAGAGCCTAGACCCTGAATATGTGAGAGCCAAGTGTTGTTTTCTTGATGTCATAAGAGGTTCCCCTCTTATTTATATGATGTCATTAGTTGGATAATAGAGAGATTGCACTCCTTTTTGTCTAAAGCTAGTGTATGTATATGGAGACCTATCTTATAATATATGCAAATGTTTTGGTATATCAAGATTGGATGTGATGCTCTTGGAAGAAAGTAAATGAAAATATCAACCCGTTATTATATGCTTTAGTTATTATTAGATTTCTTGTATTTGAGATCCTTTAGGACTGAATGCAGGTCTAACCTTTAATTGCTGGAGCATATCCTAGGTTGCTAGTCAAAGGTGTAGTCCATTGGGAGACCTTTTCTTGGAGAATTTCTACATCAAAGTCGAATATTCTATACTATTTTTGGATGTGTATTCAATTAATTCAGTCCTAAAAACCCTAATAAAACATTCCATTGAGATCTATTCTCATGTCCCCATTTTCCCAACATTGAAGGTACTAGTCTTTCCCACAACCACCACCCAAAAGACCCTTAAAATTTTCATTTTCTTTATTTTCTATTTTGTACCTTGAAATCTGAAGTTTACTTTGATATCCCATCATTTCAGATTTCAAGTTTTTTCAAGCCTAGGGTTTAGAATTGTTTGCATATTAATTTAGGCTTGCATCTAGTTAGTTAAAATTCTAGTATTTTCATTTTAAAAACAACTCTAAGACAAAATTAAACTAGGCCTAAGCACTGCTGAAATCATTGATTATTTTGCTTGGGTATTTAATTCTCTAATTCACTGTAGAGCAACACTTTATTTTCTGCATTTTGTAACCAGATATACAGCAAACCTTAACTGTTGAAATAATTCTTTTAGATTAGATTTAGGGAATGTTTTCAATCACTTTGATTTTGGAAAAAAAAATTTGCATTAAATCATTACGTTTCAAGTTTTTCAAAGACTTCTTCCTGTTTTTCAAATTTAGCGCTAGCTATGTTAGGACAGAATCTAGATCTAGTACAGGATTGTTGTTGCAATGTTACAGCCCTTAAAGACTGTAGGTGTTTTGTAATAACAGGCATTTTTTCATATATGCTAGCAATCTCATTGCACATACCATAAGAAAGTAGCTTATTTCTGCCTCCATAAATTGCCTACTGAAGATCTTTTTTCCTGTTTCCATACTATCACTAAGAATTGATTTTCAAATCAATGTAGGTAGATAATAAATATTCAGCATGCATTTAACCAATCCTGTAAGTTTTCTGAAATGGTTTCAATCCTTGCAGACCCATGTTCCTGAGCACTTCGCTTCCTAGGTTACCAAAGGATGATAACCATGTAGAGTTGTACTTCAATCGCATAGATGTGAACCTAATATCAATAGATTTGAACTTATAGTTTCAAAGTGTTGTGAGCTCTCTTTTTTGAAATGGTTTCAATGCTTGCAGTCCCGTGTTCCTGAAAGCCAAGAATGCTTCCAAACTGTGAAAAATGCTTGCTGTAATACAACAAATCAGATCTGTAATCTGCAATAAAAAGCACTAAATAGCCAACAATAATGTATATTTACACTTGAGGATCATTTTTCACTTTTGTAATTGTTTAAGTCTGCTGTTATAACATGAAAATATTCCTTTAAATGTGCAATTCTGTGTGTAGAAACCCAAAAAGAAGAAAATTCAGTGACTGGAATTATGAATTATGATCACAATGCCTTGACATTTATCGATTATGAAATTAGAAAATCGACTAAGAGGGACTAATTCCTGATATTAATCATTTCAAAAGATTGAAATTGTAGGAACACACAAATTTCCATTAATATTATAGAGTATCAATACATCAAATATGAGACTTCGTTTTATCTTCCAAGCTGTGTGCCTTGGACTCCTAGTTGACTTTTCCTATTCACTGATGACAACTGTGAATAGTAAATACAATTTACCATAAACCTAATGTACTAGGTTTTCAACATTTCTCCCTAATCTGAAGGGGTGTTTGTGATTCCAAGGATCTTCTGAAAGAGAGCTGAAATATGGATGTGAACAACTGCCAAAGGATGAACATCTCCTATTTGACAATGTGACGATGTGCCAAGTAAGCAAGCAGAAGCTGAAGTCTTCTACTAAAGTGGTAAAAATAATGTTCTTTCTAAATCGGTGGTTTTAGGATGACCACAAACTCGGTGGTTTTGGATGATTACAAACCAAATTGGTTAGCAGAAGTAATAAAGGCTGATGTCTTCTACTAAATGGATGGTTTTTGGTTGACCACAAACCAAAAGTTGGCATTGGATGACTACAAACCAAAAACTAGCAGACGCAACAATAGGTGATGTCTTATACTAAATGGTGGTTTAATGCGGAGCACAAACCCAAAAGGTTGTTTTACAATGACCACAAACCAAAAAGTAGCAGAAAGGGCCAAAGCTGTTGTCTTATACTAAGTGGTGGTTTTAGGCTGATCACAAACCAAAAAGGTGGTTTTAGGATAACCACAAACCAATGTGTGCTCTAGAACATGGCTCTAACTATGTCTTTTGGATACAACTCTTACGCTTGCTTTAGCTATTGGCTCTGGTTCTGATTGTGGTTCAGACTCTGGTTCTGACTGTGGTTCATCCTCCAAGGATTTTTCTACAAGTTCTATCGCTTTCAACTCTTAAAATTTTTTATGACGCCCATAAATTTTAAAGACGTTCATAAATTTTAAAGGAAATTCACCAAACTTATCAAACCTTTTTCTTTCTCTAAATCCATGATGATGGGTGCCGGAATGTCCTCATGCATGTGCACATCATCATCACAAGATGCTTCTTTTGGAGGAATATGGAATGCATTCTTCAATGGATTCTTCTTCATCTAGATCTTCATGCAATGCTGTAACAAGTTCTTCAAGCACTCCATTACACATCTCCTCACCATATCTTAAATCTCATGTGCGAGCGCTCCATTACATATCTCCTCACCATATCTTAAATTTCACATGTCATCTTCTCATGCAAAGATATTTCCAAATATGGAAAATATTTCAAACAAAGTGTTCTCTTCCCAAATCCTTCTTCAAAGGTGAAACACACCTCCAAATGTAGGAAAGGCCTTGAACAATGGTCTTTATCCCTGAAAAGGTGAAATATGTCTCCAATTATTTGAAAATGGATTAAACAATGTGTCCTTATTCTCACAAGTTTTTCTCAAAAGGGAAACACATGTCCAAATATTTGGAATATGCATTGAATAATATGTAATGCCCCCAAAATTTACTTTATCATGCCTTAGATGCATTCGTGCACAAAACATCCCTCTTAAATGGGTTATATTCATATGATCAAGCAACTAGATCTTCTTTTTTCATCCCATCAAGTGGTATGCTCCAAATCAAGTGACCCTTCAACCATCCAAATGCCTTGAGTGCAACATGTTAGCATTCTAATCAAGGCATTCCTTCCTTAGCCTCTTTCTTCACAACCTGTCATTCCCAAGGCTTCCTCTAAGGTAGGGCATTTTGCTCCTGTAGGCTTTGTCCTTCAACATGCCATGCCCTGAACCTTCTATAATTTAGGGAATTCCTTTTTTGGGCTTGTGCCTAGTCTTTACCTCATCATAAATCATACCTTGGACACCTATTGAAGTAGGGCGTTCATCCTCTAGGGTTCTCTTACTTGCTCACATCCTCCATTTACGTGGTCTTGGGTCCCGAGTGAAACCAAGGGACAAGTCTTCTCATCAAGGATGCAACAAAGGATAGTGTAAGCCATCTAACCATGCATCAAAATCACTATCAAGTGTTCCTAAGTGGTACCTCATGTTGTAATGTGGCTGGAAAAGTTTCCTTCAGTACCTCTTAAGTTTTCTAATGCATTTTGTGACTGTCACTAAACTCTAAGGATTTGTTGTGTTGGTCAGAAAAAAGGCCCATGAAAATGTAAAATGAACCATGCATTTTCCATTTGGTAACATGACACACTATTTGGGGCACTCACTTAATCAAGATTTACCCAATCTTAAATTTGTTTCGGTGCATGTATAGAACCACTATTTTCTTTAACCACACTGCATGTTTCTCACGGTTTTTTGATTCTTGCTGTACAATGGGGTTTTTTCCTTAGAAATCTGAAGCAAAGAAAACACAGATATATACTTTAGAAGTATAAATTGAATTTAATATAATACAAAGTTTCATGAAACGTGCAAATGTGTACGAGTTTCTGAAA
>LPNX010295469.1:10942-69653 GCA_001517045.1 Pseudotsuga menziesii
AATACATCATCACTTGAATAATCTATCATACATATAATCGTGTTAACGTTAAAAGAAATGTTAAAAATCAAAATTATGAACAGTAATCCAAGTTTATATGTCTACAAATCAAAATCAAAATGTACTATGAACTTGGATAATCACAAAAATAAAAATAGGTGTCTAGTGGCATGGAGAAAGAAAAAACATCCAAAATATCAATAGCAACATTGATGGATACCATCATACTCATCCGCATCCTCATCATCTATCCCAACATCATATCCATCATCATTTTCATTTGATCCAATTGTATCATTATCAGCAATATCTCTCTCTGGTACATCAGTGGCAACATAATCAGTATCTTCAACTACGTCATCTTCACTGTTTTTATGCAAATACCAAGAAATAATCAATTTAAAAGATTAGTCACAATTTCATTACATAATGCATACTCTGTGTTATATTACAAATATTAATGTGATCATGTATGCATTCTCACAAGTTTCCAAACCATGAATATAAACATCCGATCTCATCAACAGATAGTAACCACACATATAAAGTGTATCTACAACCATGCATACACACATGTACACCATACATTTTCATATCACAATAAAAGAAGACATAGAGACAAGGAACCAAACCCTGAAATGCCATTAGTTGACCCATGTAACTTGAGAAGAGAACAAGCCTACCCATATGAGTATCAACTTAGAATGGCCCGTGACAACATCTAGAATGAATAAAAATTTACGAGACAATACAATGTTTAGGCCAAATTCTTCTTCAAATTTAGGCCAAATTCTTTTTCAAATATATGCTAACTACTTTTAGAGTTATTGAAGAAACATTGAACTTGAACTTTACCATCTCAAGTGAAAGTTGAAATTAACATGATTCTTTCTAAATCAAAACAAAACTATGAAAGTTGTCTAGTCTATCTTTTGTGAAAGTTCAACTAATATGATTTTATTTATAAAAAAAATAAGGTTGCCTTATCTGCACTTAATCAATAGCAGTGAAGATGCTCGATTTTTAACGAGGATAAGCTATAAGTTTGATCCACTTTATTTAATAATGCTTCACAGCATTAAGGAATTTAACATAGTGGAATCAAAACAATACCAATTGAGACAAAAGGTGTGAGATTATAGACCAACACGTATCATACAAAACTACAAAACTACAAAACCAAGCAATACTTTACCATTCATTCAAATTCCATTACAAATATGTTTATTCCTCATTAGGATTTTAGTATAAACACACATGGAATTCAGATTTCAACATCTTTGTAGATTTAATTACTTTGATTAGCATTTGCTACATGTGTAATTTGTAGAGTTAATTACTTGTTCAACATTCCATTTGGGACATGAGCACTTTTCCTAACTACAAAGTGGTCAAAGGAACTACATGCATGTTGCAAGTTCCATCCATTTGCATTCCAAATTTGTGGGAGGGTGGTAATAAAAACCAAGCTGATTTTCTTTAGTGCTACATGTTCAAGTCTATTCTTCTTCTTTTGTAACTACACTATGTTAAATACTACTTGTCTAGTTGTAAGAGATACCACCAATTATCATGCTCTACCACACCAAAAATGCAATCAAAATCCATAATGATAATCCCATATGGTTCAAACAATCACATGAAACCTACAACAGTTTCCATTTAAAGTGTTTGACAAAGATTCAAGGAAGATTGCAGTTGGCTAGTAAATCTCTCGCACACAAAGTCTGGAAGCCCAATATTGGAGAAGGAAAACCTACAGCAGTCAATTAGTAGGATTGTAAGGAATTATAGGAGAAGAAGGTTGTGAGAAAAACCATGTCCTAAGTCAACCAAGGGAACAATTAACATTTTGATTGGGACATTACAGAGCTGTATCCACTTTAACCACTTGGATTGCTTATACCCATCATATGTGCATAAATACAATTTAAGGAATCGATTCACCACCTCAGTTTGGCCATCTATCTATAGATGGAAAGTTGTACTCATTTTGAAGGATGTTCATTGCAAATTCTAGCTTGAAAACAACTCTTGCCAAAAATGAACTGTAAATTTAGGATCTTTAACGTAAATGATTAATTGACATGTGCCATGCAACTAGACAACTAGTAATGAGCAATTTTTTATTCATTCGATACATGATCAAATTCAAACAAAGTCTGAAATATATGTCATTTCTAAACTCAGGTGGTACAAAACCAAAGGACTTCAAGGCCACCATCGAAAGAAGCCCATCCATACAGGATGAGATAAGAAAACTTTGACATTAAGTTGAGGAGTATGCAAAGCAGTTTCCAACAATTGGATTTGAAAAATCATCCATGAAATATAAGTAATGAGAATACCTATTTTGTGGACCACTTCATGTCAATATTTGGTTTACATAGTTCCAAGGCACATCACATCCCAAAATTACTCTGAGTTCAACTTCTGATCTATACTTTAACTAATACAAATTATCATAATCTAGCTTAAAGGGCGATGTAAGTTGTCAATCCTGATGTGTTGTACTAAAAAATTCTAAAACGCATAGTAGAGATTACAAAATCTATGTTTATAACTTCTATCTACTTGTCCACATACAATGGCATTTTCTACGATCTATGCAATGCTTTCCATCTAGGTAACTTTCTATCATCCGTGGAAAGATAGACATATTCCACCACATAGCTATATTGCTTGGCAGGTAATTCCTACCTCACATAGTGCTAGTATATTTTCCCAAATTGACAGATGTATGTATAACTCCTCACTCACCTACACCAAAAGCTTTTCCAATCTGAAAGCTGGATTTCAGGTTTAAATCCCTTGTTGATGTGAGCATTCTCCCTTATTCCTTTACTAACATGAGTAATGGTTTCAGTGTCATGTCTTGTGGGGACTCTTCAGCGTGTGGTTATCATCTATGTGATGGCCATAATATTTGCAATTCGCAATTCTTGTGACTACAAATGGATATCCCTTGATTGGAATTTTGTTTTACATTAAAACTCTCTTCCTATGTAGCTTAGGTCCCTTGCAATGTGCACCAGTGAAGAACTACAGAAAAATAGTCCATAGTTTGTTCTAGAAGTGGGAAAATGATATGGTTTAGGGCCTGACTATCCCTGAATGCCTCAACTCTAATGGAAAACCACCCTCCATAGGTGGCAATACAGTAGGATAACCCACATGGCTTTTTAGAAGAAGACACATGATGTATCTAAGGCTTGACCAGTCCTACAACTCCTCAACAAACCAATCCATACTTTGAGAAAGCTGACCATGTTTTGTTCAACAAAAACCTAGAGTCAGCTAAAGGAGAGAATCATGATTCAAAAAAGGCTCTATGTGAGGAAAAATAGGTACACTTAGTACAAAATTGCTGCAGTTCCTGGTTATCCACACAGTCATAGTCAATTTGTCTTTTTGTAAGCAAGGTAATTTGTTGTTCTAGAAAGCCATGAATTGGAGTAATAAAAAAATTGCAGCAATTCACGGATAGTCTTACATCAGGGCGATTTATTACTGATACAAAGACATTCTTGTCAGTTTATTAGTCTCTCATATATGTAGCGTTTATGTTCAGTTTTAGGAGTGGGATGAACAATGGAATCCAAAGACTACGTATTCAAGACCTTTTTAAGCCTTCAAATAGCAATGATACCTCATCTCTGGGCAACCAAAAACATCATCAACTATTTTGGGAACATTTTAAGCATATTTATGGTCAAACCTGGGCATGCTGGTGATAATTGAAACTGTTCTTGACCTCCTTTACATAAAAAAATTGTTTATTCTCAAGTTTAGGCAGTTCTAGGGTATGTACATGATAAACTGTTGCATCCCAACAAAATTCTAGTTTTGTAGAAACGCGTAACGTTCCATGTTTCTGTGGCCATGAATATGAAAACATGTTTGAATAATTTTATTTTATTTTAAATTCACTATAGATTCCATGTCACCCCTGCAGGAATGACATGTTTGCTATAGAGTTAATGCATACTTGGAATTATGGTACGTGATGTAGATACTATCTACGGGAGTAGAATCTTCTAGAAAAAATGTCATGTTTGTTTTATTTAATCCAATACTGTGAGTCCAAGTTTAACGACCATTATAGTTTAACAATGTGTCATTAATAAAAGTGGTTAGGTCAAGTAGGTAGTGAACCTACTTGGAGCATTTGTACTTGTGACAATGACCCACGTTCAAATCTTGGCAGGTGCTAGTTTTTTATTACTTATGTTGCTCAATCAGTGTTCCCCAGTAGCAATGGCATGCTTCAGATGCAGATCCAATTCCTCAGTTCCTCTGTAGTATGTTGGTGCATTTATGGTGAGGGTGTACTAGAGAAGCCTCTTAGAAAGGAACAATGTTTTGTAGACAATAGATCGGTAAAGGGTGGATGCATGCACACACCAGAATTAGTTTCTTTTCAATATTTAGAGATGCTATTCATAAATTAGCTATTTTAGATTTAGATCATGCTTCTGTTAGAAATTGTTGTTATCGTTGTTCCAAATTTACCCCAACACTTAGGTTGAGGAGTGATTCCTTATTTACCTTGGGCACTAAATCTTGATCCCTAGGCTAATCTGGACATTTTATCCTAGGATTTCTCTCATGCATACTTGGGCGTTGATCCCTAGGCATATTTGGGTTACGTTTTTATAATTGGGCGCTCACAGGGATGGGATATTTTTTGTATATTCCCTGCCTGCTGAGTCTATAAAAGAAAGGTAGGGTTATGGTTTCTATTTGTTCCAATTTTGAGTTGTAGCATTGCATGCTCAGTCTCTCAACTACTTTGGGTAAATCCTCAGACCTTACAAATACCCCTTTAAAACCCTCAGAGAGTACCTGCAAATACCCTTCTACAACCTTACAACAAAGATCGGTTCCTTTAATGGAGTTAAAATATAAGAAGACTACTAGATATTACTTTGGAGTTTATGCAATTATAGTGATCACTGACAAATATGCTAGCAGTTCAAGGGGATAAAATAAAACATGACATAAATGTAACAAGCATCAATAACTGCGGTTTTTTATCAGTTTAACAGAGATAGTAGCAGTGCCTAAAATAGTCTCTTCAATTACACTGAAAATCACTGTTAGTACCAGCACTTTAACATAGTGTTGATCAAGATAAAGCTCCATGCTACAGCTATCTACTGAAGGTAAATTATGCTGAAACTTTGTAATAGAACCTGTCACTTAAATCAGTAACACGTCAAAACCCTAAATACTCCACAAATATCAGGAATTTTTGGGCCTAAGAGGATTAGCTGTTAAATAATTAGGGAAAAATGAGTTACTAAGCAGATCTGCAAATGAAGTCTGTTAAAATGGGCTTTGGGTCCCCAACACTCTCTTCAAGGAATGGGGATGCGAGCTAATGACCTTCTGATGTGCCCCTCTCCCTTAGAGATTCTTTTTTATATCCTTTTGGGAAGAGTCATGTCGAGAGCACCCAAAGACACCAAAAATACTATTAATGAAATAGCAAGAAAGTGGCTAAACCCTGATTGATTGAAAATTGTAAGCTAATGATGTTGATATCCTAAGTCATGGAGACAGTGAAGGAGAATAACTAATAAGTATGCACTTACCTTTGATCCCTAAGATTCTCCATCTTAAAATGTAAATCTGTTCATGGATTTAGAGGAGCTGTAGTATTAAATATCAGATATCATAAGAGAGAGAGATTATTCAGAAGGTAGATCATCTCCCTTAAATTCTTGTATAACCAATCTAAATTCCTAGAAAGATAGAGCAACTTCAAAGAGAGAATCTTCTTTTGGGTTGAATTATTTGAATGTGTGAAAAATAGATGAAATCAAACTGAGTTTTTATCTCTAAAACTATGAATAATAGGTTCTACATCCAAGTTAGTAATTTAACATTTGTCATTTTCCCAATCCATTAGCAACTTAGAGTCACTCAACACCAAGTGACTTGCACCTTTTTATGCAACATATTTTATCAAAATCCACAGTGTAAATAAATCAAGTCTATTATTAGTGCCAATTCCAACACTGTATTTGAGAGTAAAATAATGATGATTATTGGGAAATAGGGTTTTCCTAGCTCCACACAAACATGGAGTTCCTTGGCATGCACCATCAGATAATCCCCAGGATTTTGTTAAATCAAAGATAGGTTTCTTTATTGTTTCCTTCTAATTTGGATCCTTCCAACATTATCTATAGGAGAGACTAATATTATGAGAAACCAAAACAATAGCCATGCTTTCCTTGAAAAATCCTCTTACATTACAAGGTAAGAAGAACTGTTTGCTATTCAAGACTCAAAACATTATAGCAGTGTATTATTATCCCACTTGTTAGAACCATTGACAATCTATAATCATTGACAATATGTCTTCTTATTCTTGGAACTACCATTGATTAGTCCAGTGACATTAGTATCCATCTTGGAATTCAAATTTTTCCAATGATCTAACGACATTTTTATGGTTGTTGGTTTATCATTTCCTGCAGCTTAATGGTAGACCAACATCACTTGGAGCATCTACTAGAATCCTTTTTTACAATAATAAATTTATCAACTCTACACAATTATTGGCTATGTCGAGTTGCAATGATCAAAGGAGTCTCATCATCACCGTCCCTTGAATCTACACATAATTTTAGCAGATATTTACCAATCTCATTTCTTCCATCGGATTCAACAAAATGAAGTGTGGCACATTATTTTCTTCTTTTGTTGTAACAATCATATTTTCTAGACCTTCACCATCACCAATTTCTTGTGCTGTGTGTGGAGTTCAGGTAGTTGAGCCTCATGTTGTTCGTTCCTCTCATATAGGTGGTCAAACAAGAAGAAATGGCTGGATTTGTTTGTCATAACCACTAAATTGGACTTCAAATTCAAATTCTCCATCACCAGGTTCATATACAACAAGACGCACACCCAAAAATATGAAAAGTCATGTGTTTTGAGTCCCTGAACAACACCTAGCATAATCTGACTTTGTTTGATTGTGTTATGGTGTTCTTACACATGCATATAACATGTGTAAGCTACAATGAGGGTCGACTTCACATATTTACCTTTGAAAATATTACATGGAGTATAGCATTGAAGCTCTTCCCTAATGTCACATGAAATAAGCTTGGAATACTGTTGGTTATCTTAATGATTTCACTCTCA
Source organism: Pseudotsuga menziesii (assembly GCA_001517045.1). Taxonomy (NCBI): domain Eukaryota; kingdom Viridiplantae; phylum Streptophyta; class Pinopsida; order Pinales; family Pinaceae; genus Pseudotsuga; species Pseudotsuga menziesii. The sequence continues at coordinate 18,104 of LPNX010295469.1, forward strand.
TATTCTGAGACAATCATCATTATATTGACTTAGATATAGAAACCATTTTTATTCGTAAGAACATCAACAAGGTTACCAATCATATAGATTCATTCTTCCATCACCTTGACTGTTGGTTGATCATATCTGTAACAATAAATTAGTCGCCCTAATTTAGATCAAAGTCTTGACTATGGCTAGTTTGATGACATGATGGTCCTAAACTTGAACATAACTCAAGAGATCATAGGAAAGGATAATTTTGTTGGTACAACTCACAATGATCTTTTAGAAATCCTTTGTATTATATATCATAGTTATTTCCATCTTTATTATGAACTTTGTCATAAGCATATAATGTGCTCTATAAATCCATTGATTTTAGCTTCATAGTTCCTATTAGACTAATGATTGACACACTTCCCAGGCCTATGAAAAAATGCTACACATCTTAGCCAAAATGTAGGATCTAATGAAGCGTTGGAATTTCCCTTAAGGCCCTCACCATTATTTTATTAAAATATGTATGGAGGAGGTTGTTTGAGGAAGCCTTAGAGGCATTCAAGAAAATGGAGAATTTTGTGGGAAAACTAAACACATATACTTTTAATGTTCTTCTTTAGGTAATTTGCACTTATGGGCACGTGAAGGAAATACGAGTTGTATTCAATAAGATGCACCAAAGATTTGTTCCTAATACATAGACATTTAATGTTTTGCTATGTGAGTTTCATGAAGATGGAAATTCAATGCAAACACAGATACATTTTATAGAAATGACTAGGAGAAGCTTTAGTCCCAATACTATAACCTATAACATTTTCATATATGGTTTATGTAAGGGGACAAGGATTAGTGATGTATTGGAGCTTTTTAGATAGATGAAAACAAATAATTGTTGTCATGACATTCATAATTAAACTACTTTGATACATGGGTTTTTTACTGACCCTAACATGGATCAAATTGTTTGATGAAATGATATAAAGAAGTCATGAGCCTGATAATATGGCTTACAATGCCTCGATCTATTGTCTTTGCAAATCATGTGTTTTGAGTCCCTGAACAACACTCAACATAATCTGACTTTGTTTGATTGTGTTATGGTGTTCTTACACATGCATATAACATGTGTAAGCTACAGGGAGGGTTGAATTCACATATTTACATTTTCAAATATTACATGGACTATGGCATTGAAGCTCTACCCTAATGTCACATGAAATAGGATTGGAATATTGTTGGTTATCTGAATGATTTCACTCTCAGATTTTGGGACAATCATCATTATATTGTCTTACATCTGGAAACCATTCTTATTCCTAAGAACATCAACAAGGTTACCAATCCTATAGCTTCATTCTTCCAGCACCCTAACTACTGGCTGCTCATATCTGTAACAACAAATTAGTGGCCCTAGATCAGATCTGACTAGTCCCAAATTGATGCGTTTCAAGTCCCTGAGCAACACCCAGCATAATCTGACTTTGTTTGATTTTGTTATGGTGTTATTTTATGGAAAAGATACGACTCCAGTGCCCTTGTATCATCATGGGTATATTCACTCAATACAGGTGTCCTCATACTTGTCCAGCATCATCATTCTCCTCAAGATTAATGATCTTAATGATCATAAGTTTAATGATCTTCATTCCAATGTTCCATTTCACTACATCGGGTTACAAAGATTCTCTTATTTTGGATTGAATTCTTTGAATGTGTGAACAATAGATGAAATCAAACTGTTTTTTTTATCTCTAAAACTATGAATAATAGGTTCTAGAGCCAAGTTAGTAATTTGGCTTTTTCCCAGTCCATTCGCAACTTAGAGTCACTCAAAGAGTCACAAAATAGAGTCACTCAACTTGTCATAAACCCTAGATGGAATAATAGAGTCATTCAACTTGTTTTCATGGAAAGTCCCCATCGCTGGGATCCCCATTCCAAGGATGGTTCTCTCCATCCTGGAACTCATCCTAGGTGCGAGATGGTCTCCCTACCAAGAATCAAGGGTCATCCCCTTGAAATGATCAGAAATTTGGAAATGTATGGTCTTATCCCGTTCCTAGTATTCTCATTTAAGGTTTGAGCTGTATCCTCCATGCCCAACGATTTGATTAAATGTCTGATTTGCATATTCCATGCCCGCTGATATGCTACATGGATCTATCCAGTAATCTATCATAAGAGACTGACCTACAATATTTCATGCCCAGATAGCTGATACAGAGGCTTAATCTGTGTATTTTATGTCAATTTATTTACAAAGGTTGGATTTTTGTTTGTTGTTGTCTGGCAACCTGTATGTATAGTACTAAAATATACATTCTGCACCTACTAACTTTCATCATATGTGTACCCTTCCCTCAAGTTTTGGTAGAGCCATATAAATAGTAGAGCATTTTTATTTACCGGTTTGGACTTGGTTTGTACAGTTTAAATCACAGGGTTTTATGTTTTTATGTTTTCATTGTCTTACATAAATTTTAGCTTTGAGCTATGTTATTTTTTTTAAATGTTTTGTCCATACATGTTGTCCCTCACACACACCCTGATTTCAAAATTGGTATCCTTGTATGTGCAACCGCACCTGTCTCCGCTCCTACACCCACAAACTCTGGCTAATTAGTTAATAAGGCTCCAGTTCACCTACAAATATAAGCCCTGATTTGAGACACATAGGCCTCTAGTTCATTGTAATGGTTTAATCTTCCAATCTAATGGTCACAATGGTCTAGATTTTAGACTAGTTATCTGGTTTGCGATAGATTATTATAGTTTTAGTTTCAATATAATAATTTGTGTAGACACAATGTAGATACTAGAGACCCTTTGCCTACAACAAAAGACAGATTATACTGATCTTTGCACACATTCCAGATCTTAGGTACAATCCAACAATTATTTGGTTTGCAGCAGATGATTACAATTTCAATTTCAATCCACCAATTACTACACACACATTGTAGAGACTTAATGCATATGGCAGAAAGCTGATCATACAAATATTTTCCCACAATCCAGGTCTTAGGTGCAATCTCATAGTTATTTTCATGTTAGAATTAATATTGATTTAATTAAATGATCATATTCCCCTGTAACTAAATCGAGTTTTCTGATGATGGATCACACCATCTTAATCCCAAACGTTGAATCCAATAATGAAATTATTGCAGTTTTCCCTGAAATTCGATTTTCAATAGCTATATGGTTTGCAACATATGATTACAGTATGAGTTCTGATCCAACAATTAGTGCACAGAGACAAAGGCCCATTGTCAATAGCTGAAGGAAAATTATACTCATGTTTCAAGAAGCAGATGCATTGTTGTGGTGGTAGTAGGGATGGCATTGGACAAGCAGGGTATGGCTTGTCATTTTGAAAGATTGCTTCCCTCTGAAAGTTTCCCTAAAATATTTAAATGGACTATAAAATTTAAATTGAAAAATTGAAAAATGATTTTTGTTATGGTAAGTCAAGTGTTTTTGTTGCTTTTGCATGAATCGAAAAATATTTAGATACAATGTCTACAATCAGTCGAATTGAATTTTTAAGGCAATTTCTATATAGACATCATGGCCCCAAATGATGAAAGCACTCTTTTTTATAGCAGGGTGTTTGGTCACATTGCTAAAAAGAATCAGATTTACTGGCTGGATCTTCCCTTGGGGTTAAATTTGGAGCATATCTTGTCATTCTTGAAGATAAGTTTTACTTTAAACCATATCAACATGAGTATGAACATCATGAATACCCAACTTGCATAGGAGGTGAATAAATTGTTGGAATTCCAATGGTTTTCTAAAAATGTATGCGAGTTGATGTGTGGTAGAGATATAGGTAGTTTGAATCAATCCTGATTGAATCTTCTCGTGGATGAGATGACAATCCAGTTCTATGTGTTTTTTCTATTCATGAAAAAATGGATTGGCGCAATAAGGCCTCTTTGTTGTCATAATGTAGGATTGCTGGATGTGAATGAGAAACTTGTAAATCATTAAGAAGAAATCGAATCCATGTAAGTTTACAGCTGGCGGTAGCCATGGCACAATACTCGGCTTCGGCAGAGGAGCGAGATACAGTCGTCTGTTTCTTAGAGATTAAAGAATCTCCAAGCATGGTGCAAAAGCCTGTGGTGGAACGTCGTGTCATAGGACAACTTCCCCAATCTAAATCACAATAGGCCATAAGAGAAAGAGAACTCATGGCCGAATATAAAATACATTGGACAGGAGAACTCTTAAGATATCGAAGAACTCGCATAGTTGCATCAAGGTGAGGTTTTCGCGGTGCATGCATAAATTGACTCAAAGTATGAACCACAAACATAATATCTGGATGAGTGATTATAAGATAAATAAGACGTCCCACTAGGAGATGATAAGGGAATGGATTTTGGAGAATTTTGCCTTGCTCATTAGATAAATTCAATTGTTGTTCCATAGGAAAATCCGTAGGGCGAGCTGCAAGAAGACCTGCGTCAGATAGAATATCCAGAGTGTACTTTCCCTTTGAGATGAAAATTCCCTGTCTAGAATGAACCACTTCAATACCAAGAAAATATTTTATTTGACCAATATCCTTGATATGAAAATGATCTTGAACGAAACACTTGAAATGGATGATAGCTGAAGAATCATTGCTGGCAATGATTATGTCATCCACATAGACTAGGATGAAAATAAAAGAGGAACCTCTTTGGAAAGTAAACAAGGAATAATCATTTGTCATAAACCCTAGATGGAATGGGGATCCCAGGGATGGGGCTTTCCATGTGTGGCTTGACAAGAGAGATTTTATTCTTGACTTCTCTAAGGGTTTGTTTCTCTGCTTACTTGGCATCTAGGGTTTACTGTTGTTCATCTTACTTGGTATCTAGGGTTTATTGTTGCTCATATACTAGACGTACAGGGTCTACTGCCACATTATTTGCTTGGCATTCTATGTTTTTGCCATTGTTGATTCTATTTTTGTTGGGTCGTCACAATCTTCTATTTGTCTAGGGGTTGCTGCTAGTTTTTATGAGCATATCGTAATGTTTTTGCTTCCCTTTGGATTGGGTTATGACCTTGTTGTTGTTCTCTAATTTGGACTATGATTGCTTTATCCCTCATGGGATGAGCTGTGACTTGCTCACAACCTTTGGAGCTGATTCATGACTTGTGTGACCCCTGTTGGCTAGGTCATGATAGGTTGGAGCCATCTGGGCTAATCTGTGGTTGTTTGGAGCTAGGTTCTACTGTTGACATCCTTCCCAAGCTGGGTCGTGACTATGGTGACTCTCCCTTGATGATCCATGACCTTCTGTTGACCTTCAAAGCTAAACCATGACTGTTGTGAGATCCCTTTCAAGGCTAGGCCATGACTGTGCTTACCATTCTGATCTGAACCATGAGTTTTGTGGGCTTCCTGTGTCTAAGATGTGACTTCTTAAAGTGGACTGTACTCCTTTAGGAATTAAGGATAAATTAGTGTTTTTTGTATATGCTAGAGGTTGTAAGGCACACAAAGAATGCAATTTAAATTCATACTATGAATAAAAAATTGAAACAACACTTTCTTCTTTGGAAAAAAGGAAAATAGTCCCGACAATGTTTGGGTATAAAATTCACTGCTTTGGGCATGTATATGCTCTTTCCCATAATCCATTCATTCAAGGGTTAACTCAATCTCATACTTTCACAACCATCCCTTCTATATGAGTGAACCATTCAAAAAGTAGGGCCCAAACTACATTAATGAAGCATGAGACTTACTTTAGTGCAGAGGGGATCAAAGTGTTGATATGTGTCATATCTCGCAACACATTTACCTCTAAAAGCAGAGGGTGTAAAGGATAACTACATTGTTGTATATTGATGATGCCCTAGACATGGGTGAATCGACCTATTGGCACTTTTGTATAATCCATGCGTGACCCTTTTAGAAGGCTTGACAAGATTATAAATCAAGCCCAACACTTCATTATTCATGTGTGGCTTGATAAGAGAGATTTGATTCTTCACTGCTCTAAGGGTTCGTTGCTTTGCTTACTTGGCATCTAGGGTTTATTGTTTCTCATCTTACTTGGAATCTAGGGTTTAATGTTGCTCATCTACTTGATTTCCATGGTTTGTTGGCAGATTCTTTGCTTGGAATTCTATGTTTTTGTTGTTGTTGATGCTATTTTTGTTGGATCGTCACCATCTCCTATTTGTTTAGGGTTTGCTGGTATTTTTTATGAGCATATCGTAATGTTTTTGCTTCCCTTTGGACTGGGTTATGACGTTGTTGTTGTTCTCTAATTTGTACTGTGATTGATTTATCCCTCCTAGGTTGAGTTGTGACTTGTTTACAGCCTTTGGAGTTGAGCCGTGACTTGTGTGACCCCTGTTGGCTGGAGCATGACTAGTTGGAGCCATCTGGGCTAAGCCATGGTTGTTTGGAGCTAGTCTGTGACTGTTGATATCCTTCCCAAGCTGGGTTGTGACTATGGTGACTCTCCCTTGATGATCCATGACCTTCTGTTGACCTCCAAGCTGAACCATGACTGTTGTGAGAGCCCTTTCAAGGTTAGGCCATGACTGTGTAACCATTCTTGACTAGTTTGTGAACTGTACTTACCATTCTGATATGAACCACGGATTTTGTGGGCTTCCTATGCCTGAGATGTGACTTCCTAAGGTGAACTGTAGTCCTTTAGGAATTAAGGATAAATTAGTGCTTTTTGTATATGCTATAGGTTGTAAGGCACATAAAGAATACAATTTCAATTCATATTATGAATAGAAAATTGAAATAGCACTTTCTTCTTTGGAAAAAAGGAAAATAGTCCTGACAATGTTTGGGTATGAAATTCACTGCTTTGGGCATGGATATGCTCTTTCCCATGAGCCATTCATTGAAGAGTTAACTCAATCTCGCACTCTCACAACCATCCCTTCTATCTGAGTGAACCATTCAAAAAGAAAGGCCCAAACTACATTAATGAAGCATGAGACTTACTTCAATGCAGAGGGGATCAAAGTGTTAATATGTGTCATATCTTGTGACACATTTACCTCTAAAAGTAGAGGCTGTAAGGGATAACTACAATGTTGCATATTGACGATGCCCTAGACATGGGTAAATCGACCTGATGTCACTTCTGTATAATCCATGCATGATCCTTTTAGAAGGCTTGAAAAGATTATAAATTAAGCCCAACACTTGATTATTCATGTGTGGCTTGATAAGAGAGATTTGATTCTTCACTGCTCTAAGGGTTCGTTGCTCTCCTTACTTGGAATATAAGTTTTATTGTTGCTCATATTACTTGGAATCTATGGTTTAATGTTGCTCATCTACTAGATGTCCAAGGTCTATTGCCACACTCTTTGCTTGGAATTCTATATTTTGTTGTTTTTGAGGCTATTTTTGTTGGGTCATCACCATCTACTATTTGTCTAGGGTTTGCTGCTATTTTTTATGAGCAGATCGTAATGTTTTTGCTTCCCTTTGGACTGGGTTATGACCTTGTTGTTATTATCAAATTTGGAAATTTGTGATTGATTTAGCCCTCCTTGACTGAGCTGTGACTTTTTTACATCCTTTGGAGTTGAGTCATGACTTGTGTGACCCCTGCTAGCTAGACTGTGACTGGTTGGAGTGATCTGGGATGAGCCATGGTTGTTTGGAGCTAGGTCATGAATGTTGACATCCTTCCCAAGCTGGGTTGTGACTATGGTAAATCTCCCTTGATGATCCATGACCTTCTATTGACCTCCAAAGCTGAACGATGACTGTTGTGAGAGCCCTTTCAAGGCTAGGCCATGACTTTGTAACCTTTCTTGACTAGGTTGTGGACTGTGCTTACCATTCTGAAATGAACAATGAATTTTGTGGGCTTCCTGTGTCTGAGATGTGACTTCCTAAGGTGGACTGTACTCCTTTATGAATTAAGGATAAATTAGTGATTTTTGTATATGCTATAGGTTGTAAGGCACATAAAGAATGAAATTTCAATTCATACTATGAATAGAAAATTGAAATAACACTTTCTTCTTTGGAAAAAAGGATAATATTCTTGACAATGTTTGGGTATGAAATTCATTTCTTTGGGCATGGATATGCTCTTTCCCATGAGCCATTCATTGAAGAGTTAATTCAATCTCGCACTCTCACAACCATCCCTTTTGTCTGAGTGAACCATTAAAAAAGCAAGGCCCAAACTACATTAATGAAGCATGATACTTACTTCAATGCAGAGGGGATCAAAGTGTTGATAAGTGTCATATCTTGAGACACATTTACCTCTAAAAGAAGAGGGTGTAAAGGATAACTACAATGTTACATATTGATGATTCCCTAGACATGGGTGAATCGACCTAATGTCACTTCTGTATAATCCATCCATGACCCTTTTAGAAGGCTTGACAAGAGAGATTTGATTCTTGACTGCTCTAAGGGTTCGTTGCTCCGCTTACTTGGCATCTAGGGTTTACTGTTGCTCATCTATTTGACATCCAAGTTCTGCTGCCACATTATTTTCTTGACATTCTATGTATTTCCTGTTGTTGATTCTATTTTTGTTGGGTCATCACCATCTGCTATTTGTCTAGGGTTTGCTACTATTTTTTATGAGCATATCATAATGTTTTTGCTTCCCTTTAAACTGGGTTATGACCTTGTTTTTGTTCTCTAATTTGGGTTGTGATTGATTTATCCCTCCTGGGCTAAGCTGTGACTTGTTTACAGCCTTTGGAGCTGATTCGTGACCTATGTAACCCCTGCTGGCTAGGCCGTGACTAGTTGGATCCATCTGGGCTGATCTGTGGTTGTTTGGAGCTAGGTCGTGACTGTTGACATCCTTTCCAAGCTGGGTCGAGACTATGGTGACTCTCCCTTGATGATCCATGACCTTCTGTTGACCTCCAAAGCTGAACCATGAATGTTGTGAGAGCCCTTTCAAGGCTAGGCCATGATTGTGTAACCTTTCTTGACTAGGTTGTGGACTGTGCTTACCATTATGATCTGAACCATGAATTTGTGGGCTTCTTGTGTTTGAGATGTGACTACCCAAGGTGGGATGTACTCCTTTAGGAATTAAGGATAAATTAGTGCTTTTTGTATATGTTATAGGTTGTAAGGAACATAAAGAATGCAATTTCAATTCATACTATGAATAGAAAATTGAAGTAGTACTTTCTTCTTTGGAAAAAAGGAAAATAGTCTTGACAATGTTTGGCTATGAAATTTACTGCTTTGGGCATGGATATGCTCTTTCCCATGACCTTGTTGTTGTTCTCTAGGTTGGACTATGATTGATTTAGCCCTCCTGGGCTGAGCTGTGACTTGTTTACAGTCTTTGGAGCTGAGTCGTGACTTTTGTAACTCCTGCTGGCTAGGCCGTGACTGGTTGGAGTTATCTGGGCTGAGCCAGGCCTATTTGGATCTAGGTAGTGACTATTGACAACGTTTCCAATATGGATCATGACTATGGTGACTCTCCCTTGATGATCCATGACCTTCTGTTGACCTCTAGAGCTGAACCATGACTGTTGTGAGAGCCCTTTCAAGGCTAGTCCATGGTTGTGTAAGCACTCTAGGGCTAGGCCATGAAATGTGGTAACCTTTATTGACTAGGTTGTGGACTATGCTTACCATTATAATCTGAACCATGACTTTTGTGGGCTTCCTGTTTTTGATATGTGACTTCCTAAGGTGTTACTTCATCCTTTTGAGTACCTGGTTTGATTTATTGCACAACTTAGTTAAAATTTTGAAAAATACCAAAACTTTAACATATGGGCAGTCTCTACAAAACAATTATGTAAATGTTACACTTGCTATGATTTCTATTCAAGCACAACTATCCAAATTGCATGATTTTGATGCCTATAGAGGAAAATTACTAAAGCAAAATTGCACTATTTAAATATCACAATTAACAAATCTAATATTTGCAAGAAATCAATTGGTGAATCTCATTCTTATTTTCCATTACAATGCTAAATAGGCATATTATTGCAATATTAGGAAAATAACCTTCTATTGAAGGGCCTTTAATTCCAGAACTTAAATATGCCATATGGACAAGATATGTAGTTGCTATGGGAAATACCTCAATTTCCATCCAAATAATAAAGTTGGCCCATTTTTTTATGTTGCATTGTTTCTTTCTCGATGTTACTTGGATGGTGATTGTACTTTTCTTCCTGTAAGAATATGACACATGGCCAAATTAGATGTATTACATTTATTCTTAACAAGGAAAAATTTTAAAAAAATAACGACAATTTGTAGATACTTACAAAACTAGTAATCAGAGCCTTGAGACCTCTTTGGCCACTTCGATGCGTGGCATTTATCTTTTCCAATCGTGCCTTCATTGCCTTGTCCTGCAACATAAAATAATTATAAAATTCATGATTATTCATAATTATATTTATAAATTTAAATTTATTTTAAAAGGAAAATACAATACCTGGATACTCTCATTGCCAGCATTTCTTTGAGCATCCAACTTTTTATAATTTTTTACCAACTCTTTCCATACCTTCATGGGTATGTCCATTGGTCTCTTTCTATACGTCTCATCAGGATGAAGTTTTTTTATCTTTTTGGACTGGTTGCACCGAAACCTCTTACAATTCTTGGACATCGCTTTTTGCACCTTCCTCACTAACCAACCCTCCCTGAATTTTGTTTCAATATCTTGTATGACCATCTTCTTGAGGTGAAGGGGAATATTTAAAAATGGGAGATGTAAATGGTCTCTAAGTCCTAAGTTTGTTGAGGAAAAAATGCATGCCATAGTGTGTATAGATGCCCTTAGATGAAGATAGAACCTGGAAGTGTATAGATTCCCTCAGCGCCATGCTTAATGCATGCAAGTGAGATCAATTCAAGTAGGCAAAATTGGATTATATATACAGTTAGAGAGCACATTGACCATGCAAGTAATATTCATTGCAGGGGTAGACTCTCATCACTCTTTCCCAAGCTCTCTCTGTTAGTAGAGTGTAGCTCAGTCATCTTCAAAAAAAGGGAGGATCACTCATCATCAATGCATGAATGCATCAAGAAGAGAAAAAGCGAAAAAGAGAAAGTATAATCCTTTAATGCATCAAGAAGAGAAAAGGCATTCCACTTATTGAAGTATCTATGATGGAAATTGAGGCTGATTTAGGAGGAGCATTACGTTGTTTTGGCATATTTTAAGGAAATATGGTTTCTTGGTACATGGATCAAATACTATCTTGCACATGTATCCATACCGAATCAACCATTTAACGATTTAGTTGGATTAAACCCTTGATTCAAGGAATTTCCTATCTTTGGGGAAAGCATATAATAGGCAACTGATGTTCCAAAGCTTGGGGAAGTTATTATTTGAAGAGTTTTGAGGAGGCTTTGCCATTATAGAGAGACACCTTCCATGAATTTTATTAGCATGAATGAAGAATTCCCTATTCTCATTGAAGACACTTGGAATTCAAAGGAGGGAGGAATGTCCATCTTTTAGAGGTCCTTAATTGTAATGTACACTTAAATGTGTAGATATAGTAAATCTTCCCTAGTTTTGTTGCATTCCCTCATGATATTATAGTCAATAATGGTATTCATGCTTTTCTCTTTGAAGTTGTATTTAGAAAGGATAGTATGATGAAACATGGAAAGGAATCACAAAACATCTTAGCATAGGGAATTCCATTCCATGAAAATTTCCTATCAATTTGGGAATTCCATTCCATGCAAATGGGAATTTCCAAATTGCAGCGACAACAGATATTTGGTAGAAGTTAGTTTGTCCTTGTTTGAATACTTTGGCTATCAAAATATAAGAAAAGTAACAACTAGAAGATTAAACGTTGGAAAGGATGCAACTAGCATTGAATTCTCCTCTGTGCCTGCTGGCATGTATATTAATTAATGAATATCATCCATCTCAGCGTTAAATACCTCTTATGTCATGTCTTTCTTTAATGCTAGTGTGTTTGTGGTGTACAGACTATTCATTTGACAAATGCAATGCAATGGGAATCTTACAGTATTTAGTTTCACATCCCATCGAAACACCCATTTAAGAGTTGATCAGATTGATTAAGTTTAATAACCAAGAGCATACCCAGATGTGGTTTATTCACCTAGGGTCTAAAAAATCGTTTAAGGAGGAAAAGTCATTTAAGGACTGAAATTATTTTCTTTAAACCTAAGACCATTAATGAGCTTACTTAAGGGCGGGTTCTTTTTTACTGTGCAGACAAGGTTGGCGTAAACAGGGAAACATTTCTTAATCTCCCAACATCCTGTCTTCTCTTCTCCTAGCTGCCAGTAGTGAGTTCCTTCCTCCCAACCCGAACTAATAAACACCCGCATTGGGTAGAAATTAAGAAATTAATAGAGCATAGTTCAGCTCAGGGGAAGAGAAGTTGACATTTTAAACTATATTATGAACACAATATTTTTATCTTTTCCATACCAGTATAAATCCATGATAAATAAAGATTTCTTTTGCATAGAGAACTTGATTTTTATAATTCCAAATCAAAATTATTTGAGCAAACATATATTGTTTTTATTATTTTATTAAATATGTGGGTTATTATCTTGTTTCCTTTGGAAATAAACAAAGAGTATAATATCAATAAAAATGGAGCATGATCAGTCATTCTAGGGTACTCACCAATTTGGAGAATTCTATCAGCCTCTGCAAACCCTCCTCTGCCTCTGCAAACCCTCAGACCACTGCAAACCCTCCTCTGTCTGTACAAAGCCTCCTCTTCTGTGTGACCTCCGGCAACAACTGTCATGACATCTGGAAGCACGTAATATGCAAAGCTCCGATCACAGTGAAGAAGAGACAAAAATCCTAAAATGGATTCAATTCATAAATCACATTTTCAGGAATTCCTTCTCCACCAGATTCCGGCGGGAAGGGGTCGATTTAGTTAATGCATAAAATTATCCCCTCTTTCACCCACATGGCCAATAAATTCGGGATCAACCAGGTGGAGCTGAGAATACTGACAAGTGGGACCGTCCCTGCCACCATTTTCCTGATGGAAGAATAATCGATGTTACCGCTAGCAGTGGGACCACTAGATCCCAGGCTTGGGGGAAGCCCTCTTTCTCTTTTTCCTCAAATTTTTCCTGAAGAAAGAGAGTCTACACTATCTGCGGATGCCACAACCATTCACACATAACCCTTCTTACACCTTCTTTGGAACCCTACTTCATTTACGAAACAATTTTTGTACAACGATTCAGAGTTGTTGGAATCGGGATGGCTTGGATCTCAGCCAACTCGACCTGCCTTGCCTCACTTATTGGCCTCAGAAGAAGGAAACGTTGTTATCCCAAAGGGTTACATTGATTCTTTCTTTCTTGGAAATTAAATCTTATCATCCCTATCAGCTCCTAAACTTGCACTTAAAAACATGAAGTACTACATATTGATCAGGATAAGTTTGGTGCCACTCTGTTGCTGCTCACTGTCACCACAACAACTCTCCTTTCACTTTGGAGCTTGTGCTTTTCCATCTCAAGGGGTTATCTCTGTTCATTATTCAGATTTCACATGAAAATCTCTTATTTTTTTATGTTCAAAGAAGGAAGATGGCTGATTATAACATAGTAAAAGGAAGGAAGATGGCTGGTCAACTAAGACTGGTTCCTTCTAATTGGGCTAACAGACTCAAAAGGTGGAAACAGAGGGTCTGAAAGTTGATAATGAAGAACATCAGCAAGCTATTAAATTTATAGAATATGTCCTACTATGCAATCTAAAACAGTATATGATATTATGTACCAATGCAGATTGAAGGCAATCAAGTTAGTGATTGAATATTCACGTGAAACCAATACATAACCAACAATTAATGCAAATAGATGAACCGACAACATCACTAATAAAAGTTATTTGGAGTAATAGTACAATCTGATAGCATTATTTATGATCCATTAAATACGACAAAGAGTAGTAGGGGATTGACAGATAAATCACAACTCTGCTAATGATCCTTTCAAGGTCATTAAGAACAAGGATGACACCAATTGACAAGGAAGGCAGAGAAAGAATTGATTTGCTGAAATATAGCTAGTCATGGCATTAGTTTACAAACATGATACACAAGGATAAAGAATAAAGAGCGAAGATGCAATCTTCTACCATCAAATATTTAATTAAGCCAAATAACATTCCTGGCCTAGTGCTGTAGAGTCCAACCAACCAACCCTTTGTCCACATTTGGTTAGCTGCTCAAATATATCAGATTTGATAGTATTTGAACCTGTCAAAGAGGATCAATACTATTCCAACAAAGTCATGATTTTCTCCCAGGTAGTTGAGAGTTTCTTTATACCCCCTTGAAAAACCAATCGATCATTTTGACAAAGTAAAAGATCAGCAATATGGAATCAATTGTCAATTCTTCCTCTTGTGCTCCAGTAATGATCTGCATTCAATGTTGTGAAAATCCTCTGAACTAGTTTTCAGGTAGCTCCACTAATTTCTCAGTGTTGAATAGTTTTCTCATGTGGTGGTAACCATGTGTTGTTAGTAAGCACTTATTTCAAAATCAATGCCATATACAGAAGCAGCAGCTTTTCAATAGGCCTCATCCTCAATTGTCTTCTTGATCTTCATTATTCTTGTTAATGCCATCAATGGTTTTTCCAGTACCTTCATTATCTTCATTATTGCGGTCCTTTAAGGTCTTCGCCACAGATCTTCCTTAACCATTTCAGCTACCTCATCATGTATTCCATCTAGAGGATCCTCCTAGGTTTTGCAAAACAAAGGGAAGAAACTTTATTCTTGAGAAGACAACTTGTTTCCTCCCTTCTCTGGTCTAACTCCATTCGTCACATCCATTCCATCTTTCCATTTTAAAATAGTGCCAATTATCTTTGTGCTTCCATTGTCATAGAATGAAAACACTTTGACCAGATTTGTACCTTCAAAATAAGGATTAGGATGGAGGATTATAGCCTTGTAATCCTCAACCTAAAGATATACCAAACACTTGAAAACATTATGATCTTCTCTAGACAAGATGTTGGAAAATGTACGTTGGCTTAGAAACATAGTAAACCAAAAAATTGAAAATTGTTTGAACGATTTGAATGTGTGTCATATAGAATGAATGTATCACGTTTCCCCCCACCTCCAATACTTTTTCATTAGCTTTTTCATTGAATATCTCCAGCTTGTCCCAGATTTCTTGCAACTTTTCAATGAAAAGAGTGACTTCCCTGTCTAGATGCTTTTCCTTCTCCCCTTTCATTTTTTTCTTGTTTGAGAGGTTTCTCATTTTATTGGTTACAAGGTCTAAGGGTTTTGGAATAGTGCAATTTGATCAAACATTGACATAGTTAGCTGATGAAGGAAGTGCTTTTTTGGTGTCTAACTACAAAGAAATAGGGACTGATTAGCACTTCATTGATACTAGATCTGTTAAAGTTAGTGTAGTTGCGAGACCCTTTCTCAGAGAATGGTTTCCTAGTCAGTTGGCTAGGACAGAGTAAGACCCTAGAAGGTACCCTAGGGTCCCCAGTAGTCTCCTAGGGTTCTTGGTCTAGGACCAAGTAGCTTGATGTCATGGCAAAGCCCCTAGCATGTGCCTCTAGCGTATACTGGTCTAGGACCAGGGACG
The DNA here is from genome assembly GCA_001517045.1 of Pseudotsuga menziesii. Classification (NCBI taxonomy): domain Eukaryota; kingdom Viridiplantae; phylum Streptophyta; class Pinopsida; order Pinales; family Pinaceae; genus Pseudotsuga; species Pseudotsuga menziesii. Next base: position 33,701 of record LPNX010295469.1, read on the forward strand.
CGATGTCCAAGTAGATCCTGCAAATAGAGGCAGAGACATATTTTGGTCTGGAACCAGGAACGCAATGTCCAAGAAATTTCTACAGGCAGTTGATCAATTTTCAGTGTGAGATTGAAACTCAGCTTAGTACTGAGAACCATTTTGCAAGAGAATGGAGGACCCAGTTAGGGTTTAGGGATTGATCAACTTGATTCAGTGTGAGACTGAAACTCAGCCTAAGGCTGAAAACAATTCATTAAGAATGGAGGTTAATGATGTCCCCTCTCCTAATCGGTTATTGCTAGGTTGCTTTTCAAGGGACTGACCACCCCTTGATGATGTCCCGAGTACCCAACCCTTAGGAGCAGTGTTAAGGACAAAAGGATTGTATCATCTATTTGAGAGAGAGAAAAGTCTTTGGTCTTGTTGAATGATTGTCCACCTTTACGGTTCACCTTGATCTTGTGGTTATTGAATCTTGGTCCAATTCTTACTGGTCCTAGCACAATCAATTGTATGCACATTTGACTATGATGACTCCTATTTTATGGAGTGTATTTACCTAATGATTTATTAAAGACTATTGGACCATGTATTATTATGGTTAGCTTATGTTTTGTTAAAGAACCTTTAACCACTTATGGTTTTGGATTATTCACTTTATATTGAACCTTTGGATTTTAACTTTATGACTTTATTATAATTAATTGTTTTATAGTCTTAGTAATAAAATCTTTATATTTTTATTAATAAAATCTTTTTTTAACCATTTAGTCTTATCTTAAGACCTTTACTTTATGATTTATGTTTTGAGCATTTTATAATACGGTTATGGGTCAAACCTTTTATTTAATGATTTTGATTATTTAATTTTATTTTATTTTTGGTTTGGATTATTTAATGTTATTGGTTCATGGTTTGGTCACTTTATGAATATTGTGTTTACCTCCACGTGAATCTTTTACACCACTTAATCGTATAAATATATAAGGTTATTTTTTATATGTGATATCGATTTTGGAAGCTTTCACGTGTTTTTATTTTTGTGGAGTTTTATTTTCTGTGGTGATTGACTGTTTATTTCCTTCTTGGTTGCCTATGGATTTCTCAAGGCTGCCTTCACGTTTCTGCCTGCCTTGTTTGTCGTCTCTGTCTACCGATTGTTTGCGGTTTCTTCACAAGCTATTTTTGTCTACGACTTTCTCATAGAGGCATCACGACTACCTTCAAGTGCCTTCTCTCTGTCGGCTGTCTGCAAACTATCTGCGGTTTTTTTTCTCTCTGCGTGTTTATCCTTCACAAGCTGATTTGTGAGTTATTGCTCTACAATTTTATACTTTACGGGATCTATGTGTTTTCCCTCTGCGATTGCTGAGTCTCACCTTTGCGATTTACAGCTGAAGTCTTACTTCTGCGATTGCTGAGTCTCACCTCTGCAATTTACAGCTGAGCCTTACCTCTGAGATTGTTGAGTCTTACTTTTTCCATTGCTTCTGCGATTTATAGCTGAAGTCTTACTTTTGCGATTGCTGAGTCTTGCCTCTGCAATTTTTTTATTTACCAACTGAGTTTTATCTCTGCAAATTCACCCATTGTGATTTCTCACGGGCTGGATCTATCTCTTACAGGTGGGTGTTTGAGTGTCTTTCTTTACACATGGTCACTTGCATGTTTTGCTAAATTGATTGGAGGATTTGAGGTCTATTTGCTCCTAATTTCTCTCAAGGTACGTATATGGTTTAATCAGTTTTACTTGTCCTTTCAATGACAAGATCAAACTCAGAACTATCTGAGTATAAGGCAGATCCAACGAATGGTTATGATTCTTTATCTTTTGTAGTTTATTTGAGATTGCGTTTACTACACATGATTATTTTTCTGTACATGACATTTGGAAAAACATATCAATGATCAACGTTAACGCAGTGACCAGTAGAGAATCAAAGTTAATGTAGTGACCAGCAACGCATTAAGTTGAAAGAGATGAAAATTATGTTGTTAAATTTTAGTACAGTTTAAATTTTACCTTAGTATCTAACCTGCAAAAATCTACATGGTATCAGAGCTTAGGGTGTAGCTAACTTTGTTTTGTAGCCAGCAAAAACTACAACGATCCTAAGACAAGCTCTATACTTAACAGAATGTTACTTTTCAAGTTGACAGGTAAAGGTTAAGATGACTACTCCTTCAGTAAAATCAAAATATAGGCTTGAGGGAGCCTCCAACTTCAATGCATGGAAGGCCAGGGTTCTAAATATCCTAGAAGAAAGCGATCTAGATTATTTGGTTACTAGATTTGTTGAAGAGCCTACTACAGCCCAAGGAAGAGCAACATTCAAGAAGAAGCAAGCCAAGGCAAAGCGAGTTATCTTTGACTCAGTTAAAGATAACCTGATGGCTGTGTTAGCTCTGTTAAGGACTGCCAAAGAATGCTTCGATGCTCTTGCTAACCTCTATGAGAAGAAAGATCCTACCTAGAGAAGAGTCTTGAAGAAACAACTTCGATCAGTTAGAATGAAGAAAGATGAGAAGGTTGTTACCTTATTTTCTAGGATCGCTCAGATAAGAGACCAACTCTTGGCCATTGGAGATAAGGTAGAAGACGATGATCTCGTGCAGATAGTGTTCGATGGTCTCCCTACAATGTGGGAGACATTATTGGCTTCAGTAAATGGACGAGGGGATCAACCCAACTTTGAAAGGTTGTGGCATGATTGTTTAAATGAAGAAAGCAGGATCCAAAGCAAATTCGTGCCCCTGCCAGAAAGTAATCAAGATCTAATTGTCAAAAGAAATAAAGGAAAGAATCCCTCACCACACAAGGACAATAGTAAGAAACCTCGAGGTAAGCATTCCTTTAAATCAAGAGTTAAGTGTTATAATTGTGGTAAGCTTGGTCATTATGCATGGGAGCGTACAAAACCATCTAACAAAAATTGGCATAGAAAGAAACACCATGTTTCAATTGCTACAGACGAAGAGAAACCTCAACAAAAGAGGTCTAAGGTTGAGACCAAGAATCCAGGTCAAGGAAAAGAATATTTCTTAGCCTCAACACTTTCAAGTCCCACCTTCAACTTTTTAGATTCTTGGTGGATAGACAGTGGAGCCTCTAAGCATATGATTGGATTTGAGGAGACCTTGGCATCTATTAAGACCAAGCAGTTTCACAAGAAAGTGGAACTTGGAGATGGAAGTAGCTTTGACATTAAAGGGGTTGGTTCAACCAACATACAGCTTGATTCAGGTATGTTGATTAATGTTGAGGAAATTTTATATGTTCTTGGTCTGAAGAAGAATGTTATTTCAGTGACAGTTTTAGAAGACAAGGGGTACTCTGTAACTTTCTCAGAAGGAAAAGTTTTGATAAGGTCTAAAGGTAGAAGTATAAACTCAGCCATTGTGATTGGAGTTCGTGAAGGTGAACTCTACAAGGTCCCAGGACATGTTGTTAAAACTCTATACCGCAGTCAAGATTTAGATATCAAGAGGGAGACATTTCTGCTCTCTAGTCCCCAACCAAGTGGGGTTGCAGAAGATGAAAGAGTGATGTTCCATTAGTCCTCAAATGACTTAGAGATGGAATCTTATAAGACTTCTAGCTTAGAGAAGCAGAGGCAGAAGGCCAAGAAGCCTACATTTGATCTCATTGAGAATCCTATTGAAAAGCTTCAAGGTTGCTCCAGTGAGAGCCATGTCATTGATTTAGTTTACTCCCAATATGAGGAGACAATCCAACAACAGATTTGGAAAAATGATATGTTGAAAGTAATTCTTAGCCATTAAGGGAAGCAATTATAACTTACAAGAGGATCTATGAGATCGTGCTTCGTGCTAAGATGGAGATCTTTTTGAAGTTCTCAAGAAACCTTGTAGTTGATGACAGGATAAAAGACATTGAGAAGAGTTATCACCATGTAAGGGTGAAGTATGTTATCGATATGCTAAGAATGTCCCTCTTGCTGAGAGGGAGTGTTAAAGTGAGTGCATCTGCGAGACCCATTCTCAGAGAATGGTTTCCTAGTCAGTTGGCTAGGACAGAGTAAGACCCTAGAAGGTACCCTAGGGCCCCCAGTAGTCTATTGGGGTTCTTGGTCTAGGACCAAGTAGGTTGATGCCATGGAAAAGCCCCTAGCATGTGCCTCTAGGGTATACTGGTCTAGGACTAGGGACGTGATGTCCAAGTAGGTCCTGTAGATAGAGGCAGAGACATATGTTGGTCTGGAACCAAGGACGTGATATCCAAGAAAGTTCTGCAGGGAGTTGATCAATTTTTAGTGTGAGACTGAAACAAAGCTTAGTACTGAGAACCATTCTGTGAGAGAATGGAGGACCCGGTTAGGGTCCAGGGATTGATTAACTTGATTGAGTGTGAGACTGAAAATCAGCCTAAGGCTGAAAGCCATTCATTAAGAATGGAGGTTAATGCTGTCCCCTTTCCTTATCGGTTATTGCTAGTTTGCTTTTCAAGGGATCGGCCACCCCTTGACGATGTCCCCAGTACCCAACCCTTAGGAGCAGTGTTAAGGAAAAAAGGATTGTACCATCTATTCGGATCTTTCCCCTTATACAGTGATTACAATATATATATATATATATATATATATATATATATCTTGAGAGAGAGAAAATTCTTTAGTCTTGTTGAATGATTGTCCACCTTTACGGTTCACCTTGATCTTCTGGTTATTGAATCTTGGTCCTATTCTTACTGGTCTTAGCACTATCACTTGTGTGCACATTTGACTATGATGACTCATATTTTATGGGGTGTATTTACCTAATGATTTATTAAAGACTATTGCACCATGTATTGTTATGGTTAGCCTATGTTTTGTTAAAGGACCTTTAACCACTTATGGTTTTGGATTATTCACTTTATATTGGACCTTTGGACTTTAACTTTATGACTTTATTATAATTAATTGTTTTATAGTCTTATTAATAAAATCTTTATGTTTTTATTAATAAAATCTTTTTTTAACCATCTAGTCTTATCTTAAAACCTTTACTTTATGATTTCTGTTTTGAGTATTTTATAATACGGTTATGGGTCAAACCTTTTATTTTATGATTTTGATTATTTAATATATTTTTTTTGGTTTGGATTATTTAATATTATTGGTTCATGGTTTGGTCACTTTATGGTTATTGTGTTTACCTCCACGTGAATCTTTTACACCACTTAATCGTATAAATAGATAAGGTTATTTTTTATATGTGATATCGATTTTGGAAGCTTTCACGTGTTTTTATTTTTGCGGAGTTTTATTTTCTGCGGCGATTGACTGTTTATTTCCTTCTTGGCTGCCTACTGTTGCCTTCATGATCCCGCCTGTCGTCTCTGTCTACCGGTTGTTTGCGGTTTCTTCACGAGCTGTTTTTGTCTACGGATTTCTCACAGAGGCATCACGACTGCCTCCAAGGGCCTTCTCTCTGCAAATTATCTGTGTTTTTGTTCTTCTCTCAGCGTGTTTATCCTTCACAAGCTGATTTGCGAGTTCTCTCTCTACAATTTTAAACTTTATGGGCTCTATGTGTTTTCTCTCTGCGATTGCTGAGTCTCACCTCTGTGATTTACAGCTGAAGTCTTACTTCTGTGATTGTTGAGTCTCACCTCTGCAATTTACAGCTGAGCCTTACCTCTGAGATTGTTGAGTCTTACTTCTGCCATTGCTTTTTCAATTTACAGCTGAAGTCTTGCTTCTGTGATTGCTGAGTCTTGCCTCTGCAATTTTTTTATTTACCAGCTGAGTTTTATCTCTGCAAATTTACCCAGCGTGATTTCTCACGGGATGGATCTGTCTCTTACGGGTGGGTGTTTGAGTGTCTTTCTTTACACATGGTCACTTGCATGTTTTGCTAAATTGATTGGAGGATCTGAGGTCTGTTTTCTCCTACTCTCTCTCAAGGTACATATATGGTTTAATCAGTTTGACTTGTCCTTTCAGTGACAAGATCAAGCTCAGAACTATCTGAGTATAAGGCAGATCCAACAAATGCTTATGATTCTTTATCTTCTGTAGTTTATTTGAGATTGAGTTTACTACACATGATTATTTTTCTGTACATGACATTTGGAAAAACATCTCAATGATCAATGTTAATGCAGTGACCAGCGGAGCGTTAAAGTTAATGCAGTGACCAGCAGAGCGTTAAGTTGAAAGAGATGAAAGTTAGGTTGTTAAATTTTAGTACAGTTTAAATTTTACCTTAGTTTTTTATATGTTCATGTATTGAAGTTTATAACTGATATTAAAACTCATCTAACCTGGAAAAATCAACAAGATCATCTTTATTATACTTGGACTACAATTAGGAAAAAATCAAAGCATATGTGAAGAGTATTCTCGTCATACCCATTGTGGTTGGAATTAAACCATTTAACTTTTTAAGAGGTTAATTATTAGAGGCCCGATCAATTCTTAGAAATAAAACAGGGAAAAATTCTAGAGATTGTTAAGTTTAGCTTTTATGGATGCTTTAACTATTTATGGAATAGTTGTGGCCCTATCACTTCTATTTGAAAATCTCTTGTTTGATCCCGAAAACAAATATCCCCTACACCTTGTCATTACATTAGTATTTCTCCAAGAATTTCCTTATTCAGTTGCTCTTTTAGGGGAGGGATCAAAACATGTTTTGAAATTGAAAATCCTTCCTTGAATTGTGTTATTTTATCAAATAACAGATGTAATATTCTTAGAGATCCAAGTTCTATGAACTTATCCAATGTATCTCTCTTTACTGTTTGGAATCTAGTTGCTTCTATTCTTCCCATCATGGGAAAAAATTTACATATATTCTTTGTTTGATAATGCACTTGACTATTTCCTAGTTCTCTTTCGAAGCACTGGGATTTGAACCCATGACCTCTGCTAGAAGGTAAAGTTGTAAACCACCATCTCTTAGGCCCCCTTGACTACCTCTACTGTAGAGGCCAACAATAGACAACAATTCCCCCTCAAACACAAGCCACAACTTTTAATGTATCGTTCTCCAAAGAGTAAATCTTCTCGAAAGGTGGTGAGTTGAAATCTCATGTTGGGGATTCTTGTAGTTATGTGATATCCATATGACATATAAAGTATTTATTAATTGCGAGAAGTATGAGTTTATTGTTATCATAAAAATCTCCATGAACTTTGCAACCACATCCACAAACTCCTTACCCTTAACATATTTCATTGTGCTTTTTATTTGTTTTGCATGTAGACATTTATGCAGGTCTACTACATTACATCTGAAGTATTTATCAATTGTGACAAGTTAGGAGTTATTCCATCATACCCCCATAAATAAATACTCACGATTTCAATGTTAAGTCTTCTTCTTGTCTCTTCAACTAGTCTTTTCGATTGTTCCAATTTCATCTTCTTCTTCTATCAACTTTATCTTGGTCTTCTTCACTATTCATTTTGGGTGTTCTTTTAAATGGATACCATACCTGCAAAATATAGACATAATTTTTTGTTGATGTCTATATAAATATGTAACCATATACTGGAATACATGGGTCGCCACCAGCGTACCTATTGGTTCTTTAGGAAACCTTTCCTTCTACATGGCTTATCAACAACTCTTGGTGATTTCAAAATTTTGAACCCCCCTTTAATAAGGGATCAATTTGTACCCAAATGTGTCTCATAATTGGCTCAAGCTTTCACCTTCATCATCTCTTTAAGTTATAATCTCTTGTCAGTGGTTTCAATCCATCATTAAGTTGGATTACATGTATACCTAACAACCTCATGTTTATTACTTTCTAGTATATCTAGTATTTTCAAGATAGCAATATTTAATAATCATGGTCAACTAAGGTGCAATGGAAAACATGCATTCCCTAGCAAGTCTCATCGCTGAACTTGAGTGGCATCTTGGCCTTTTTTGGGTCTTATTGAATTATTTTTAATAGGAGCAAATGGGCTTTGCATGCCTTAATTCAATCCTCCTCATTTTGTTGATATGCCACTTCATCATTCTTTTGTCTTTTTATGCTAGTAGTTTTTTTTCTTTGTTTGACTTTGTAACATTCTTTTTCTACTATCTTCTTTTATTCCTTGCTAATATCATCCATTTTTTTTTCCGTATATTTTCCAATTAGAATGCTAGAAATTTACAAGACATTAATGGAATTGATTCATTGAATTGACAAGCCTAATTGATACATCACATGTTCGACAATGATGCTTCATTGTTTTATTCTCTCCACACATTAAACACCTGGGTTGAGAAATTCCCATTTGCTGAAATCTTAGGCCTACAACTATGCCTCATAAGGTTAGAAACCATGCAAAGATAACCTTTTTTAGGCTTAATGAAAGGAAATGATTCCAAGTGGCTCTAATATGAAATATCCATGTTTTCTATTTTGTTTTGTACCTTCAAAGTATGTTGAGTTGAGCATTGAAGATGGTCATAAGACACAACCATCTCTAGCCATCTATAGGGTTATACATTCTAAGGGATTTGGTATTAGTTCTAACGGTATTCTTTCTAGCAAATGATAGGTGCTTGCAACATGAACTTATTTATGAGATCATTTGAAACAAGGCTCTTTTCTCTCTCCAAAATGAGCTTATTAAAGTTATTGGGTATGCATTCCTTTATTAAAGTGGGCCATGATTTCCAGTCTATGGCCCAGTAGTCAAAGATATTTGTGACCCTGTTGAGGCCTAGAAATTCGCAGGCAACAACAGCAAGGGATTCTCCCCAGTCAACGTTCCCAATTAGCCCGTGACTATTTGGTGTAGGGAATCTGTCCGGCTTGCGGTCTGGCTACCGTAGGTCAGATAACAAAATAAAAGGTTTTACCGATTGTGGCCTGGTCCACCATATATATTTTTGTATTTTTTGGCTTTAAGTATGATATGCAAGTGTCTATCTAAAATGCAGGCTGATAAAGAATGCAAGGAGTGGTCACAATGTGATGCGCAGGTTCTTACCTCTCATCTTAGACTCTCTCGCATCTAAATCATACACAACTATAAAATACATACTAACTAAGCTGTCTCTAGAGAGAAAAATATTAAGTCATGAGTAATGTAATACTGTTCACATGTTAAGGTAAATCACAGATAGTTGTTCTTAGAATCAAAACACATAAACATGAATAAGATATACATGACAAGATAGCTCATCAATCGTTAAACTCTCCATTACTCATAGTGGAAATTATCACAGAATAAACTAGAGAACATTCAGATAAGAACATAGGTTTAGAAAGTTAGAACGCTCTCACAATTAATGAAACACAGTTGAAAACGAAATAGTTCCCCTTCGACATTGTTCATTTTATCACATTCAAACATTCCACACAGCACCTTCTCCAACAGGCGAAATTTACGATTTTTTTATTGTAAAACGAAGTAGTTCCTATTACAAACAATGGCTCACACATTTTCTAGGAAAAAGCCCTTATTCTCGCTCATTTTCCTCTCTTTATACAAAAACAAAAAAAACCCCTTGGGCTTCCTCAACTGTCTGATTTTTGGACTCCCCAAAAACTGTTTAATCTCACAATTTTGTCTTTTTCGTGAGTACTCATGATTCGTATAATGCGTTACATTTTGGATTTCAACTTATGAGAACTTCATAAAATGGGATCAGCTCAGTAACTGAAGGACCGTTTCCAAGCCTGGGCTTTTGTTGCCATTGATTCTGCCTTGTCTTTTATTTTTCCTTCTTTAGATTTTGTTGCTTTCAGAACAAACTCTGCTGATCACTTTTCAACCAACTTTCCTCAACTTTATCCTTTAGCTACATCTTCTCGCAGCAGTAATATGAAGAATCTTCTGAGTTCGTTTGCAGTTAAACAAAAATTCATCTTTAATTAGGACTACATATTTTCAATAAACTTAAAGTACACTAACAACAAAACTGGTCATCAAAATGAGGCCCTGTATTGCGCTCTTGTCGCAAAAACCTTAACAAGAATAAAAAATCACCGCCTCCTAGACAGAGGTTAGAAACTCACGAGGCGGCCGAAAAAACCTTATCGACGGCTTGAACCATTAAAACATCGGCCAGACAGTCTTACTTACAGCCACAATGACGGGTTTTAGATGGACAATGAGTTCCGCAAGACCATTAAGTCTATCGGAATCGGAAGAACTAAATGCCAAAGCATCGAGCGGTAAAGTTCCCTGTTGACGGATAGAACGACATCAACGTCAGGAGGTTAGTGCATTATGTAGCCATAATAGCAGAAGATGAAAAGACTACAGGATCCATAGCTGAAAGAAAAAATGGCGAAACCCAGACAAAGCATCGGCGAGCGGAGCAGTTATATGGCAGAAACTTAGTTCGCTCGGGAGGTGCAATGTTGGAAAACGATCAAACTACAACCTTTAATCAAAGTCATAAACTTTCCGTTACGGCGCAAAAACATTGTGAAAACGTTAAGTGTTTAGAAAACTTAAGGTCGTGAAGTGGTCCAAAAAGCTTGTCTCACTTCCAAAACAGTGGCTTCACAAAGATCAAACAACCCTGACTCAAACTTCGACCAACCTCCGATAATGCAAACAAGTCAAAACAACAACAACAGGACATCGGAGAATTCAAGACTATTGTACGGACCACTCATCATTCAGCTTCCGCAATGGAGGCTCCATAAGGAAATATGGCTCCGATACGTTGTTTAAATGGCCTCCAAACAATCAAACTAAAAATGTTACTTTGGCTGGGCAACGATGAAAGATTGTTTCACCTCCGAAACAGTGGCAAAAATGAGAAATAGGCTTCTGAGAAGAAAGAAAGAAAGAAATCATAGATCAAAGGGAAATATTTAAAACCAAACTCCAAATTCCACACCCAAAGCAGTTTCAGACATAAGCAATTTTCCGAAAAGCATGAAGAGAGTTAACTTCAAAAGCAGTCCAAACTTGTAGTAGAGGGAAAACAAAAACAAATTTCATGGATCCAAATGATTCTAGGCAAGATAAGAATTAAGAAGGGGGTCCGAAATTTCAAAAATTTGGGAAAACAATTGCAGCTGCAACAATTGGTGACCTCCTGGTGAACCTAGATCTCTAGACAATTTATTCCTTAGGTAACAGACTGTTTAGCAATAAACGAACATGTTGAATTCTTCCAGATGTTTGGATTTCCCAAATGGAAAATAGATGTACTTTTAATCATTGATGATAGTCCAATTTAGGAGAAAGGAAAAACAATATTCCAAGTCAAGATAACTCTTTTGAGGCCGAGAAGACAAGTTTCATTTATTACCTCTATCTTCGAGTAGCTTCCAGCTTGGACGCCATAGGATAGTAACATATGGTAAACAGAAATATTCCTTTGTTCCTCATTTCCATGCCATTTTGTACTTTTTGTGCTTTTTTGGACTTTTGTCCTTTGCATATGAGTCCTCCTGCATGCCTTTCTTTTTGAATTTTCATTGAGGCTCCTCTATCCATAGTGTCCTTTTGTGTGAGAAATGTATTCAACTTTCAGCTCACGGACAGAGAAGAACTTTTGGCAATTTAGTAATTATATGGTTCAGTATTTTTTTTTGATACAAATTGCTTTCATAGGAGTATTTGACACTTATTTTCCGTTTGGAATTCAATTCCTGGCATGGGATCATTTATATATAATATAATGTTTACCCTGCTTCCTTTCCATGGGACTTTTGCTGTCACCCCCTAAGACATTTTTAAATGTGAGATGGATAGAAACCTCAAAATAGTATTCTAGACCTTTCGATCCTAGTTTATTTAACAAGGATTAAGTAGGACTTCAATGCGTTCATAGCCATTCAGGAAAACTGCTAAACTATAAGAAATTCTTTCAGATAAAACAATAATACGCAGTCTTACGCTCAATAACTTGAATCATTCCAGAATTCTGATGCTCTCCATGTAATCAAGAGTTTTCTTCCTTTTATTGAAATCAATCAAAATCTAAAATAAAACAAAACAGAAATAAAATAAATCAAAATAAACAGCCAAGTCAATTTATTTATGTACAAGATAAAAGAACAAAAACAAAACTCAGGAAAAATAAGGTTTGAGAACTAAACCATTTAATAGTAAGTTCTCTTCCCACCCCTGTAAATCTTGCAATTTATAGGTTGAGGGGCCAAGCTTTGCTGCAATCTGAAAATGGCCTACCCACAATTGTTGAAATTTCGTGTGTTTTCCTTTCTCATCATGGGTGTGGTCCCACTTGAGAACCAAATATCCCACCTCGAATTCTTTTGTTCCAGCCTTGTGTTTATCAAACCATCTCTTAACTACCCCTTGTTGTTGTTTAAAACGTTCTCTAGCCTTGGATCTAGATTCATCTACCTTCAAAAGATTATGTATTCTTACCTGCAAGACTTCATTATCTGATCCTTTGGATTCCTGAGCTATTATGGAAGAGGGTAGCATGATATTGAGGGGTACAATGGCCTCTTTTCCATAAACAAGGGTATATGGGGACACACCTAACGAATTCTTGGGGGTGACTCTATCAGCCCAAAGAGCATTTGGTAATACTGAGTGCCAACTCCTTTGATTTTATATCACCGTCTTTTTTGAAAATCCTAATCAGATTCTTGTTTGTAGATTCAGCTAAACCATTTACCTATGGATGGTAATTAGCAGAGTAATGCAACTTAATTCCTTTCTCATGAGCAAATGCAGTTAATCTAATCGAGGAAAAGTAAGTAGCATTATCGAAAACTAAAGAATTTGGAACTCCAAACCTGGTCATAATATGGTCTTGCAAGAAGTCCATGACCGCATCTTCATTTACTTTACGCAGTGGAATGCCTTCGACCCAACGAGTGAAGTAGTCGGTTGGTGTCAGAATATACTTGTGTTGCAATGAAAAATTCAGCTTTATCTCCCCAATGATATCCATCCCCCACTGCTGAAAAGGTTCTGTTATCATCATAAGCTTTAATGGTCCTGTTGCTTTAACTTGTCTTCCACCACACCTTTGACAAATGTCGCATTTTTGGACATGGGCGTGTGCATCTTTGAACAGTGTGGGACAATAGTATCCGGTTTTGAGAATTTTATGAGCTGTAGTATCTTTGGATAAATGTCCTCCAGCAAGCCCATCATGTAAATCTATCATTACCTTCTTCGCATCTTCTTTCTCTAAGCATCTAATAAGAACTCCATCATAATTCTTTCTGAATAATATTCCTTCAACAATATGATATGAGGCTAATTTAAGACGCAGTGCTCTTCTTTGCTTAGAATTCCAATGTTCCAATAATAATCCCACCTAAAGGTAATGCATAAGGTCTCGATACCAAGAGTCCGGAGCTGTGAAAAGAGGACATACATCCATCAAATGTAACTCAGCTTTGCCTTCCCTATCATGTTCTTCATTGTCTTTACTTTCAGTCATCATTTTGCACAATCCTTGCTCTTTGAATATGGAGGCTGGCTTGAATTTGAGGTCATACTACTGTAGAGCTGTTACCCAGTTGCCTCTCCTTTCTCCTAGCTCCTTTTGTACGAAAAGAGACCTCACAACTGGGTGTGGAACTATTACCTTTGTATAGTTCTTCAGTATATATGGTCTGAATTGTTTCACCACTTTGAACACTGCGTAAAGCTTGTTTATCCATAGCTGGGTAATTCAATTCGGCCCCTTGTAGACCAGTGCTCATAAATTATATGAGGAACTCATCTCCCCCATCTTCCTTCTGGGTAAGCACAGCTGCTACTGAATCATCAGATGCAAAAGTGTACAGAATAAAATCTTTATCAAAATCTGGACTTTTGAGGGAGGGTGCATGTGTAACAGCTGTTTTAATTTTACTAAATGCGTTCTTCCCTACATCAGTCCACTTGAATTTTACACTTTGCTTTACCATTTGCTACAAAGGTTTAACAATTTGAGCGAAATTTGGCACAAACCTTCGCACGAAGTTTATTGTCCCCATAAATGATTGCATGCCCTTTTTATTATGGGGTAGGGGAATCTATTCGATGGCTTTGATCCTTTCTGGGTCTATGGATATCCCCTTCTTAGAAACCATGTGACCCAACAACTTACCTTATGTAACATCAAACACGCATTTCTTGGGGTTTAGTGAGATACCATATTTTCGGCAGCGTTCAAAAATCTGCTTTAGATGAAATGTGTGTTCCTCTCTTTTCTTTGAGAATATCGTGATGTCATCGCGGTATACTATAGCACTGCAGCCAATCAGAACATGGAAAGCTATGTCCATAGCCCTCTGGAAAGTAGCTCTAGCATTTATGAGTCCAAAGGGCATCCTTCTGTAAGCAAAAGTTCCCCACTTGGTCTTGAATGTCGTTTTTAGTCTATCTTCTTCGGCTACTAATACTTGATTGTAGCCTGAGAATCCATCTAATAAAGAGAATATTTTATAACCTAAAACCATTTGCAATATCTGCTCCATGGGTGGAACAGGATAATTGTCTTTATCTGAAGCACGATTTAAGTTTCTAAAATCCACACATAGCCTGATTTCTCCATATTTCTTCCTTACCGGTACCAGATTTGAAACCCATTCCGAGTGTCTAACCTTGAAGATAATTCTAGCATTCAATAGTTTCTTAACTTCACTCTAGATTAAAGGTTTTAATTTTGGATGCATTTTCATTAAAGGATGTTGATAAGGTTTGATTCCAGATTTGATGGGGATAACATGCTGGATAATATTGGTGTCATATGTTTTCAGATCTTCATATGTCCAGGATAAAACATATTTGTATTGCTTGAAAAGAATGACGAACTTATCCCTTTCAGCTGGGGAGCAGCATTTTCCCAGATTCACATATTTAGGCTCCATCTCAGTCCCCAAATTAATCAACTCGAACTATACAGACGAGCTATGAGTCTTCACATTTGTTGGTCTTCTAAATTTCTCATTTAAATCAAACATCCGTACTAAAGTCCTGATTCCCTTAGGAATAAAATTATTGAATTTTAGCTCGGCCTGATGTTCTTTATCATCAATAATCGCCCCTTTGAAGGCCTCGTCATTTTTCAAGCATTATATAATCTACTGATCATCATTGAACACTCGTATATTGGTAATCATATATGGAACTGAAGGCCTCAAAAGCAATTCAATAGAGCACCAATTATTAGAGGGCACGAGCCTCGCAACTGAGGTGGCCAACAAGTCAACTACTTCATTCTTAAGTCTTGGAATTGATACAATGTTAAATGCATTAAAATATTTAAGTAAATCCCATACTTCATTTTGATAATCTTTTAAATGAGGAGAAATGCAATGTATTTAATTCCAAATTTGTTTTACAATTATTTCAGAATCTCCAAACACCTTCAGATTATTTGCCTTTAATTCAATTGCTTTCTTTAATCCCTGAACCAATGCTTCATATTCAGATGTGTTATTGGTACATTCAATCTCTAACCTACATGAAAGAAAATGTTTTTTTTTCATAGGGTCAATCAAGACACGGTCGGCTCCCGACCCCTCTAAAGTTTTAGAACCGTCAAATAAAAGCGTCCAAAAATTGCTAACCGCTATTGTGCAAGAATTAACACCTACATATACAACTAAGTCTACTATTTTACAATCGATTTCATCAGCCTGTGAAAACCAAAGGAGATCAGGCTGAGCATCTGATGTGTCCCTGGCTTCTTCCGCTTGATAGTTCCTGGTTCTAGCTCGATAAAGTAGTTTCCCAAAACAGAATCCACTGGTTCATTTTTTTTTTTTTGAATTGAGTAACATTGTGTTTCATGTGGGGCTCCCTCAAAACTTTAATTTGATTTGGGCTTCCTTTATATGGCAGCCACAGATGTGACCGGTTTGAGACAAAATATTCGTTTAGCTTTGTCGATCAATCTCTGCTCAAAACAAGTCCATAAGCTTCCGGTATGTCAGCCACCATAATATCGATGACTTGACACACCTTATCATTTGAAGATAAGTGAACAAGAACATCCTCCATTTCTCCAATTACCTTCACATTCATTCTATCCAACTGAACGACCCTAAACATTCTTTTGAAATTTCTAAACATTCTTTTGAATTCTTTTGATCTTCGGGAGCATAAGATTGTTTTCCTTAATCAACCCCTGGCTTCTTGTCATTACATTTGTTTCAAGGATGCCCTCGTGTCTTAGATCATTTTCTTCCTCGGCATCAAACAACGATACATAGTCCCATAAAACCATAGCTTCATCCTCCTATTTTTCTATTGATTTATTGTTATCTTTCCCTTCTTCATCGTTGTCTTCAGTTAATTTGGAATCCAAACGCTGATTCATGACCAACGTCATTGAATTTATCCATTGAGGACAATTCTTTTCAGAATGGGGTTGTTGGTGGAAAGTGCAAAAGTTATCCATTCCTACCTCCGTTAAGTTCATAGATGTAGGGCTATGCGGAGGGGGTTGGGATTGATTGTTATCTTCCCTTTTCTTGTAATAAGGCTTGTAGAACTTTTGGGATTCTTTTTCCTTTTCCAAGTCTATGATTCTGTTTGAAAGCTTCTGCATCATCTTTGCCATTCCTTCGAAATATGGTGATTGCTCCTCTTTAGGATTAGTAAACAACAAAGCTTTCCTCTCGACATTTTTTTCTCTTGACTGTTCAGGATAATCTTCGATACTTTCCCTTTCAGCCTCTACTCTCTCCACTTCCTCATAAGTCTCTGCTAGCGTAGGCTTGGCATTCATTTTGGAAAACATGGCCAACTCGGGTCCTAGAGCTGAGGTATAATATTCAATCATGACTTTATTCGAGGGTTTGTCGGCTTCAGAAAAAATCTTAAGATAGGCTGAGAATCTTTGGGTAAAACTATGCACCTTCTCTTTTCTTTCTTTCGTTAAGGTGCATAGTCCTTTCATGACAGATGCATGAGTTTTTTTGGTTGCATACTTACTTCTAAAAATCCTTTCAAAGGTATCCCAATCAAGGATAAAGTTTGCAGGTAAACGAAAGTACCACGATGTTGCTGCTCCTTTAAGGGTGTGTGGAAAAAGTCTACAAACTACATCTTCATATTCCCCAGCCCTTAATCCTTCTATTGCCAAATAGAATCTTTGCAAGTGGTCATCTACTAACATCTTCTCGTTTGGATCAAATTTGGGCATCATCTTTTCAAAATATTGAAGTAAATCATGCAAAGGAGGTGTTAGGTTTAAAGGTGATCTAGCTTTCCAGGCAGGTGGTGGATTCGGTGGGTTGGGTGGCTGATTTGCGTTTACACCTGCCATGAGTTTGGATGGAGAGTGAGGTGGTGAATGAATAGGAGTATTAATAGGTGAACCGTAAGGAGTATCTGGGCCTACTTGATTCAAAGGCGATACAAATTCCTGTAAGGTTGTTTCTACAAGTTCTTCCCAATCTCCAACCAACACCGAGTCTTCCAATATAGGATGGTCTTTCCTTTTATATTCTCTTTTGGGAAATTCAAGGATAATCAGTAATCCTCCAATCCTCTTCACTTATGCCCTAGTATGTCTTCTTAGATCATTAACAACTTCGTTGTCCACAGAATACAAATGCTCTCTACCCTTCTCTTCAGGAATTGGATTGGGAACCAAACTTCCTTCTAAACTGTCACCAGTGGAATAATCTCAAGAAAACGGGTTTCCTCAGCCAGCCATGCACTGGCGGCCCTCCTTCTAGTGCCAGAAATTGTTGAGGCCTGGAAACTTGCAGGCAACAATAGCAAGGGATTCTCCCCAGTCAACGTTCCCAATTATCCCATGACTGTTTGGTGTAGGGAATCCGTTCGGTTTGCGGTCCGGCTACCGTAGGTCAGATAACAAAAATAAAAGGTTTTACCGGTTGCAGCCCAGTCTATCGTATATACTTTTGTATTTTTTGGCTTTAAGTATGATATGCAAGTGCTTATCTAAAATGCAGGTTGATAAAGAATGCAAGGAGCGGTCACAATATGATGCGCAGGTTCTTACTTCTCGTCTTAGACTCTCTCGCCTCTAAATCATACACAACTAGAAAATACATATTAACTAAGCTGTCTCTAGAGAGAAAAATATTAATTCATGAGTAATGTAATATTGTTCACATGTTAAGGTAAATCACAGATAGCTGTTTTTAGAATCAAAACACATAAACATGAATAAGATATACATGTCAAGATAGCTCATCAATCGTTAAACTCTCCATTACTCATAGTGGAAATTATTATAGAATAAACCAGAGAACATTCAAATAAGATCAGAAAGTTAGAATGCTCTTACAGTTAATGAAACACAGTTGAAAATGAAATAGTTCCCCTTAAACATTGTTCATTTTATCACATTCGAACATTCCACACAGCACCTTCTCCAATAAGCAAAATTTGCGATTTTTTTTATTGTAAAACGAAGTAGTTCCTCTTACAAACAATGGCTCACAAGTTTTCCAAGGAAAATCCCTTATTCTCTCTCATTTTCCTCTCTTTATACAAAAACAACAAAAACCCCTTGGGCTTCCCCAACCGTCTGACATTTGGACTCCCCAAAAACCATTTAATCTCATAATTTTGTCTTTTTCGTGAGTACTCATGATTCGTATAGTGCGTTACATTTCGGATTTCAACTTATGAGAACTTCATAAAATGAGATCAGCTCGGTAATTGATGGACCCTTTCCAAGCCTAGGATTTTGTTGCCATTGATTCTTCCTTGTCTTTTATTTTTCCTTCTTTAGATCTCGTTGCTTTCAGAGCAAACTCTACTTATCACTTTTCAACCAACTTTCCTCAACTTTATCCTTTAGCTACGTCTTCTTACAGCAGTAATCTAAAGAATCTTTTGAGTCTGTCTGCAGTTAAACAAAAATTCATCTTTAATTAGGACTGCATCTTTTCAATAAACTTAAACTACACTAACAACAAAACTGATCATCAAAATGAGGCCCTATACTGCACTCTTGTCGCGAAAACCTTAACAAGAATAAAAAATCACTGACGCCCACACAGAGGTTAGAAAATCACGAGGCAGTAGGAAAAACGTTATCGGTGGCTTGAACCATTAAAACATTGGCCGGACAGTCTTACTTACAGCTACAACAACGGGTTTCAGATGGACAACGAGTTCCGCAGGACCGTTAATTCTATCGAAATCGAAAGAACTAAATGCCAAAGCATCAGGAGGTAAAGTTCCTTGTCAGCGAATGGAACGACATCAACGTCGGGAGGTTAGTGCATTACGCGGCCGCAATAGTGGAAGATGAAAAGACTACGCGCACTGTGGCCGAAAGACAAAACGATGAAACCTAGACAAAGCATCGGCGAGCGGATCATTTATATGGTGGACACTTAGTTCGCTTGGGAGCCGCAATGGTGGAAAACGATCAGACTACAACCTTCGATCAAAGTCATAAAATTTTCACTACAGCACAGAAACATTGTGAAAACATTAAGTGTTCGGAAAACTTAAGGTCGTGCGGCTGTCCAAAAAGCTTGTCTCACTTCCAAAACAACGGCTTCACAAAGATCAAACAACCCCAACTAAAACTTCGACCAACCTCCAATAATGCAAACAAGTCAAAACAATAACAACATGACATCGGAGAAGTCAAGACTATTCTGCGGAACACTCACCATTCAACTTCCGTAATGGAGGCTCCATAAGGAAATATGGCTTCGATACAGTGTTTAAATGGCCTCCGAACAATAAAACTAAAAATGTTACTTTGGCTGGGCAGCGATGAAAGATTGTTTCACCTCCAAAACAATGGCGAAAATGAGAAATAGGCTTTCAAGAAGAAAGAAAGAAAGATATCACAGATCAAAGGGCAATATTTAAAACCAAACTCCAAATTCCACACCCAGAGCAGTTTCAGACATAAGCAATTTTCTGAAAAGCATGAAGAGAGTTAACTTCAAAAGCAGTCCAAACTTGTAGCAGAGGGAAAACAAAAACAGAGTTCATGGATCCAAACGATTCTAGGCAAGATAAGAATTAAGAGGGGGGTTAAAAATTTTGAAAATTTGGGAAAACAGTTGCAGCTGCAACAGACTCTTTGGATGCCTTTAACAGTATGGGCATTTGGCAACAAACTATATGGTGTTTCAACCAATGCTTTATTGTTATAGCTAGTACTAGAGACCATCATAGAACATGATTATTGAAAGACAACTTTGATCTAAGCGATGATCGTTTTGATTAGTCAAGAGCCTATCCTTCTCATCATTCAAATTTCAACCAACTAGTTGAGCACTCAGAGTCCCCTTTCCACCAAGTTTATGATTGATGGACTTCCAAGTATTGCATATGCTCTTGGCTATAAAGGTGCCTTTGATGTTTGCAAGATTTTCTAGGAATTTTCCCTCTTTGGAGCTCCCCTCATTACATTGCTCCTCCAAAGGATTTTTGAAGCTTCATTGCCCTCCATTTTTCAGTGATCCATTTTGCACACAACGCTTGGGCTTGGGTATGGGTGTGGATCATCCCCAAACCTCCCCAGTCCCTTGACGAGGAAATTAAAGTCGAATTGATTTTGTGGAATCCTTGATTGAATAAATACTTGGCCCACATGGAATTTCTTAGAAGCTTCTTGAACCTTCGATATGCATTATGGGATGGATTTCAACATGATGAATGATAGACATGAGTGGTTGCCAACGCATTCCTATTTAAATTTGGTCGTGAATCTCATAGGTTTTGTAATTCAGATGTCTACTTTTTTGTTTTTAATTCTCTATATCATTGATCAGTTTATTTCACAACTCCTTTGGAGAATCTTGAAAAGCAAAAGAAAATTTGAAGAATTTAAAAACTAGACTAGGTTGGATTAGAGATCATCCTTTTTGCTAGGTGCTAGTCAAGGGGACCACTTAAAGAAATGTGTTTCCTCCTTAGAGGTCGCGAGTTCGAATTGGATGCATTCCAATTTTTGCTAAGCATAGGCCTCCTCCTGTTTCCCCAAAGAGAAACTTTAACAATATAATCTCAGAATGATGACAATCCAGAAATTGATTCTCCAGATTCTTTACCAAGGACACTTTTTATTCTAATGTTTTTTCCTTGGTCTCACTTTAGTACCTATGTTTTTTCCATTCCTAATATTACAGCTAATATTTTGAAAAACCTATACTGCTTATCTTCCTATTTTGATGCAATATGAAAAATGGTTTTAAACTTAGTTCTGAGACTAGGGTTCAAAACCCCATGAGCAGGCGTGGATGAGGCTAGGTGAAATTCATGGGTGATTTTGATGCCATAGAAACACCCCTCATAGTGGGGCCACTTTTTATCATTACACACAGATCTAAGAGTTATACTATGAACCGATGATGTTATAACAATTCATGTTCCAAATAAGCTGATCTAAATAAGTCCTCATGATTTTATTAAGGTTGTACTCATAGTATTGTTATGAATAATGATAGAGTAGTCATATTTATTGGTCTGTCTCTATGATACTAATGAATGATCATACTGAAAGACCACTGTAAGCAGCAATTTGAAAAATCTTGGGAATTATGAAATTTGTAGTATGTACTTTGTCAAGTCTCTTGCAGTGGCAATTTATAGAATTTGAAATTGCTATGTTGAGCTGCTGGTTAATTGAATATTGTTAGAAGATGTTGCATCCTTCTGTGTTAGTCATAAATTTTGAAATATTTGTGCATGGTGTTCCTTTAGTAAAAGGGTCTGTATTAGCGACTCATTGGGTTGTAATTAGGTACTATAGAGTCATCTTTATATTTTCATTGTCAATATTTTTATAGCATAGTTGTTCGGTTCTTGCTTTCATATTGTTTTTTGGTATGGATAAATCTCAAGTTTTTCAGCAGAGTCACTTGCTCCCGGGCATGAGCTAGGATTCTTGGATATACTTGCCACTATTGCAGCAGTTAAAAATCGCACATCAAAGATAGAGTACGATGAATCTAATCATGAGCATTTTACCCTTGGGGATCCTAGTAAGAGAGCATTTACCTACTTTGTCTTGACAGGTGGAAGATTTGTATATGCCTCCTTTATCCGATTGATGGTTCTGAAATTTATTTTGAGTATGTCTGCAAGTAAGGATGTTCTTGCAATGGCATCTCTTGAAGTGGATTTATCCAGTATTGAGTCTAGGAGTACTGTCATAGTTAAGTGGCGTGGAAAAACTGTTTTTATTAGGAGACACACAGAAGATGACATCAAGTTGGCAAACAGTGTAAATGTGAATGCTCTGCGTGATCCCCAGGAAGATTCCGAAAGGGTTGTAAATCCAGAGTGGCTTGTTGTGATTGGTGTTTGTACCCACCTTGGTTGTGTTACGTTGCCCAATGCTAGGGATTATGGAGGTTGGTTCTGCCCTTGTCATGGATCCCATTATGACATATCTGGACGAATTAGGAAGGGCCCTGCACCTTACAACCTTGAGGTTCCAACATACAAATTCTTGGAGGATAACAAAATGTTAATTGGTTGATCTACATGCAAATCTATCATGTCCGAACATGGGATTATGCTACCATATCGGTTTTCTATTGTGATCTTTGGAAGCTTTTCACCACTTATTTTATCATGTTGTTATCTCAATAAATTTTAGATACATAATTGTTTCTATTATTCATTTTAAGAATGATCATTCAATCTTTTGGTCTGGCAAGTTTGGTTTTTCCATTGCCTATCTCTTTGGGATCCTATTGATTTGTCATATACTTAAATTTGTTTTAAAACTTAAAAGTATTCTAACTATTAGAGTTCAGTGCAATTCTTGAATATGGATATGCTACGTTCTGAACAACTCAAGAAAATAGGATCTCATGATTATTGCATTCTTATTAGATATAATTCTTTATAAGAATTAGAAAAGTTGTGACTTCATCATCATGATGAAAATTTTGGGTCAAGTTTTATTCTCTAGGGAATTATTTAAGACAATCGCAATATTTCATTAAGATTTATTATGAAAGAATCCGTGGTACTACTATCCCAAAGATGTAAGTTTTTTTGCCCAGGGAATTATTTTTGAGAATCGCAATATTTCATTAAGATTTACTATGAAAGAATCCGTGGTACTACTATCCCAAAGACAGACTGAACGACATTGAATAGTCCACATAATTTGGTTTTCTGTATATGGAGGATTTATGCTTGTTCTATTACATACAGATTATTTATCAATCTTAACAATTATGGGTTGTCCCTTTAAATGCAACCGGTGTTGCTTCTTGGTAGGTCACTTTTTCTTTAGCAACTTCATGGAGGTGGTTGTTTTGCCCAGTATAATCAACGTTATACTGCCCAATGAAGAGTTCATTTTTTGAAGTAGTGTTTTCAATACGAATATTATAAAGCATATTCCAATGTTATTTTTTCTCTTTAATGAGCTAATTTATTCTTTTTTTACATCTATTGTTTAATTGAATTGTTGTTCTTGATCAGAAACCATTGGATATAGTTTCTTGTTTCTCATTTAGTAATTTCAAGTCTATATATTTGTTGGTTGAATCTGGTGCATATAAATTCTTGTGTTACTTCCAACGGTCATGGTGGGTTTAACACTGAATTTTAGTAAAAACCCTCTTTATTGGATACTCCAGATCTTTTATTGATCTGATTCTTGCAAAATTTAGTAGAAGACCTTAAAGTTAGTGAGTAATATGTAGCTATTGTTCTCGACTTTGTACATTTTTACATCGAAGGTGTTATTTAAGGGGTTGCCTTCCTCAATAGGTTTCGTCATCGACTCATCGTCTGTCGATGACCTGTGAGGAGCCTCCCCGTGTCCAAATACTCCTCGTAACTTATCCTCTTATCCGTGATGACAGGTTGACGACCCGTATAAAGCTATCACTGATATGGAAGTTCAAGCTCAACGCCTCAAGGACAGAAGTGTGTGCCCCTGTTCCTGCACAGATCTGCGGATCTTATTAACTAGATCATTATGTATTTTGTTTCAGATCGCAGCCTTGGAGAGTATGGTAGTTGGAACTTTCGATTCCAATATTATTCTCCTGGCATCAAGCCTTAAAGCCTTCAGTTTCCAAATCTAAGCCTTTGCGTTGCAATTCTGTATCCCCACAGTCTTGAAAATCCAGATTATTCATGCATTCTGCACTATTTCTAGCTCCAGTGCCACCTGAGTCTTCTTATCTAAAATTGTGTTGCACAACGCTAGCCATCCCATGTTCCAGACTAGGATATATTCAGGACACCATGGCAAGGACAAAGGGGTTTTCTAAATACATAATATTGTCTCTACATAAAGGACAATTCGCATGTGACCTTAGCCAAACATCAATGCAGTTAATATGGAATGCATTGCTGCATTTGGGAAGAAACCTGAGAGCCTTATTCTCCTGAAACTCCACTAGGAAAACTGCACACTCCATTCTTTCTATGAGCTTCTATGCTTTAGTGAATCTGCAGAATCTGCACAGAGGAATGGATCTGATCATAGCTTCATCTAGGCCATATGATTGAATATTTATCTGCTAGCCTTCTAGGTCTTGGAATCCTTCCAGTGAATAAGCATCGACTTGTATATTCTCTTCAGAGTCCAAACTCCTACGTTTCCTTTTGAAAAATTGTATTTTCTCTTCAGAGTCCAAACTCCTACGTTTCCTCCTGAAAAAGGGTCTCTATCAAGAAGCTTTGCAATACTAAAAAAAAATCTTGTAGTAACTTAGCACCACTAAAGCGCTGCCTAGAACTACAACAATGGCTATTAGGGCAGGACTGATGGTGGTGGTGGCGTAGTTGTGCTTGGTAGGTCCTTTACTTATGGCTGCATTTGGTGAGGCTCCCCATCCAAAGTCATATCTACCTGCTGAAATTTCCCTTGGACGAGATTGCTGTGGAGGCAAACTCGTGGTGAATTTCTTTAACAGATCTACTTCAAACCTATAAATTTGTTGAAAATACATAGATGTAATTAGTTACAATGTTCGTGGAGAATGAAGGATAATAAACCCACTACAAAATCATAAATAACGCCACTACACATTCAGAGTGAATTGATGTAACTACACAAAATTGATGAGAAAAATGCAAATCACCTCAGAGAAAGCGTATTAATGGTGTGCTAATCTCCGCAAATTGATGGAATAGCCTACCCATTAGGAAAATAGAGAAACCTGCAAATCACCTCATAGAAAGTGTATTCATGGTGTGTGTGCTAAGCTCTGCAAAATGATGGAATAGCCTGCCCATTAGGAAAATAGAGTCCATGGGTACACAATTTTCATGAGTTTTTGATCTTGTTAAGGTAAAACCAACACTTTCTAAACTTTGAAATCGAACTGATATTGAATGACAGACGCCTAGCCCCGGGACTACCAAATGTTATGGATTTTTTAACTGATATTGAATGACAGACGCCTAGCCCCGGGACTGCCAAATGTTATGGATTTCTTCTTTCAGGATTTTGATTATAAAATCCCTAGATTAGAAAGCAACTTGAACATGACCCAGTAATTTCTAAATTGTAGCGACAACAGAAATTTATTTTCCAGTAGTTATTTTGTGCTTGTTTGAATACTTTGGCTGTCAAAATATAATAAAAGCAACAGCGGGAAGATTAAACTTTGGAAGGGTCGTCGAAAAGGACACATAAAATATTGTTATTGATTTTATTCCGTTATAGGTTTCAATTCAATTTTCACCCAGCGAATAAGACTACCAGAGACAGGGATTTGGTGAATACCAATGTTACGGCTGGCAAATCGAGTGTTCCCGCTAGCAAATAGCTATTCCAGGGAGCAGGATACTTCAGTGTGAACGTAACGGTCAACTTGTGATGAGGTCAGTGGACCATTGTTCGTAAGGCGAACAACACCATGCAGACTTGGACAATCAATCAAGATCGTGAGGCGAAATAGCTTAGAGTTAGTTTTAGGGTGGAAAATGGGGTAACCATATCATACAGTAAACAGATCCACATTCAGGTCCACTTTGAAATTGGGAAAATTAACAGGGAATCAAAAGTGGACACCCAATGCCCCACCAATCATGCTATTGATGCAATGGTCTGATGTCTGTGATTACATTGAGGTCGTGGACTAAATGTTAAAGCTGTTGAAGGATCATTTCGTAAATGACATTGGAAATTATGGAAGGGTGAATATTAAGATGTGCAATCACTTTTAACACATTATTGTTTGACATAAATTCAGTGTTTTAAGTATCTGGCCATGATCAATGAGGAACCTGAAACGTTCTTTAAGTTTTCACTTTAAATCTTCATATTCATGTTAAATATTTTTGTTTTAGGTTTTATAATATTTGACCTTGCCCTTCTTTATAGTATTCCTTGCTTTTAGATTTGAAATAGCTCCTATTTCCTTCATAAAAATACATGTCAACTATTTTTTCGGTTAAATGAATTTTTGGTTATATGCTATAAGTAATATGTAGATTAAAACTCTGATATAACACAGAGATCTCCTTCATTATACATGAGAAAATTTAAATCTGTGTAACATTTAATATCAATAGAATTTATATATCAGTTTGTGATCATAGCTTGAAGATGAAAATTTAGTTGTTTTGTTGATTCAATTAAGGGTAAGGAATGGAATAATCTATTTTATGAGAAAATTGTTTCAGCTTATGAGGTCTGGTGGCAAATACATTTACAATGTATTACATTGACAAATATATCTACATAAATATTGTCATGAACCTCTACATTTATGGCACACCTTCCAAGACAGCTACAACAAAATTTGACAGTCCAGCAGGTGTGCAAATTCTGAGGCAGTGGCTGAGTAAAGGCTCGAATTCAAGATAATTTCACAGTGATAATTTTCTGCTGAGAAATCTGAACCAGTTTGTACTCTTACTAGCACATTTCTCGAGGCAAACAGAGTTAAATTTGTTATTAATTTCTTGACAACTCGTACAGGGAGGCAGTGCATTGACACAATTTTCAAGATAGAATATCAGTTTCTATCTTTGGCACGTGTGGAATACTCTGAATAGTTTTCTCTTGTTGGCATGAATCTCAAGAAAAGTACAGCAGGGTAGATAGATAAGTCTGTCTTTGTATTTCTAGAAATGTATCTTCTAAGTTGTGAAATTCCAGTTTGCTCTTGCATCAACAAAATGTCTCTAAAGGGTTTTCCCAATATGGGTTTCTCCCTTGGTCGTTTGGACCTAAATATCTGTCTTAAATTGTTAACGCTCAGTATTGTTCAGTTGAAGTGCTTAGCATGTGTATTTTAACTTGTTAAAAAATTGAAAGTATTCATAAGTTTAAAATCTCTAAGATGCTAACTGATTGACAAAACACATAAAAGAGGCTTTTGTCTTTTTGTCATAAAATCTTCATGGTATCAGAGAAAGGGAAATAAGTACAGAGTTTAAACTTTAAACAGTGATTTCAGAATTGGGCAAAACATTTGTGACAGTCCTACAATTGTTCTTATTTGTTGTGAGTAGGGGTTATAGGCATGATGAGCATAAAGTATGAGGACAATTTGCACAGGATGTCCAACTTCTTGCCATGGAAGGTGCGGATAACTGCAGTGCTCAAAGAATAGAAGATGTGGAAATTTACCAACACTAGTATGACCAAACCCACTGATAAAGATGAACTTGAAGAGCATGAGATGCTTGAGGCTTGGGCTCAGAGGGTTATATTGTATGGGGTTAAAGATCATTTGATCCCTCATATGGCTGAGAAGAAGATAGCCAAAGATATGTGGGACACCTTAAACTAGCTATTTGAAGCAAAAAAATGAAAATTGGAAAATGACACTTAGGGTCAAATTGCATAACATCAAAATGGAAAAAGATGAAAACTTAACCTCCTACTTGGCTAGAGTTTATCAGGTGAAAGATAAGTTAGTTGTTGTAGGAGAAGTGGTCCCAAATTCAGAGTCGGTGAGGATAGACCTGAAGGGATTCACTAAAAACTGGGATGTGTTTGTCAAGTGCATTGTTAGAAGGGAGAAGCTACCAAGCTGGAATAGGTTGTGGGATGATTTCACCCAGGAGAAGATCTGGGAGGGATCTCAAGATGGTCAGACAAATGTTGACACAAAGGAGAATGTTTCCCTCACAACCAAAGCCAAAAAGAAGAAGAAGGACTTTAGCAAAGTCTGATGTTTCTCATGCAACCAGTTGGAACACTATGCATATAACTATCTAGAGAAGAAAGAGAAGAAGAAGGATGTAGTAGCATCTGCCTCAGTTGAGGAGTATTTTGCTCAAGTTGAGAAGGAATTCTCTTTGGCATCCTTTGATTCCAGCATGGGCAGTTCCAGTTTTCATGATACATGGATAATTGACAGTGGATCAACTAGGCATATGACCGGTTTGTATGGTCTATTTCAAAATATTACTAAGTTAGGTCCTGGACACTTCATTGAGACTAATATAGGGAGTCCTCATGCAACAATGCAGGGAGTTGGAATAGTGCGGTTTGAACTCGAGTTTGATGAGTTTATGGAGGCAGATGATGTCATGTCTGTTCTAGGAATTAGAGTTATTAGACTCTTAGTATCATCCCTAGAAGAGTGATGGATATGAATAGTTTGTTAGATCTGGACATGTATATCTCTATTGTGTGGGAAATCCAGTTGACATGACCATTCTACTTGGAGACAGGAAGGACAGAGTCTATGTACTGTGAGGGAAGGTTGTATATCCAAGGTCTGGAGGATGGTTGTCTGAGTCATAATCCAAGGATAGAGCAGAGGCTGCAAGTGGCCAGTTGATGCTTCTGAATGAAGAGAGCGAGTCTCTTCATAGTACTGGAAGGAGACTCATCCAGTACAATGTTCATGAGCAAGTACTGTAGATGAGAGCATAGTCTCAAATTTCAGAGTTTCGAGTGTCTTTCAGACACTTATCTTCGGGTTGGATTCCAAAGTAGGAGGGAGTTGCAATAGAGAACAAGAACCCAAGCAAAGGAGATACATATAGTGTCAGAAGGATCTCCCTTGTTAGGAGGGAGTGTTAGAAAATCATAAATCTGGAGGTATTATGAATTTTGATATGTGTATCATGGGGGGGACTAAGTTGTTGCCCCTACTGTTAATTCCATCGGTGCAGTGGGTTTACATAGACTCTTAAAATTTCTCATTAAGTCATCATAATCAAAATGTATTACATAGATGTCAGAATGCCATTGGCAAATACAAAATTGGATAGATCAAGATGGAAAACCTTCTAACGCTCTTAACCTGAAAAAAAAACCTCTTAGAGCTCAATCCTCACTAAAAAATGTGAATGAATGACAATAAAATTGTTTTTTTACAGTTTTTTTTGGGTTGTAAGTTTCTTGTTTTAGGGACACAGTGTCCTGATTTTGGGACACGTGCTGACATAGTGTTGGACACATGTTTTGGACGTGTCCTAAAACAGGACAGGTTTAAAACAAGTGTCCAACACTATGTCAAGGCATGACAACACGGGAGACAGTGGCCTATTTGGACGTGTTTGGTGACTTAGATATGAACCTTTAAATGAGATTAATCTCATCCATTGGATGAGTTAGTTAGGACTTTCATAATATAAAAAGAGTTGATGGAACAAAGAGAGAGCACACACCAAGGGTTGAGAAAGAAGTTAGATTGGGAGAGAAAGGACACAGTTCCCAAGAAAAGACAAAGGCACAGTTTCCAAGTAAAATTTGATAGTCCAGCAATGGAACGAATTCTAAGGCAGTGGCTGAGTAAAGGCTCAAATTCCAAGCCAGTTTCACAATGATAATTTTCTGCTAAGAAATCTGAACCAATCCATACTCTTACTGGCACATTTCCTAAGGCAAAACGGAGTTAAATTTGTTGTTGTTAATTTCTTGATAGCAGACTGTACAGGGAGGCCGTACACTAACACGATTTTCAAGAAAAAACCTTATTTGTTATCTCTAGCATGTGTGGAACAGTCTGGAGGGTTTTCACTTGCTAGCATGAATCTTAAGAAAAGTATAACAGGGTGGAAAGATAAGTTTGTCTTTTTATTTCTGGAAATGTAATTTCAAAGATATAAAATTCTAGTTTGATCTTGCATCAATAAAATATCTCTCAAGGGTTTTCCCAATATGGGGTTTTCCTTGAAATTTTGGACCTAAATCTCTACCTTAAATTGTTAATGCTCAATATTGTTGAGTTGAAGCGCTCAACATGTGTATTTTAACTTGTTAAATATAAAAGTATTCATGAGTTTAAAATCTTTGAGATGCTATGTGTTTGACAAAACACATAAAAGAGACTTTTGTATTTTTGTCATAAAATCCCCAACGTGATTTCTTTATCCACGATCCACTAAGACTATCCTTGCACACAACTTTTCCTTAGCCAACATATGACGAGATAAGCGTTACACACATGACAACAACTCTATCATACTGGGCTGTAAAAGTGCCTTTTGGAAAAATGAAAAGGATAAGTGTCTAGCTACTAGCTTTTTGTCTCTAAAACATAGCTATTGGGAGCTATAGAGAAGAGGGAATCTAAAACAAAAAACAACAATGCAAAGTGACAACTTCCAAAAGATTTGAAAAGCGAGTAGCAATTTTTATATAATATATATTTTTACATATTGATGAATATATATTCAAAAAAAGGCACGCAAAATGGTGAATAAGATAAAGAAAATATCAAAACATAGATCTTTGTAGTAGAATAATGATAATCATTAAGGCATCAACAATTTAGTACAAAAGTAACATCAAATATCTAGTAGTTATAACGTATAGGTTGTCATCAAATAATCAACAATAACATCAACTTTCAAGTTTCAAGGCATAATATTTGACATTAACAAACTGTAAGGGATAACATCAAACATGAAATGAAATAAGGCATCATGAACAAAGAGTTGTGATATGTAATCAAGAGTTCAAACTTCAAAAATCATATAATGTTTACAAAAGACAAATAATTATAAGCTCTTGAAGCTAGATTCTAAATGAAAAAGACCAATGATTATACTATCTACTAGGTTTTTTAAGTCTTTTGCCACAAGCAATTTCTGATATCTTCTCCCATTGTCTAGTATCAATGGGAATCATTTTGGGAGCACAGGGAATCATTTTGGGAGCGCACTCTCCTCCGAAGTGAACTTCAAGAGCGAGAACACAAGGTGAGGAAACTTCTGCAGAGCTAGGCTCTAAACACATCCCAGATAGTACCACAGGTTCCAAGCTATTCAATGGTGACAGACATAAAACCAATGCTAGTCCTACTTGTGTAGATTCATGCAGTACCCATTACCAACAATCACCCTACATAAGTGCATTCCCTGAATACTATCACTAACTCTAGCTTCACCATTTTACCATCAGACCCGTACTGCACAGAGAATCCTACACAGCTAGGTTACAAATTCGGTACAGAAATTCCACAAGTTACAAGATTGGAAACGCTTTAGACTAAACTAAACTCCGCTCATCTAGGAACCCAAATGCCAGACCTCCCATGGGTGCAGGTTTCAGGAATATAAAAACTTAAAGGTATCAAGACTCAGCATGAGATTGCAGGTTTAGATCAGCATCCCTCAGAGGCTCTCCTAGCAACCTCTGCATGTACTAATGCCAATACAACTCACAAATAGCATGGCAGGTTAGCATTCAGGAGGAAATTCAAAACAATAGACAGAACAACTCCAAAATATAGAGGAAGAAGCAAAAAGACAAAGTTGATTTTATGCATTAAATCATGCAAAAAATGTGTTAAAATAATTTTCAACCCATTAAATACTAAATAGTATAACAGTCTTTTCTAACGGAAAGAGAGATTACAAATTGACACATGGCATGGGCACCTTGCCTGCTCACCCCATCCACCTCCCGTAATGTCATATCCTCCCCCTTGCTCCTAGCAAACCATTCCACGCTATATTTTTATTAACCATAAATTTATAGTTACATCATACTGAGAGTATAGGTCTGAAACCTAGGAAATGTCAAAACACCCAAGTATCTAACCATTTTCTAGTGGGGCCTTGGCTTTGGGATACCACTAGGAACCTGTACATCATACTGTTATAGTGGTAATGTATGTTGAACAGCAGGTGGTAGGGCAGGCGTGGTAAACCGTAAAATATCACTGATTTAGGACCACCAGAATATTGTTTGGGAATGAACTATAGTAAAAGAAAGATAATATTTTCAATTCACACTATGCAAACAAAATCTAAAAATACTCAAAATGAAAGGGGGTGTGTGCAAGAAGTTGAGGGACCTTTTAGATGCAATCCTAGTTTTCGAAAACAAGATCACGTTACCAAAAAATACATCAACCCGAGCTTGACATAGCACTTGGTATGGTTCAACCTGAGCCTGACATGTCATGGGACATGTAGGATAGGAATACATATCACATATGCGTTATATAACTACAAAACGCGCTCATGATATGTAGTTATAAAACATGTATGCGATTTGTAAATCATAAAAAAATTTAAATACACAGGCTCGAAACCCGCGGCCCATTTTAACAATCAAGAACGCGAAATTGAAGGGCAATTGGAGCGTTTTGGAGTGAGACCACTGCTTGGGATTGTTGCAGGAGCTGATTCAGGTTGAGGGGAGGAGATTTCACTTGTGCATTGTCATCCAACAAGGTAATTCAATCACCCAAAGCATTTTTTTTTGTCAATTTTTACCCTATAATTGTGTTTTTTAATAAAATAATCAATCCAACAACTCCCAAGCTAATGTTTGATGGGACAAAGAAACTTTGTTTGATTTTGAGCAGCAAAATTAAAAAACATAACTACAGAAACCATTTATATAATTTTAAAGGATTTGGAACTTTTTTATATAAATTTTATATTGTTTAATTCAAATAAGTTTAAATGTTTCATAAATTTATATGGAATATAAAGAATGTCAATCTATATAATACTTTACTTTTATATATATAAAAGTTTACATATCATAATATCAATATAACAAGTAATTTATACTAATGGAAGAAAGAAACTTCTTTTTATTTTGAGTAACAAAATTCAAAAACATAGTTGAAGAAATAACCGATGTAATTTTAAAAGATTTGGATTTTTTTATTAGTTCTTTTATTAAGGTATTGGCATTGTATATTTTATATAGAACTAGAGTTTTTCACATGAAAACATGCACAGGAAATTTAGCAATACTTCCCCATCTTAGTGGATGGTAGAGGTTGTAAACCCTAGGCTATTTTAACAAAATGCCTAACCCAAAAAAACTCTTTAAAAAACAGTATGAAAATGTCTTACCAATTGAACTAACTTGAAACTTTAGATAGAACAACAAAACTGTGGAAGTGCTAAATCTATTTTGTAAATGAAAATAATTTTAAAATTGATATATGTAAAAGTCACCAATGAGGATGAAGAAGTGCCTTAACTTCTAGAAAGAAGTTGAACGAAACTCATTATTTAATTGTTAAATGTCTATTTTTAAGTTTTAAATGTATGTACGTGAATGCCATTAAATTGCTTGTAACTTGAGTTTTCCTTAATTTACATTTTCAATTTTGAAGAGATGTCATTATATACCATGTATACGTTTCTAATTATTTTCTTATTGATTTTTTTATTGCAGTTGCGGCTATGGACCCCAATGCTGAAATATTGATTGAGCTTGCCCAGTTGAGAGGTCTGAGTACTGCTTTTAGTGGTGGTGATAGGATTCGACGTTCACTTGCATCCACTTTGGATGAAATTGTTAAGACTATCACATTGTCAAACAACATACTATATGATATTACTTCATATAGAGAAAGAAAAAGACGTGAGTACGCTGATGGGCTTAGCTACAGTGCAATTAAAAAGTTGAAAATCACCAAAGAGCATATATTTTCTTTGTTTAGGGACCCTCGCATGGGGGAAATCCCAAATGCAAATAGGCCACATATCTCTATCGAGTGGTGCACATATCAACCATTTGTTGATAACTAGATGGACAGATGGTATATGGTTTTTGATATGCCACCACACAACAACAGGGAAATCCCCTTGTACTTCCTTCGAAAGATGTATGCAGAGTTCTTGTTGGGTAAACACGTAAACTATTTTGATATATTGGAGTTTCAAGGGATCGGTGGGGGGATGCCCCAAAACTAACCTAATTCCAGGCTTCAAGATATTGATCGCCCTATCCCTGCACCTCGTAGGCAATTGCCTGGGCCAGATGTCCCACCTCTACATCATGTTATTCCACAGACACGTGAGGCATTTTTGAGTTTGGCACGAGCCGTTGTTCGCCATAGCACTACGGTTCAGCATATGGGTGAGGAAGGGGTATCTGTCCCTGGTGTGGTACATACACCAGGTCATCATGGTGCAGTACCATCTTCTAGTGCAGTACCCCCATCTACTGCAGGACCATCTACTAGTGCAGCACCATCAGTACATTCCCAACCTACTTTTGAGCCTCACGAGTGCACATCGTGTGGTCGTCCATGCTATGGTCTTTTGTCAGATGTTGTCTTCAGTGGGTTTTTGAGTGATGTATGTATATGGTTAATTGTAATAAATTCTTCATTTATTTTCCTCTTTGTACACATATGTATAGTTTGAGCTAATATATTAATTTTTTGAACTTGCAGTTGATGCTTTATGCCGGCAGCGATGCCCCAGAGTATCATGTTCCACACTCTACACAGGGGCAGGACATTCCATCCACTGATCCCGTATCTCACACCGAGGTAAACATTTTAAAATTTCAGTTTTTTAATACTTGTTAAATTGTTAATTTCCACATACTGTACATGTTAGTTCACTAACGTTATCTGCGGTCTAATATTTACAATTATTAAACTTGCAGATGCCGGATCCTTCACGGGGGAAAGCAGTGATGGAGGTAGGATCCATGGTCGTATCGACCGAGGAAATATCTGGGTAGATGCCAGATCCTACACGAGGGAAAGCAGTGGTGGAGGTAAACATTTTAAACATTTAAAAAATGTCATTTTTTAAATACATGTATGTTCGTTGAATCATGCATGTCTAGCTACATGAACTCTTGTTGACTATAGGCTAGTACCGAAACACCTAGACCATTTCCTAGAGTTGTATGTCCTCAAAGGCCATATGTGAACAAGGGTCAAGTGTATATGAGACGGCCTACTCCTAGAAAGAGTGAAGTTGTCCACGACCATGGAGATACTGATACCATGGTAATTTGTATATCCTTAGATGATATTTATTGGTTAACTTGAAATTCAGTGCATAAAATATTTTGTTAATGTTTGATTTGCATGTTTATTGCATAAAGAGCCAGAGTTTACTGTTGAAAACCTTGCAGGGATGGTTGATGCAGCAGTCAGTGCTGCATCTACAATGGCAACAAGTCACATAGAGGTACAACTATTTGAACATGATATAGACATAGTGTGTTATTGTTGTCTATTGTTTATTCATGCACATTTCTAACTATTTAAAGATTTGGTGATTGTAGCCACCACCACAACCACCACCACCAAGTCCTGCCCCCTCTGGTTCGACCATGGATGTGACCATCATTCATGTTCTACCAATAGCTCCATCTGCTACTCAAGAAACACAATCCCCTTTGTCACAGTCTCTCACTGAGGTGAGATGTCCATTAATGAACAATTGTTTCATGCAATGCCCATTAACATTTTCATAATTTTTGAGTTAATTTAGATATGGTATTTTATTGAGCTAATGTATTAGTACATAGTTAATTGAATTTAACAATTGATATTTAATTTGCAGGATCTAGAGATGCACACTGGTCCTATAGTTGAGCCTATAGGATCACCCTCAAGAAAGAAGAAGAGGAAGCTTGAGTTTTGATGCGTCTTATGGGATATGTACATATCGATACATGTGTACATGTGGCTTGGACAGTTTTGGATACATGTACTTTTGGAGACATGTACATTGACATTTCACTTACATGTACATGTGGCTTGGATAGTTTTGGATACATGTACATGTGGCTTGGATAGTCTTGGATAGTTGTGGAGAGACATGTACTTCTGGTTACTTTTGGATATATATGTACTTTTTGATACTTTTGGATATATATTTACTTTTGGAGACATGTACACAATTGAAATTTCAGTTATAAATGAATGATACATTTCACTTTGAATATGTTCTTTGGTTTCCACATGTTCTTGTGTCAATCTATTGTATTGATTTGTGAGGATTATCTA
>LPNX010295469.1:69998-74998 GCA_001517045.1 Pseudotsuga menziesii
TGGATTTGAAAAAGTTTAGTTCGACATTAGATTGATTCGGAATTGAGTTCTGATAGTAAGATAAGATTAGGGTTAGGATTAGGGTTTCCTTCGTAGGGTTATGGTAATGGGACATGCATGTTAAACAATAAACCCTAGTTAGGGATAGGGTTTTCCAAGTTTGGCCTTCGTTGGCATGAAATGCATTGTCCAGCTTTGGCTCTCATTGGCGTGATTGCATTGTCCCTATTGAGTGAAACCCTATCTTCAAAAACCATCATAGATGGAGGTCATCGGGCAATGGACAGGAGGGAGAGGCCACCCCTAGCTAAAATCCCATGTCACGAATCCAATGGAATCAACGGTTCGTCGATCGGAGGCCCGAGCATTGATCTATGGCGAGTTGCAGGTCACCTCCAGATAGCGTTCAGGGACACCTGGTGGACTTGGGCCCGGTGCACAAAAAACCTCACGGAGCGGCAATTTTGAATTCTGTCAACTCCTACTAGTGTGTTTGGGCATGGCAAATATGGCAATGCCAATCGCATCCCCACCATCCGTGGCTTTCTAGCTTTGGCCCTCGTTGGCGTGACTGCATTGTCCCCCATTGAGCGAAACCATAGCTTTAGAAACCACCGTAGACGGAGGTCATCAGGAAATGGAGAGGAGGGAGAACCCCCCCCCTCCTAGCTAAAATCCCTCGTCACGAATCCAACAGAATCGATGGTTTGTCGATTGGAGGCCCGAGCATCGATCTATGGCAAGTTGCAGGTCACCTCTAGATACCGTTCAGGGACACCTGGTGGACTTGGGCCCAGTGCACAAAAAACATCACGGAGTGGCAATTTGGAATTCTATCAACTCCTGCTAGTGTGTTTGGGCATGGGAAATATGGAAATGCCAACTACATCCCCACCATCCATGGCTTTCCAACTTTGGCCCTCGTTGGCATGACTGCATTGTCCCCTATTAAGCGAAACCCTAGCTTCAGAAACCACCGTAGACGGAGGTCACCGGGCAATGGATAGGAGGGAGAGGCCCCCCCAGCTAAAATCCCACATCACGAATCCAACAGAATTGACGGTTCGTCGATCGAAGGCCCGAGCATCGATCTATGGCAAGTTGCAGGTCACCTGTAGATACCGTTCAGGGACACCTGGTGGACTTGGGCCTGGTGCGCAAAAAACCTCATGGAGCGGCAATTTTGAATTCTGTCAACTCCTACTAGTGTGTTTGGGCATGGGAAATATGGCAATGCCAACCGCATCCCCACCATCCATGGCTTTCTAGCTTTGGCCCTTGTTGGCGTGACTGCATTGTCCCCTACTGAGTGAAACCCTAGCTTCAGAAACCACCATAGACGGAGGTCATCGAGCAATGGATAGGAGGGGGAGGCCCCCCCCTAGCTAAAATCCCACATCATGAATCCAACGGAATTGACGGTTCATTGATCGGAGGCCTGAGCATCGATCTATGGTGAATTGTAGGTCACCTCCAGATACCGTTCACGGACACCTGGTGGACTTGGGCCCGGTGCGCAAAAAACCTCACGGAGCGGTAATTTTGAATTCTGTCAACTCTTGCTAGTGTGTTTGGGCATGAGAAATATGGCAATGCCAACCGCATCCCCACCATCTGTGGCTTTCCAGCTTTGGCCCTCATTGGCGTGACTGCATTGTCCCCTACTGAGCGAAACCCTAGCTTCAGAAACCACTGTAGAAGGAGGTCATCAGGAAATGGAGAGGAGGGAGAGGCCCCCCTAGCTAAAATCCCATGTCACGAATCCAATGGAATTGACGGTTCGTCGACCAGAGGCCCAAGCATCTATCTATGGCGAGTTGCAGGTCACCTCCAGATACTGTTCAGGGACACCTGGTGGAATTGGGCCTGATGCGCAAAAAACCTCATGGAGTGGCAATTTTGAATTCTGTCAACTCCTGCTAGTGTGTTTGGGCATGGGAAATATGGCAATGCCAACCGCATCCCCACCATCTGTGGCTTTCCAGTTTTGGCCCTCGTTGGCATGGCTGCATTGTTCCCTACTGAGCAAAACCCTAGCTTCATAAACCACCGTAGACAGAGGTCATCAGGCAATGGATAGGAGGGAGAGGCCCCCCCCAAGCTAAAATCCCACTTCACGAATCCAACGGAATCAACGGTTTTTTTATTGAAGGCACGAGCATCGATCTATGGTGAGTTACAGGTCACCTCCAGATACCGTTCAGGGACACCTAGTGGACTTGGTCCCAGTGTGCAAAAAACCTCACGGAGCGGCAATTTTGAATTCTGTCAACTCCTGCTAGTGTGTTTGGGCATGGGAAATATGGCAATGCCAAACGCACCCCCACCATCCGTGGCTTTCCAGCTTTGGCCCTCATTGGCATGACTGCATTGTCCCCTACTGAGCGAAACCCTATCAAGTCTGGCTAATAAACATGCCTAAGTAAAAATATGGTGCGTTACAGTCCATGCATGCCAAGTGGCATCTCGGAAAAATATACACATGTAGTAGTGTTAACATGTTGCATCAACAATATAATTTAAATTTTGAGTTAAAAACATTGGTTTTGCTTTAATATAGCTTTTGTTTATAGATATAAACCTACACCATGCATATTATAGAACTTTTTAGGTTAAGGGTTACACTCTCGAGATTTTTCTTTAGGGTACTGGGAAAAGGAAAAATATTGCTTCCACCCACATATACTTTGTGTTTACTTACACATGTTGCATGCTTTTCCCTACAAAATGCCATTGTCTAAAGGGAATTATCACATAATAGATCTTATATTGTTGAAGGAATGAAAGAACCCTATTACTCATAATGATGAATGATGATGATGTTCATGATTTTGACGGTGATGATGATGAGGATGTTCATGATGATGATGATGTTCATGATGTTGATGGTGATGATGTTGATGTTGATGGTGATGATGAGGATGATGATGATGATGTTTATGATGTTGTTGGAGATGATGATGATGATTATGATGAAGGTGGTGAAGATGATGTTGATGTTGATGGTGATGATGTTGATGTTGATGATGACGATGAAGGTGAGGATGATGATGATGAAGGTGATGATGATGATGAGGATGAGGATGATGATGAACATGATGATGATGATGTTCGTGATGTTGATGGTGATGATGATGATGATGATGAATGATGATGATGTTCATGATGTTGATGGTGAGGATGATGATGTTCATGATGTTGATGGTGATGATGAGGATGATGATGATGATGATGATGAAGGTGATGAGGATGAGGATGAGGATGAGGATGATGATGTTCTATAGTAGATATTGTAGATAATTTCAATTCCTCTCTTTGTAGAGCTGTTTTGACACATGCTCTGGCTCCATCATGCTCTCCTTTACCATGCCCAGTCTCAAAATAGTTCCACATATGTGGAACTTTGTAGTTTTTATGCAATGAACACAACCATTGAAATATGCGTGCATTTTTTAACTGACCAGCACATCCATCAGACCAAATCCAGTGTTGATCCATCTGTATGTTCCTACCCTTCAAATGATCATAGAACATGATGAAGCAATGACGTACTTAGTGGAATTCATGGCACCTATCATCACTTATGTAGAAGTGATATTCCTTTATAATTTCTCTTTGCTCTTCACTACTGTTTGGGCCATGCCTATATGTGATATGCACCATCAAGAAAACTTGCTTAGAGTGATAATACTGACTTTGGATCTCATTTTGAGGTTGCAGAGTGTAGTTCTCGACAAAATCAACAACTGAAAGTATAGCACCACGAGGAAATGTATCTCTGCATATTCTAAACTTCTCATCCTGCCATCATGCCAAGTGGACATGCTCAACATATTGACGTGTCTTTTCAATAAGTTCCTTGACGAAGACACTAACTTGTACCTGTTGACACAAAATGATCTCAATATCAGGTTTTTTTGTAAGTAAGGAATGAAATGCAACTGTTC
This sequence comes from Pseudotsuga menziesii, assembly GCA_001517045.1. Classification (NCBI taxonomy): domain Eukaryota; kingdom Viridiplantae; phylum Streptophyta; class Pinopsida; order Pinales; family Pinaceae; genus Pseudotsuga; species Pseudotsuga menziesii. Next base: position 73,946 of record LPNX010295469.1, read on the forward strand.
TGAACATAATTTTATAGATAAATGCATGTACCTGAGATGTCACCCTGGAACTATTTCATAGCTGATATATTTGAAACTTTTCATGTCTGTAACCATATTCCCAAATTCATTGTCTCCAGTCTCATGCATACATTAGCTCAATAATGCCATTCCAGCACAGTTGGAGCAAGTTCCATCCAAACAAGATTTTGCATAGTAAGTTTTCCCCTCATGCCTATTGCACATGATACTATGAATGAATTCTCTTGATGAGGTCGGTAGTATTGTCAAGGAGCAATCCTGCACATGGTTAGTATGCAACACACAACGAATGTACAAAAATGTTTCATAGTAATATTCATATTCTGCATGGTATCTACAACAACAAGTGTTACGAAGAGTATTTATTCTAACATACCAGGGCTTACATTTCTCAAAAGATCTTTGCCCCAAATTCAATTGTCTATGTTCATTCCTAAATTTCTCGTATAGTTATGTCTGTGTTATATCAAGAAGATGCTTAATATGTGGTTCACGGTCCTTTGAACCCCTTCTCAGTTTTAGTACATCCTTCTGGTTTGAAGAAGGCCTTGTGTGATCATGCCAAAAACTCTGCACTAGTCCCTTTACTGCATCAACTAGCTTCATGTCACGACATGGCAATCGACTAATAAAGGCCCAAAAATCTGTCTGGGCGGTTGTGTCGAGATGATTTCTTCTAATAGAATACCTACGGAGGGTTTTTACATTCAAATTAACTAGTTTAGATGTAGGATTGAGAAAACAAAGGACCCTGGTGTTCTTATTTACAATTGCTTGTGACAACACACGACGAGTCGCATTGCAGTCCTTTGACTATGTGTTCTTACCAATTTTACCAAAGGCATCTACTAAGCTTTTAACTATATGGGAACTTGGTCCAGAAGCCTTTATCATGTTTATCCCTAACGATTTCCTAACAATATTCATGCCCCTAGATTTTAACAATGATAAAAATAATCTACATTTATCTCCATCACATTTAGAATCAAAATATTTATTTAGTATCCGTTGAGTTTGATAAGCAATACTACG
>LPNX010295469.1:79998-94998 GCA_001517045.1 Pseudotsuga menziesii
GAGGATGAGGATGAGGATGAGGATGAGGATGAGGATGAGGATGATTATGATGATGATAATGATGAAGGTGATGGTGATGAGGATGATGATGATGATGTTCATTATGTTGATGGTGATGATGATTATGAGGATGATGGTGATGAATGATGATGATGTTGATGATGTTGATGGTGATGATGATGATGATGATGATGATGTTGATGGTGATGATGATGAGGTTGATGATGAGGATGATGATGATGATGTTCATGATGTTGATGGTGGTGGTGATGATGATGATGATGATGATGGCGATGTTGGCAATGGTGATGGTGATGATGATGACGATGGTGATGATGAAGGTGATGATGGTGATGATGATGAGGAGGAGGAGGATGATGATGATGGTGATGATTATGATAAGGATGATGAAGGTGATGATGATGGTGATGATGATGATGACAATGATGACGATGGTGATGATGAAGGTGATGATGGTGAAGATGATGATGATGAAGATGAACATGATGAATATGATAATGATGATCATGGCGATGTTGATGATGATGATGATGGTGATGATGATGTTGATGATGAGGAAGGTGATGATGAGGAGGAGGAGGAGGAGGATGATGATAACGATGGTGATGACGATGATGTTCATGATGATGACAACGATGATGGTGATGATGATGTTCATGATGTTGATGGTCATGATGATGATGGTGATGATGAAGCTGATGATGACGATGAGGATGAGGATGATGATAATGATGATGAGGATGAGGATGATGATAATGATGATGGTGATGGTGATGATGATGATGATGAAGGTGATGATGATGATGATGATGAAGATGAATATAAAGATAATGAAGATGATGATGATGTTGATGATGATGATGATGATGATGATGAAAATGGTGATGATGATGAAGATTATGAGGAAGGTGATGATGATGATGATGTTGATGACGACGATGGTGATGATGATGTTCATGATGTTGATGGTGATGATGATGTTTATGATGTTGATGGTGATGATCATGATCATGAAGTTGAAGATGATGATCATGTTAATGATGATGATGATGATGATGAAGTTGAAGATGATGAAGATGAAGATGATGATGAACTCTATTTTTGGTTTTACAAAACGCGCATGCGATTTGTCTGCACATAACGCACAGGCATTTTGTTTCTATATAACGCGCATGCGTTTTGTCTAGTTAAACCGTGCTCGCGTATTGTTTAAATTCAAAAATTTATTTCCTCCAAATGATAAGGCCAAGCCTGCACCCATGCTTTCATGGAATTCCTATGCCTATGTGTCTGCTTTGTACTTTGCTTCGGATTCAACATGCCTGTGCCTTGGAGTATGATCAACCATAGCTAATTCAACATTATATCCAAATTTTCAATATGCTCGCGTTTAGCGGTTCGTCTTATTATGCTGCACACCTCCATTTTTTATGATATTTTAGAAACAGATATGGTTTTTTTTTGTAGATTCCAAATATGTAAATTTTAACAAGAATACATATTTTTTTCTATTTTTTTCTTATTTATCTTCTGTCATCACTCCTCAACTCAAAAAACACACTGGTAGTGTTTCGTCCATATCTCTTTCGTTTCTCAACCATTTAAAAAAAATTGTAAGGTGCACTAAAGAACACCAATATCTACATGTTATAAAAAACCCATTTCCAAATTATTTCATTAAGACATTCAAACGCTGCACCCACAAATGATGTACCGTTTTCGAGGTTTGATCTCTTGATAATTAAAAAAAAAATTAAAATATTATTTTTATTATTGGAAAAATAGTCGTGCACTAGTACTATATGTTCTCTATATGTATACCAGTTTTCATAAGTTTATTCCATTATTTAGACACTCAGATGCTGCACCCACAAAAACATATACCTTATAATTTGTCACAAAAATAAAAAGTGCCCGTTAAAATTTATTTAACTTTAGATAGTTAACAACATTTTCAATAGAAAAAATATATATATTTGGAAAGGTCATTCAATTTCCTACATTTCTTGTTTTTTACTGATCGCAAGATTCATTGTGTAAGTGTCTCAAAATATCCATGTAAGTTGATGGATGTCTCTTTTTTTTATTTTTGTATTGCATCTAACGCGCCAAAAGAGACCCTCAACTTCTTGCACACACCCAAGGATGTAAAATAGCATTTATAGCTATTAAAACAAATAATATGATGTGAGTGCATGAAATTTCTGAGTCGACATAATAGGAATACCGTAAATTTGCTTATATTTTTTTGCACATATTATAAAATAAGAACTATTTAAATTTTATTGTTTTATTTTAATTTTGTCCATACTCCGTTCATAATTAGTTTTAAATTTTAAAAGTTTAAAGCTTTAAAATTTATAATATATATTTTGTTTTATAATTTAATTATAAATATCAAATATTAAATTAGATTTAATTTAGGTTTATTTTGTAATATAAATTTTAGTAACTAGTTATAATATTACATTTTAATTAGGGTAATATTTTTTGGAATATGTTATAAGAAATTTGTTTTTATTGTTTGATAAGTTATTTTTGGCATTTTAGTTATTTAATATTTTTAGAATTTAATTTATAAGTACTTTATTAGATAAATTATCCTCCCTTTTGGAGACTATATATAGAAGTTTTAATGTTTTCTTTGATTTTTTGTGATAGGAAGTATAAAATATAGATTGTATTTGATAGGAAAAATGGCCCATGACAAGTCTTTTGTCGGTCTAATTCCAATAGTGCATGCAAATATTGAATGGTTTAGTTGATATGCCTCCTAAATCCATGAGGTAGTTAGTAGTTGCAACTTGCTATCCTATTTAAATCTCAGTCCCTCCCGCCTTCACCAATACCATCACCTTCAATAAATTTTGAGAAGAGTCTTGATTAAATCATGCAAGGATGATAAACAAGTTGTGATAAAATGGTAGTAAAATGCTGCCTCCATTGAAGCCAGTTTCTTCTTTATTTTAAGAAGCCCAACTCTCCTCTACTCGATGGAATGACAATGGAATTTATTCCCTTCTACTTGAAGGAAATAGAGATTGATTTGAAAGAACGATGCACGGTGAAATACCAACGTGCCTCTAGGCCCCTAACGTGCCAGACGCGAAAGACTTGTTGAAAGATGAAATGCCTTCTGGTGTGTGCCTCTCAAATTCCTCTAATTCGATGTCAAGGTTTTTCTTCTGGTGTTTGCTCTAATTCCTCAAATTCCTCTAATTCCTTCTGGTGTTTGCTTCAATTGTTTTTATTTGCATGCATTCACTTAAATTCTTATTATTCTTGCATTACAGCTTCCAGGGTTCTTTAAATCCTGTGTATTTGGTTGCGATGTTTTCCAGCCAAGAGTAGGAACAGGTTAAGAACCACTTCCAGGTTTCAAACAACTGCAGGTTCCACTTTACTTAAACCCAAGGTAATGCTTATCAACGAAATATTTTATTTAAAAAGACAATAAAAAGTAGCTCTACATTTTATATTATTAATAGCTATGAACATTTTCAAAATAGCTCAGCTCTCCAAAATTGATTAATAACTGTGAAAATCTTAAATTCTCGCATCAACGATGCTATACATCTTCCTCCTTGCTCATTGTGTATCTCCTTCACATTCACATTGGTTAATGACAAGTATCAGGTGAAAGGAATTGATAGTCTCAAGATTGTAGATGGCTCAACTTTCAGAGACAAGCCACCACTATGATGCTCGGCAGGTAAATATAATATAATATAATTCCCAAGATTTGAATTGGATTTCTTTCTCGCCCTCTCTATCAAAAAGTGGAAGTGAACGAGATCTTGTAATTGTGTATATATGTTGCAGGTATATAGGAATGAAGATTCTTCACGAGCGGGCTGAATGACGGTTCTTCACGAGGCCGTCGAATCGATTCACGTTAATAAAGTTTATCGACCACCGTATTTGCTCCTATATTATTTGTTATTTGTATTTAATAAAGATTCGAGTCGATTTACGTTAATAAAGATAATTGAGCACCGGATTTGCTCCTAGTATTTGCTTCACCATATGCGTTACCATCTTTTAATAGTTACGCATTAAACCATTTTAACCCTAAAGGTCAATTGAGATCATAGATCATATTTGGTCATAACTCATTCTTTCATAACTATACAACTATACTTCATTCCATATGCAAAGTATAAACATTTATTTTATTTTTTTAATTTTTATAAATTAAAATTTATATTGATGGTTTTTATAAAAAAATATTACTTCATTTAAATGTGCTTTATACATAATTTAATATTACTTTATATTACAAAAAATAAAAATTAATTAAAAATCTGTGACTCATAAAATAAAAATATATCTAAAAGAAAATTATTTAAAAAACCTATATATATTTATAAAAAAATATCATAAATGTAAATGTTCCTTAAAATGTAGAAATTTGAAATAAAAAAAAATTATACTTAAAGGAATATCTATCTTGGTACTTAGTGGTGGGATAAGAAGAAGTTCCTATTTGAAACTCTTGTCATCCCTGTTAAATCTTGTATGCTTGTGAAGTATGGGGGTGCAATGATTTCTATAGAATCTTGGAGGAAGATTGAGCAAATCCATAAGTTGTTTATAAATTATAACCTCAAAATTAAAAGTAATACACCTTATCATATTCTCCTTATAGAAGTGGGTCTTTCCTCCATCGAGAGCATTGCTATAACTAGGTACCTGATGTACAAGCATAAGATAAATAACATGGGAAACGAGATACTTCTTAAAATTTCTTTAAACTCAAGTCAAAACCAACTACACCTCAAGCGGTGTTGATGTAAAGATACCATGGCTTGGTTAAACCATTGGGGCATTAATGAAAACAACATTTTGCAGAACATTGACAATGTCAAAAATATTATTATTTCTAAGATTAAAGAGAAATTCTGGTGTGAGGAAAATTTAGCAGTTAAGAGAAAATTAAAATACTATATAAAGAGGTCATTAATCCTAACTTGGAGGATCAAAAGTATATCTCGGTAGTAACTAGCTCACAGAAGAAAATTAATATAGCCAAGATTAGAATGAACTCTCATGAACTCCATAGCAAAACAAGGTGTTGGTCTATTCCTAAAATTCCATGGGAGGAAAGGGTTTTCCATCTGTGTGAGTCTATGAACGTTGAGGATGAAAATCACTTTCTCTTAGAGTGCCTTGCTTACACCCACATTAAATCTTAGTTTCATAGTATTCTCTACCATACAAAACTTTATAACCTCTTGACTTGCCAAAACTATAGTGAGGTTGGAAAGCTTCTTGGCAGGAACAATATTTTAAATTAAACCAAGTATTTTCCTTCTTAAAGTATTATAGACCAAATTTGGTCTCAATGAATCATTATCATCGTCGTCATCGTTGTCGGTGGCAGCGGCGTTGTCATCATCATCACCATCGTCATCATTATCATCGCCGTCATCGTTGTCATCGTCATCGTCATCATCATCATCATCATCATCATCATCATCATCAAATATGATAAAAATTCAAACATTCTAAGAGATGTTAATGTTTGGCATGTTTTGAATAGTTATTGCTATAAGATGGAAGCTTTAAAAAAACATAAATGAAAGCTTTTAAAAGAGAACATAAATGGAAATGCATCTTTCGAAAATTAACTTTACATACTTAATTGATTAATAGCTTCACACGTCAAGAATTTGTTTAATAAAAATAAAGTAAAATTCACATATGTCATTAAATGATTAGCTTCTTGATACCAATTTTGAAAGTAAGTTAAAGGACTTTGAATTAGACCAATGGGTGACATTAACACCCATTTTTGTTGCAACTTGGGTTTGTTAAATACTACTAGAGTTATATGGGATGATGTGACATGTCAATAAGATTAAGGACACTAAATTTAAATAAGGTCTAATATGGTTTCCCTTGTTTTACAAAGTGTCCTTCCTCTTCATCCCTAGATATTATGACCAAATTAGAAATACTCTATTCAACAACCATGATTAATGCAATTAGTTAATTATTTATGGATAAAGACGCAGTATCCTAACTAGAAATTTTCCCAATGAGGTGCAATAATATGATGATAAGGTGGTTTAGAGGGTAAAAGAAGGTAGAAAATGTAACATTAAAATGAGGTAGTGTAAGACTGCAATTAATACCACAATCAAATGAAACACTTCAATTTATAAAAAGATAAAGAATAGTCCAACTCAGAATAGATAACTACACAATAGCAAATACGGCTTTCCAATTAACATCACATTATACAACGAACATGCAATGGCATCGGAGAAATTTATCTCATGAAGAAAAGAATACAATGTGTTGTTATAACTATAAATAAGGAAACACATGTTTGATAAGAACATGTGTATTCAAACATGGTCTTCCAAACATATTGGGCCAGTTGCAATCTTGGATGAATTGCAACAACTTGTAATCCATCAACCTGCCTTGAAGCAAAACAAACTTATCATTCAAATGGCCCTCTCCACCACAACCACTTTCCTCTCAACAAAGACACTTTCCTCTCAGTAGATATCTGATGTGAAATGGGGATTCCATAAGTATTCTAATACCTCAAAGATCCTAGAAAACAACTAATAAAATTTACAGCCTCTTAAATCAGTACCTAACTTCTTGAGATAATTATAGACATGAATGATCAATTTATAATGAGATGAAATGAATTTCAAAATGGATGCAATAGATCTAGGAATTCACCTAGGATGTAATAGCAACATGATTTGAAACATTTCGAGATTCATTGGAAGCCAATGTAGTGGGTACCTGAATTTTTGAAATGATTATAGACATCAATGTTCAATTTATAATGAGAACACGAGCATTTCAAGATGATGGCTCTTTATATATATATTCCATATACCGGTTCATTCTATATTAGGATATATACCATATTCATCAACACGGTTTCATATTTTAATATATATCAATGTAGTGAATAGTCCCTCCAACCTTGAACAACATCTAACTTCAAAACCAAGTCAAATATCTTAGTTGGATGAGGGTATCAATAACAACATTTTTTATTACAAAATAATGCATGGAACATGATAGAATTCAAACCGTTCAGGCTGAAAATAGCCTCCTTAACTTGATTTCATATTTCAAAAACACAAATAAAAGGATCCATGCTCATTTTCTTGTAATATATAAGTAGCAGTTCAAGAAAAAAATAGACAACGAAGATATAACAGACATAATACATGTATTTCTACAGATTTCCCAATTGTTTAGAATTGTTAGATCAAATATTTTTCCATGTAGAATCTAAGTACAAATAGGTTGAATGTAATTTATTTTTGCAAACCCAAGTACTCGAAAGTGTGTGAAGTTTCTCTACCTACAAAGCGTTGGCAGTTTGAGATCAAGCAAGGGTAGACTACCAGAGAAGAAGAAGAAACCATGGTGCGAAGAGATCCCACCGGAGAAGTGGAATAAATAGCTTTGGTGTGGGGAAGAAGCGTTTGGAGCAATGAAAGCAACTTTGGGATTTAAGAAATCCAAATAGAGTAGACGAAGAGCCTAAAGGAAATGATTCTAAAACAATGCAGAAGGACACATTTGAAATTTGGGTTGGAGAAAGGGAGGATGAATTTTAGAGCAGTCTCAACAATCACCCCATGGTTAAACATAGTTGTCATGGCCCACTCCAAGATCATAAAGAAACCTAGGCATCAAGGAAAAGTAGAAGTAACCATGGCCATTACGTAGAAGAAATATCATAAAGCTAAAGAGAAAAAAACAAGTCTACAATAGCAATAGGAGTAGATATGCTTTTCTCTCTTACCCAGGTGCCACGTACAAATGGAGGAGTGAAAGCTAAATGTAAAATATTTGAAACCCTTCTAGAAAAGTCCCTTAGGTAATCCCTAAGTTGTAGGATAGTTACTAATAAAATAAAATAAATATTAGGTTGATTTAGAATAGGGCACTAAAGGTCATATGGTTAGTCCTAACACTAATTTTGATGTACGATCAAGGGTTTAAGACATATATGTATAGACATGTGCAAGGCACAAGAAATAAAATGCAAAGGAAGAAGGATTCAAATAGGAAAATCCCGTCAGGAGAAGATAACCACATGCATGTTCAAGCCAAAAGGAAGACAAAAAAAGGCTAGTCTAGGTATGTAGTATCCATGAGGAAGCAACCCGCAAACATGCTACAACCATTGTGGTTTACTTCAAGTTAAGGGAATCGACTTACAAAAGGAGGACAAGAGAATAGTTACAGGTCAGCAAAGGGATTTACTATGTTCTTTGTCTTAAGCTATGTTCTTTCTTTGAACTAAATATATGTTGAGCTTGATATGTAATACTACGTATAGATAGCGTACCTTCTAAACATACACATGTTCCATTACATGGTTACTGACGTAATGGCATTGTCTCCTCCTACATTTCATCATACAAATGATCACATATCTTGGATGAGGGGAATATCTACAATCACCTTCAAGCTAACCTTTATGTGCAAAAATTTCACATTCACTTACTGAGCAAAACCCTAGTTTCCAAAATTGACAAAAAAAAATGATCCCTTGTCCATGGACCCAGAATAGAGGGCCACTCTAGCACTATCCCGATGTACTGAATCCAATGGAGCCGGCGATTCATCAATATGAGAAACACTCATCAATCTATGGAACGTTGAATCCCACCTCCTATAGGATTTTAGGGACACCCTTTGAATCCCTAACCAAGGCATAGAGTGGAAACCATGCATCAAAAAGGGGTTTCAGTGGGTCGTGCAAGAATTTTTAGGAAGGTTCCATGTGGGAATGCTAGCCATGCATTCATGGTCAAGGAATTTGCAAAGCCAACCCCTATGTGTAGAAATTGGACATTCACTTACTGAGCAAAACCCTAGTTTCCAAAATTGACCAAAAAAATGATCCCTTATCCATGGACCTATATTAGAGGGACACCGTAGCACTTTCCTGATGTCTTGAATCCAACAGAGCTGATGGTTTGTCAATCCAAGCAATGGTCATGATTCTATGGCATGTTGAATCCCACCTCCTACAGGGTTTTAGGGACACTTGTTGAATCCCTACCCAGGGAATAGAATGGAAACCGTGCATCAAAAAGGACTTTCGATGGGTCATGGAAGCGTGTTTACGCATGTGTTATGTGGGAATGCTAGCCACACCTTCATGGTCAAGCAATATGCGAATTTGAACCCTATGTGCAGAAATTGGACATTCACTTACTGAGCAAAACCCTAGTTTGCAAAATTGACCGAAAAAATGATCCCTTTTCCATGGACCCATATTAGAGGGCCACCCTAGCACTATCCTGATTCCCTAAATCCAATGAATTTGGTGGTTTTTCAATCCGATAAAGGGTCATGATTCTATGGCACGTTGAATCCCACCTCCTACAGGCTTTCACGGACACCTGTTGAATCCCTACTCGGGGAATAGAATGGAACCATGCATCAAAAAGGGATTTCGGTGGGTCATGCAAGCGTGTTTAGGCATGTGTTATGCAGGAATGCTAGAAAAACCTTCACGATCAAGCAATATGTGAATTTGACCCCCATGTGCAAAAATTTCACATTCACTTACTGAGCAAAACCCTAGTTTCTAAAATTGACCAAAAAAATGGTCTCTTATCCATGGTGACCAGATTAGAGGGCTACCCTAGCACTATCCTGATGTCCTGAATCCAACGGAGCTGACGGTTTATCGATATGATCAATGGTCATGATTCTATGGCACGTTGAATCCCACCTCCTGCAAGCTTTTAGGGACACCTGTTGAATCCCTACCCGGGGCATAGAATGGAAACTGTGCATCAAAAAGGGCTTCCGTTAGGTCGCAAAAGCTTGTTTAGGCATGTTTTATGTGGGAACGCCAACCACACCTTCACGATCGAGCAATATGTGAATTTGACCCCCATGTGCAAAAATTTCACATTCACTTACTGAGCAAAACCCTAGTTTCCAAAATTGACCAAAAAAATGGTCTCTTATCCATGGAACCAGATTAGAGGGCCACCCTAGCACTATCCCGATGTCTTGAATCCAACGGAGCCAATAGTTTATTGATCCGAACAACATTCATGATTCTATGGCACGTTGAATCCCACCTCCTACAGGCTTTCAGGGACACATGTTGAATCCCTACCCAAGGCATAGAATGGAAATCGTGCATCAAAAAGGGCTTTTGGTGGGTCATGCAATCTTGTTTAGGCATTTTTTATGTGGGAACACTAGCCACACCTTCACGGTCGAGCAATATGTGAATTTGACCCCCATGTGCAAAAATTTCACATTCACTTACTGAGCAAAACCCTAGTTTCCAAAATTGACCAAAAAAATGGTCTCTTATCCATGGAACCAGATTAGAGGGCCTCCCTAGCACTATCTCGATGTCCTGAATCCCATGGTTTGTCGATTTGAGCAACAGTCATGATTATATGGCATGTTGAATCCCACCTCCTACAGGCTTTCAGGGACACTTGTTGAATCCCTACCCAAGACATAGGATGGAAACCATGCATCAAAAAGGGCTTCTAATGGGTCGTGCAAGATTTTTTGGGCATGTGTTATGTGGGAACGCTAGCCACACCTTCAAGGTCAAGCAATATGCGAATTTGACCCCCATGTGCAAAAATTTCACATTCACTTACTGAGGAAAAACCTAGTTTCCAAAATTGACTAAAAAAATGGTCTCTTATCCATGGAACTAGATTAGAGGGCCACCCTAGCACTATCCTGATGTCTAGAATCCAACGAAGCCGATGGTTCATCGATCCGAGAAACAATCGTCACTCTATCGCACGTTGAATCCCACCTCCTACAAGCTTTCAGGGACACCTTTTGAATCCCTACTCGAGAGAAACAAATTATCAGAGTGAAGGAGATAATTATCAGATTCAAGGAGATGTCCTTTTAGGATCAACTTCGAGATTCAAGGAAAATGCAATAGACATATCCCAGATAGAGTGGTAGATAATGGTCTTGGGATATAAGGCATGAGTCATGTAAGTATCAATATAATACAACAAATCCATTGTAGAAGTCTATTGAATTTATCAATATATCAAGCACTCAATGTATCAAACTGAAAATAATCAATGAGACCATGAAACCAAAATATCTGACTACCACATACCTGACTGCCTAACTGTGGTCATTCGACTAGACCATCGGGATCACCTCTAATAGCAATGGTATCCTTTAGCCTCTCATGCTTGGAGTAAGGCAACATGTATCGTGACTTTGATGAGTTCTTTTTTGGCATTGTTTGCAGCTGGAGGTTTGTGCCAATAACTAAGTTTGTATAATGGTACACAATTTGACGTGGTCTATAATATTCAAATACATAACCTTTTTTATTTAGTGCATGGGAAACTTGTGTTAATTATTCCCCTTTGATAACCATTGACCCAATTGGAAAATCATTTCCCTCAGAGTCGCTTAATGATATAATCAGGGTCTGCTTCCCATCTAAGCAACATGCTAGCCAGTATTCAGTGTGCCATTCATTGTCTCTCGGGGAAACCATTGCGTATATGTGCCCTGCATAAAATAAAGTGCAGACCTAGGAGTAAGCTAACTAAACACAACTAGTCATAAAACATTTCAAAGTGATCAACATAATAGTCGAACTTGGTTGTATGAGATCTGAAATGTGGTCATAGTCACGTGAAATACTCGAGTAGCCTTCCTCCAACTAGGATAATTCTGAAGTTATTTGTTGTCCAATGGGGAGTGATACACGATCCCAAATGTCAACCTAATCTATGGATTCACAGTTGTCCCATTCACCACTGCTACATGGATAACAAAAACAATAGAGTTTTCTTGTCCACATTTCAACTATAGCATTGTCTGATGTCCTAATTGAATGGAATGCACAAGCTCCTTGGATGGTCTTGCACTCATATAGGTGTGATCGATCTACATCGACCACCTCCCAAAAATATCTATGTACATGTGGTTTTTAGGATGATTGGTCTTCTTGCCTTCTAGCTCCCTACCCCATCACTGAAGAACACCATGCAACAATGGTCTTTGCATCTCGGATGAGCGAAATAGTTGTGAATTTCATCTCTTGCCTATGTAATGCAGTATTGATGCATGCACCTGCTCCATCATGTTCCCCTTTTCCATGTTCGGTCTCAAAAGAGTTCCAAATATGTGGCACCTTGTGCCTCTTATGGAGAATACACAGCCATTGGAAGACACGGGAATTTTTGATTTGCTTCGCACAACCATCAGACCAAATCCAATGTTTCTCCATCTATATATTCTTATCCTCCAAGTGTTTGTAGAACAATTGAAATCTATGTTATACAAAAGGCAAGCCATGACACTTGTCATCACTTATGTAAAAGTGATACTCCTTGAATATAACCCTGTTCTCTTCAATACTATCTGCCCCATGTCTATAGGTGATATGGACCATTATGCTGACCTGATCTGAGTGATAATATTGAATATGAATCTTGTTTTGTGGTTGAAGAGTGTAGTTTTCCACAAAATCGACCACTAATAAGATAGTTCCAATAGGAAATGTATCCCTGCACGCTCTAAACTGTTCATATTGCCAACGAGCCACATGTACATGCTTTACATACTGTTGTGTCTTTTCAAAGAATTCCTCCATGAAGTTTCATACTAGTACCTGGTAGATCAACAATAAAGATGTACAGATCAATAGGTTGTTACATATATGAAGTAGCAATATATATCAATAGAAAAAAATACTATTCAAGAACTCGTTGCTAACCTGAGAGGTGACCAATTGTATTTTTTTCCTTTCATTCCCTCCATCGATATCATACATGACATATTTGAATGACTGCAAGTTCACTTCATGTCTCCCAAGTTCATGCTCATCGGTGACATGTATGCATTTGTCCAAAAATGCCATTCCACCACACCTTGGGCATGTCCCATCTATGCAAGGCCTTTGATAAAATTTGTAACCTTCTATCCTTCTACACAAGATGCTATGGATAAACTCTCTAGATGATGTCGGTGGCAATGTAGTTGAGCATTTCTGCACAAGAGTGTTATGCAAAACACACAATATATGTATATATGTATCATAATAATAAGCGTACTCAATGTGATATCGACAACAACATGTGTTACGAGTTGTGTTTATTTTAACATACCATGGTTTGCATTTCTTGAAGGATCTTTGGCCCAAGTTAAGTTCAATATGTTCATGCCTAAACCTCTCATATAATTCTATTTATGTCATGTCAAGAAAATGTTTAATGTGGGGCTCACGATCCCTTGAACCCATTCTCAATTTTAGTACAAATTTTTGGTTGGATGAATGTCTACTATTGTCATGCAAAAACTCTTGCACCAGTCCCTTTACCGCGTCAATGAGTTTCATATCGGAGCAGGGAAACCTGCCAACGAAGGACCAGACATCTGTTTCATTAGATTCAAGTTGTTCTCTTCTAGAACAATACCTATGGATTGATTTGATATCCAATCCTACAAGTTTGGATGTAGGCTTAAGAAGGCGAAGGGCTTTGGTGCTTTTGTTCACGATTGATTGTGACAACACATGACGAGCTGCATTGTGATCCTTTGAACGAGATTTCTTTCCAATATTACTAAATGCATATACCAAACTTCTGACAACATAAGAACTTGGTTCATAACTATTTATTATCTTTATCCTTAAGTTTTTCCTAACAATAGTCATAGACCTAGATTTTAACAACGATATAAATAATCTATATTTATCTCCATCACATTTAGAATCAAAATAGTTGACAAGTATCTGTTGATATTGATATGCAATACTGCGTTTAGACAACGTACCTTCAAGTGAACCAATGAGACTTTCATTGATTTGTATATGTTTTGGAGTTCTTCGGCATGAAGTTGCTAATGGAGGTAGGGAGGTTGGAATTGCACCCTGTGCCATATCACCCGGTCAGTCTGGCGTTTGAACATGAGCTTCATGTCCTTCTGTGTCTTCCTGACAGTCAGACAGTGGCAATTGGAAATCCTCTTGGGTGGTCCGAACAACATTGTCTTCTTTTAGCATACCTTCAGCATTCGATGTCTCTCTAACTTCGTCACTTGTATACCCACATTCAATTAAATATGCAAAGGTTTCAGGTGGCCTTGATGTGCACCTACGTTTTACTCCTTGATCAGTGCCATGCAGTGCTCATTCTTCTACTGATATGGTGACCGACGACCCCTCGAGCGAATGCTTTTGTCTTTCTTGATGTGTATTGGTAGGAAGAACTGTGGCATCCTCAATAATCGGAATTGGTTGAGTGTCCATAGAGCGTCTTCGATGGGTCATGTCATTTCTTTTCTTCTCTCTAATTTCTTCAAGGATTTCATTAGGTATCTGCTTCCTTGCTGATTTTCTTGCTCGATTACGTGAGTTTCCCATGACCACAATGATTAATGATATATATGGTTTCCTTTTCTAGCTCCTCAATGGGAAGCTACCCAGGGCTTGGTTTCTTTCTTGCTCAATTGTGTCTAGATACTCAAGATAGGCGGAAGATTGGGAAGAATGTTTCCTTTGCTAGCTCCTCAATTCCAAGAAAAACAATGGTAGAGATGCTCTATATATGGTGATCCTCAATGGGAAATTCCCCGAGCTTGATAAATATCTTGAGCAATTGTGTCTACATACTCTTGAGCTATGGGGGAGACTAGGAAGAATACATTGCCTTTGCTAGCTCCTCAATTGCAAGAAAAACAATGGTAGAAATGTTGTATGGTGCTCCTCAATGGGAAATTCTCCAAACTTGGTTTCTTTCTTGCCCAATTGTGTCTACATACTCCACCATAGTGACCAAGTTAATGTTGCATTTTCTAGCTCCTCAATTGCAAGGAAAACAGTGGTGGAGATGCTCTATGTGGCTCCTTGCTAAATTAATGGATTCTTTCTTGCTCAATTCATTCTTTATTTCTTGCTCCTCAATGTATACCATGCTCCAAGCAAAACTTAGAAACTTGTGGTGGAGATGCTTG
>LPNX010295469.1:99998-106801 GCA_001517045.1 Pseudotsuga menziesii
GTGGTGATGATGATCATGTTGATGATGATGATGATGATGAAGGTGATGTTGATGTTGATGATGATGATGATGATGATGATGATGATGATGATGATGATGATGAAGATGCTGATAGCTAAAACGTGCCCCCATTTTCATTAGCTAAATCGTGCTCATGTTTTGATTTACTAAATCACGCTCAAGTTGTGTTTAAATTCAAAAATATATTCCCTCCAAATGATAAGGCTGAGCCTCCATCCATGCTTTCATGGAATTCTTATGCCTATGTGTCTGCTTCGTACTTTGCTTCAGATTCAACATGCCTATGCCTTGGAGTATGATAAACCATGGCTAATTCAGCATTATATCCAAATTTTCAATATGCTCATGTTTACCGGTTCGTCTGATTATGCTGCACAACTCCATTTTTTATGAGATTTTAGAAACAGATATGGTTTTTTTTGCAGATTCTAAATATGTAAATTTTAACAAGAATACATAATTTTTTCTATTTTTTTCTTATTTATCTTCTGTCATCACTCCTCAACTCAAAAAACATACTGTTAGTGTTTCATCCATATCTCTTTCATTTCTCAACCATTTAAAAAAAATTGTATGGTGCACTAAAGAACACCAACATCTACATGTTATAAAAAAACCCATTTCCAAATAATTGCATTAAGACATTCAAACTATGCACCCACAATTGACGTACCATTTTTGAGGTTTGATCTCTTAGATAATTAAAAAAAATTAAAAAAAATATTTTTATTATTGGAAAAATGGTCGTGAACTAGTCCTATATGTTCTCTATATGTATACCGGTTTTCGTAAGTTTATTCCATCATTTAGACACTTAGACGCTGCACCCACAAAAACATTTACCTTATAATTTGTCCCAAAAATAAAAAGTGCCCGTAAAAAAATATATAACTTTAGATAATTAACAACATTTTCAATAGAAAAAAATTATATATTTGGAAAGGTCATTCAATTTCCTACATTTCTTGTTTTTTACTGATCACAAGATTCATTGTGTAAGTGTCTCAAAATATCCATGCAAGTGAATGGATTCCTGTTTTTTTAGTTTTGTATTGCATCTAACGCACCAAAAGAGGTCCTCAACTTCTTGCACACACCCATACCCAAATATATAGGAAAAATTGAGTCGACCAATGTGCCGTAAAACCTGGAAATTTAACGAAGTGATTGTGAAAGACATTTACACAAGTAAATTTGGAAATATTGTGCCACCAAATAAGCATGCATTCAACAATAAACTATTAAACTATTTCTGATATATATAACTTGTGGGGAAATAACAAAGGTATTACAAACTTGTCTGCTCACCGCTCACCAACTGATCCTTTTACACAGAGCTTCGGCTCTTTGACTCAATCACATACACAGAAGCTTGAAATTCAACTTCTCTTTCTCTCTTCTTCTCACCCTGAGTTCCTCCACTGTCTAATGTGTCTAGTGACTAACTTAATTTAGAATCTTCTTCTTGTATGTATTTATAGGAAACCTAAAAATTGCTTCAACATGAATTGACTAACTCTCCATTAAAGAGTGTAATAAGTATCTACCTAACAACTTAGCTTCAGAAATAAATTCGAGTGGTTTACATTGCCGAATAGTGGACTCTTCCCTCTTGTCAAACTGATCGACAAGATCTTTACTGATACATAATATTTCTAGTGCATTCTAGGGGGAAGTGTAATTGTCGGTCTCATGCAACACCTTTCCATAAGCATCTGCGTTCTTTATGTCGGGATCTCTGTAAGGAGACCCTCCCCTCTCTATTACCAAAACCGAATATTGAGGATGAAAATCACTTTCTCTTAGAGTGCCTTGCATACACCCAAATTAAATCTTAGTTTCATAGTATTCTCTACGATACAAACCTTTATAACCTCCTAACTTGCCAAAACTATAGTGAGGTTGGAAATCTTCTTGGCAGGAACAATATTTTAAATTAAACCCTGAGTATTTTCCTTCTTAAAGTATTATAGACCAAAGTTTGTCTCGATGAATCATTATCATCGTCGTCATCATGATCAGCGGCGGTGGCGTTGTCGTCATCGTCGTCATCATCATCATCATCCACCACCGCTGCCACTGCCACCATCATCGTCGTCGTCGTCATCATCATCATCATCATCATCATCATCATCATCATCATCATCATCATCATCATCAAATATGATAAAAATTCAAACATTCTAAGAGATGGTAATGTTTGGCATGTTGTGAATAGTTATTGCTATAATATGGAAGATTTAAAAAAAACATAAATGAAAGCTTTTAAAAAAGAACATAAATGGAAATACATCTTTTGAAGATTAACTTTACATACTTAATTGGTCAATAGCTTCACACGTCAAGAATTTGTTTAATAAAAATAAATTAAAAATTCACATATGTCATTAAATGATTAGCTTCTTGATACCGATTTTAAAAGTAAGTTAAAGGACTTTGAATTATACCAATGGGTGACATTAACACCCATTGTTGTTGCAAATTGGATTTGTTTAATACTACTAGAGTTATATGGGATGATGTGATGTGTCAATAAGATAAAGGACATTGAATTTTAAATAAGGTCTAATATGGTTTCCCTTGTTTTACAAAGTGTCCTTCCTCTTCATCCCTAGAGATTATGACCAAATTTGAAAATACTCTATTCAACAACCATGATTAGTGCAATTAGTTAATTATTTATGGATAAAGACACAGTATCCTAACTAGAAATTTCCCCAAGGAGGTGCAATAATACGTCGATAAGGTGGTTGTTAGAGGGTAAAACAAGGCAGAAAATGTAACATTAAAATGAGGTAGTGCAACACTGCAATTATGTTAGAATAATCCTTTGGGATTATTGTAAATAAATAATAAATAGGAATATGATTAGATAGGAAGCCAAACAGGCTGAGCGCAAGGTGAAACCCAACCGCCATGTGCTTTGTATAAATATAGGCATTTGCATTGGAAATGAGAATCTAATCGGGAGTTATTACCAACAAGTGGTATCAGAGTAGGGCTGTCTGCCATAACTCCTGCTGCATTTCTGCCCATTCCTGGCATTCTGCTTGCCAGTCCATTGCCAGACTGCTCCATCAGTCTGCCAGTGGAGTCGCATGCAATGTATGCATTACTCCATCTACCTGAGTTTATTCTCTGCGTGCATGTATACCTAACCCTAAGAGACTGTGCCAGTCCATATTGTTGGAGAATGTGCTGAAGTTTGAGACTGTTTTTAACTGATATCTCACCACTGCATTATGAGGAGTCTATATATTGTTGTATATGCCAATTACTATTTATTAGGGTTTTCTTTCATGCCCCCTTGTCTTAGAACTAGAGTTTGGAGCTTCGGAGATCTCTGGGCTCTGGATGTTGCTGCAGCAGCATAGAAGCAGTATTATTATTATAATATTACTACGTTGAGAGACTGCATATTGATGCGCTTTATCAACTGCATATTGATGCGTTGAGAGACCACATAAACCCTAATCCTTTTTTTGACCTAATAAAGTGACTGCCATCATGAAGGGTGTTCCTGCCGTGTCGAAGCTTAAAATATTACCAGCGTGGAGATTGTGTTGAGTATATCTCCTCCACCTCGTGGAACAAAAAATGAATATCTCATATATGCATTGATATTGCGACTGGCATATACTGATAAGCGTTGATGTAATTCCATTGAAGATTGCTACAACTTGTGAGGCCATTTCTTTCAATCTTGCTTGAGGTCCAGACCGCTGAAAGAAAAGTGCTCTTTAAGGAGAAGTTGATAGCTATGAGTTCTCAGCCTGAGTGAAGAACCCGCGTTGTAATGCTGTGTGGAGAAGAGCCTGCATGTAGCCTGAGCACCGTGGAGCTGCCTGCGTTTCGAAGAAGCCCGTGAGTTTCAATATATATTGCTGCCTGGTGGATGATATATAAATACAGTTCACAACGTGGATAATATATTGTGCTGGTATATCATTTTAATGCTACACCACTGCGCACTCCTGTGAAGACCAGCGTGGAGATGTGAAGGCTGAACGCGTGGAGACCTGCGTGGAGACTGCCTGGTGCGGTGGTGAGGAAAGACTGCTGCGTGGTGTTGAGAGTAGGATTGGTGATGTCTTCATATTAATTATTAATTTTGAAGACTGAATTTGATATATACTGCGTTGATATATTGCTGCGACTTATGATTTCTGACTTGTGATTGCCCATTCACTCTGATATTTTGTGAGCTGCGACCTGCGCAGAAAAATATATCCCAAGGTTACTACGGCTGGTTTGCCAAGATTCGACACTACTGCTTGATCTGGTAGATTAGTGACATACAACATGTGCTGTCGAGTAATTGACTCCATGTAATTAGAATAAATGATGAGAGGACACATCCCAGGTGAAATTAGAGTGTAACACATTTACAATACTCAAGGACCCGAGCGTTCATTCGCCTCCAAAATTCCTATAAAACCTTTTCAGAATAAACCCTAATTCCATTATGTGACTGATATATATCTGCGTAGATATGTTTCAACTTTTATAGCTGGAAATGTGTTCTGAACTTGCACATGATTACCATTTAGCATATCATGTCTCTCTATGTATTGTAGAGCAGTAATGTTTCTATCCTAAGTTTTTGGCCTTTGATAATTTAAAAGTTGGATGCTGATTTTGCTTTGTAAAATATGGCAATGCATCTACAATACATTTTAAAATCTGATTGATATTAAGAAGGAAAAGAAGACTGCGCACTATTGTTGACAGTGTGGATTCCAGTTTTTTCATCGTTGTGAAGAACGAGTTGAAGGAAGAAGACTGCGTGGAGCTGCTAGCTGAAAAACTCATAAATGAGTGCTGCCATTTCATGAGGGAGTTATATGTGTTGAGTATCTGTGATATATGCTGCTGCCTGTGATTGTGGTATATGTGCTCTCATACTGCGTGGAGCTGTGAATGCTTTGTGAAGACTACTGTGAAGATTGCATTGAGATTGTGTTGTATGCTGAAGACTGAGTTGTATGCTGCTGAAGACTGTGTTCTATGCTGAAGAATATCATCTATTTCTAGTGACTGATATATATTTTGATATATTTTGTATTGACTGATATATATGTTAGAAATTTGCATTGTACACCTTGGCAGAGACTGTAGACCTGCAACGTTATTGTTTTTCTCTTTGTCATATCAAGTTTATTATTGTAAATTACACTAACAGTTGTAAAATATGCACTCTTTGGCATCTAGTATTGGTGCTGCCCTAGATGGAAAAGATCAATCCAAAGACCCTTCCAAGGGAGATTGCAGCAAGAGAGGCAGAGGGGGTAGAAACAACTCCAGAAAAAGGCCAAAGTGCAAGCATTGCGGAAAGACTGGGCACACATCAGATCAGTGTTGGACTTCATGGGAATCCATCAAAGACAAGCATAACCAGAAGAAAGATGACCAAGATGCTAGTAAAGATTCTGATTCTTGTATTGTTGCACATTGTAATCTTGGATTTAATGAAATGACTTCTCTTTCATCTTACAAAGATTGTTGGCTGCTTGATACTGGTGCAACATCACACATGACATTCAGAAAAGATTGTTTTGAAGAACTTAATGAATCAATAGATGGCATAGTTTACTTTGCAGATAAGTCAAGTATTAAACCAAAAGGAATGGGCACCATTCGACTAAAGATGCCTGGATTCCCTGACTTCTTGTTGAAGAACGTTCTCTATCTTCCAGAGTTGCAGAGAAGCCTGCTGTCCTTGGTGGAGATACAACAGCAAGGCCATTCCATCCACATGTTTGATGGAATCGTTGAAATAAGAAATTCCTCTGACAACCAAGTCATCATGACTGGATACGAAGATGGAAAGCTGTTGAAGCTCAAGGGTTCATCCACAAGATTTCAGAACTATGCCTACCTCTCTCAGCATGGAGAAGGTAATATGTCATCTAGCTCATTATGGCATGCAAGATTTGGTCATCTAAATTATAACAGTCTTCGCTTGTTGAAAAATAATGGTGTATTTGGCTTGCCCACCATTCCTAAAGAGAAGAATAAATGTGATGCATGTATACTAGGGAAACATAGTAAGCTGCCATTCCGTGAATCTAATTTTAGAGCAAGTAGGAAATTAGAACTAGTGCATTCTGATTTGTGTAGCCCAATGCCAACTCCTTCAGCAAATGGGAATAAGTACTTTATTACATTTGTTGATGGCTACTCACGAATGTGCTGGATTTACTATTTAAAGACAAAGTCAGAATCATTTCAAACATTCAAAGACTTTCATGCATTAATTGAAAAACAAGCACAATAAAAAATTGGTGCACTTCGTACTGATAATGGAAAAGAGTACACTTCAAATGCTTTTGAAGCTTATCTTCGCCAACATGGAATTGCACATCAGACTAC
The DNA here is from genome assembly GCA_001517045.1 of Pseudotsuga menziesii. Lineage (NCBI taxonomy): Eukaryota > Viridiplantae > Streptophyta > Pinopsida > Pinales > Pinaceae > Pseudotsuga > Pseudotsuga menziesii. Next base: position 106,392 of record LPNX010295469.1, read on the forward strand.
AGTTCCCTACAATCCTCAACAAAACGGTGTAGCAGAGAGAATGAATAGAACCATAATGAATATGGTTCGCTCAATGATGTTTTTCAAGAATGTAAAAGTAATGTTTTGGGGTGATGTAGTAAAATGTGCAGCATATTTGAGAAATAGAAGTCCCTCAAATGATCTTGAGGACAAGAATCCACATGAAATGTGGTTTGGCCATCTCCCTTCAGTCAAGCATCTCAGAGTTTTTGGTTCCACCTGTTATGCCTTGATTCCGAAGGAGCAAAGAAACAAGCCTGGTGCTCGAAGCAGAAAGTGTATTTTGTTGGGGTACGAAGAATACTCCAAGGCATACCATTTGTATGATGAGGTAAACAAGAAATTTTTTATTTCCAGAGATGTCATTTTTCTTGAAACTAATAAAAATG
>LPNX010295469.1:132745-137745 GCA_001517045.1 Pseudotsuga menziesii
GATAGTTCAAACCACTTGGTTTGGCAACTCGAACCTAAAACCAAAGAAGCCAAGTCATCCACCATGTAGGTTGGAAAGAATGTTCCTGCCAAAATTCAAAATTTAAAGCAGCGCGTACGCGCTACAAACACACGTGCACGTAGTTTAAAAAATTAATGCGTATGCAGTAAAAGTGCGATCGTGCTTCTGAGTGCATATGCGTTAAACACACGTGCGCGCATCTATTTAGTGTTTGAAACTTTTCTTTATTTTTGTTTTCAAGCATCTCAACTCCAACTCTTCCTAATTGTAATTCTCCTCCTCCCCTATTTTCCTAACCCTCTTCCCCTTTCTCCATGTCTCTCCCTGTCCTCCATCCCTATCTCTCGCTCTCTCTCTCACCCCCCCCATCTAACCCTATAGTATCTCCGTCCGTCACACACAGTCTCTCTCTCTCTCTCTCTCTCTCTCTCTCATACACATACAAATAACACTTCACCCTACCTCTCTCTCTCGCTATCATTCACACACACACAAAACATGTCACCCTACTTGAAATTAAGACAATGATGATGATGACGATGATGATGAAAAATGATGTTGCCGATGATGATGATGATGGTGATGATGATGATGAGGATGAGGATGATGATGATGATGATGACGATGATGATGTTGATGATGATGACGATAATGATGATCATGAGGATGATGGCGACAATGATGATCGGCATGAGGATGACGATGATGGTGGTCATGATGATGATGATGGTGATGATGATAATGATGATGACGATAATGATGATGACAACAATGATGATGACGACGATGACGATGACAGTGATGACGATGATGATGTTGACGATGACGATGATGATGATGACGACGATGATGTTGATGATGATGATGACGATGATGACGACGACGATGATGATGATGATGATGGCGATAACAATGATCATGATGATGATGATGATGATGACCATGATGATGATGACCATGATGATGATGATGACGACGATGCTGATGAACAATGATGATGTAGATGATGATGATGAGGATGAGGATGATGACGATGATGATGACGACGACGACAATGATGATGATGATGACCACGCTAATGATGGCAAAGACGATGATGATGAACAATGATGATGAGGATGATGATGAGGAGGAGGAGGAGGATGATGAGGATGATGATGATGAGGATGATGACTACGATGATGATGATGACGATGATGATGGTGATGATGATGATGATGAATAATGATGATGATGATGATGATGATGATGATGATGATGATGATGATGACGATGGCGATGATGATGATGACGATGATGATGATGATGATGATGATGGTGATGATGATGACCATGACGACGATGATGAATATGATGATGATGATGATAATGATGACGATGAAGATGATGAGGATGATGACTATGATGATGGTGATGAGGATGATGATGATGTTGATGACGAAGAATGATGATGATGATGATGAGGAACAATGATGATGATGATAATGATGAGGATGATGATGATGATGATGATGACGACGATGATGACGATGATGACGATGACGATTATGAGGATGATGATGATGATGATGATGATGACCATGACTATGATGATGAAAAATGACGACGATGATGATGATGAGGATGACGATGACGACGATGATGATGATGATGAACAATGATGATGATGAGGATGATGCTGATGACGATGATGATGAGGATGATGGTGATGATGATGATGACGATGATGACGATGATGATGATGACGATGACGACGACGACGACGACGACGAGGATGATGATGATGATGATGATGATGATAATTATGATGATGATGATGATGATGATTATGATGATGATGACCATGATGACCATGATGATGACGACCATGAAGATGATAATGAACAATGATGATGATGATGATGATGATGAGAATGATGATGATGATGATGATGAGGATGATGACTATGATGATGATGATGAGGATGATGATGATGATGATGATGACGATGACTGTCACATACCCCAATTTTGTAAAATTATGTAAATTGTTTTATTATATTTCTGAGACATTATGTTAAACTTAATCTTAATTAGGGATTGATGACTCAGCAGAGTCAATAGTTATGGAGTGTAATTCAGAATATTTTACTAATAATAAATAAATTATGGAGACAACCGCATGGGAGAGCTGTTAAAAGAGGTTACTGGTCAGACTGGTGGATGGAACTAGGTGGAAAGGCAAAAGACAAGTGGCAACATCCTCAAACACTTCCTAAGTTGCAGGTGGCAACTTCCCTATATTTGGGGTCATGATTCCCCAAGAAAGTGGAATATGAGCAGGTGGCTCATTAAATGACAGTTAACCCAACTAAGACCTAGGCAATCTTTAAAAGTACTCAATGAAGAGAGCTGAGGCTGCTCAGTTTTTATTCCAAAAAGAATTCATTTAAGTGAATGTGATTCAGGAATTCCATTGAGGAAAGAGGGAAAAAAGTAAGGAAGTGTTGTGAGTGATTGCTGCAGTAACTTGATTCTTATTACAGCCATTTGGGCTGAGAGAACAGACTGATAGTTCTGAGTTAATACTAAGTTGAAGACCGGTATTTGATTTGCTGCACCTAGTTCCATCCAGGGAGACTAGAGCAAGATCGGGGGTCCTGAGAAGTCGTTGTCAGAGCGCTCTCCAGAAGTTGGTAGGGAGGAACGGCCTCCCATTGCTGTTGTTGTCCACAGCTTATACAGGTTCTGTCAATCATTTCTTTATGTTTTCTGAGTATGAATGCATGAATGTTATGTTAATTTACATGTCTGAGTAATTAGTTGGTATCAGTAAAATTAGTATCTCATAGTATCATTAGTAAAACTTGTTAGTAATCATTGTGTTTTTCCACATCTGGTATCACCAGATAGTACTCTAGCACAGTATCTCAGTGTTTAGAAGTAGTATTCTTATGAACTAAGTTTCCTAATTTACTTGCAATTATTACAAGTGATTTTACAAATTTATGAACTATTTTTATTACAGTCTTACAAACTAGTTTCAGTATCATATATTGTTTCTGAAAATACTAACAGTAAGAATAAAAAGATAGACTAAATATTTTTGCAGTTTCAGTAGGGTTTATAATCTTCTAGTTTTAAAGAGGATTCTTTCCTTAGGAGTTAAATAAAATAAATCTGACAGTAGGATATGATTATGAATCTGTATTTTATTTGTTTAATGTTACAGATAATTTCCTATTTGTATCAGTCTGCAAACTAGTTAAGAATGCAATGTTTATGTATTGTATACTCTTTATTTAACTAAGTTTAAGTATAAGTCATAACATTTATTCTATTTCAAAATGATAAATGAATGATATCTTATCTACAAGTATTTATATAATAAGGTATGTGAAATTAGACCTTAATAATAATAAGAAAAGCACAGAAACATACAGGTTTACAACTAGTTAAAGAACCCAAATCAAACATCGGATAATTAACACTAAACATCAATTGTAGAAGTATTGTTAAAATCATTATTAAATTACCAATAATGTTTTTCTAAAAATATATATACAGTATGAAGGTAACATTCCAGTCTTATATTATTATTACTATTATAAACCTAGTTGATCTATATTTAGAACATAAATAAATATAGCTATGTACAGATTAATTATATTATGTGTAATGTAAAGTAAATGAATAGTATTGACAATAGTAATGTCTAATAGAAACAACAGTCCCATCTAACTCAAAGTTTATTTTATATTTATAATTTCCACTAAGTAGAATTTAGGAGATAAAGTTTACTTGGAGCAAAACTTAATAACACAGTTATTAAACAATAGCTGGAAATTACTTAATATACAATAATCTATTACATTAAATGAACTGTGATGTTATAATATAACTTAAAGTAATATCAGAAAATGGTAGTACAGATACTATATTAATACAAGGGTATAACCCTATATGCACTTATAATTTAGTAAATCATTACATACAGTGACACAGTCAAAGAATATTTAATAGTATTACAATACAGTTGCACCGAATCATATATTGCTCGAGCCACGAGCTTAACCTTAAGGTTGAAATCTTTTATTTATGTTGCTCACAATAAACCAACAGGTATATAATATTAATTTTAAACTCTAGATCGAGCAACTGGTTGTATCATAACTGTAAGAAATTTGGGTCAAACCCTGTAAGTTCTATTTAAATACAAACATTAAGAATTTAAAAATTAGCATTTCCATTCACGGCCGTAATCTAAATATACAGCTCTATTTCTGTTGAAAACCTGTTGTTTATCTTATCTTTCCGGAACAGAGTGGAGATACAAAAACATGATTAAAACTAACTCATGATGCAGAAGACGCTTTCATTAAGCGGTATTGAAAGACTCGGGTAAAAACCCTGGTCGAGTTAAGAGTACAGCCAAAGAAGCAAAACGTGAAGCCGTAACCTCATACTATAAACAGGCTTAACGCCATTAATTTTTCTTTGGTTTTTACACAGAAGTTTCTTAATAGAAAATATAAAAATGCAAAGTAAAGGCGAGAATTTATACAGTATCAACCAAACTCAAAATACATATGTTTGTAGCAGGAGCTGACCCTGCTAACAGTTATTTCATTTAACCTACAGCTAAAACGAGAGAGTGGAACCAAAGTAACCACCAGGGTTGCATTCTTTCACTATCGGCTTTGAAAACCCAGCAAGGAGGAATGCCATGGTTGAGACCACGCTTACTGGAGGAGGAAACTAGTAGTTGAATCCCGGTGCTTTCCATTCTACCTTGAGGAGATCGAACCTGCATTAAAAGGAACAATAAATGGTTAAAAACCTTATCATTATCGTGGTAATCTGCATTCATGAAATAAAAAGTATAGGTACAGAGCTATAACTTACCAGCGAAGATTAAGAGAAAAGCAGCCACCGAAAAACCGTTCACTAGTCAAGAGTCATGGAAGAATGACCATTCTTATCTCTGCTAAGGACGGACT
>LPNX010295469.1:142745-158507 GCA_001517045.1 Pseudotsuga menziesii
CCAAGACATTGTTGAAGAACATTAGTTACTAAATGGGATAAAATTTAGTGAGTTAATGTTGTAAATGTTAGGTAGCAGCATTCACACATGTTTATGTGCATACGCGTAGACACATGTGCACGCTCCTATTGCTAGTTAAAAAACTAGATATATTCCTTCCCGGGTTTTGCTACCAATTTTCATGGGTTTTCTACTATTGTTCGCACGTTTTGTGCTCCTGAACTTTGCAATTTGGCTCACACCCAATCATCAATTCGACACTCTTTGATATATTGGATAGAATATCACTCTTGGAATCTAACAAACATATTTAGTGGTCTTGGATGTTAGTGGATACATTCAAACTAAAAGTTTTCATTACAAGAAGAGATCATTTTGAATAGGTATCATCAATTGTAAATAATTGTTTTCATTCACAAGATTTGAGATCATTTCATTGATTTATGTTTTATCATATGCCTACAACAATATCTCTCTCATAGACAACAATTAATTTCACAAGAAGAATTCCCAACTTCACATCAAAACAAGTCTCATATTCTCCATACAAGATGAAGTATGCAATGTTAACTAATAATGATTTGCACATGAATATTTTTTGATTTCACACAATGATGGCATAGATGAAGTTATCTCTTGAGACTCTTAAATTTGAAAAAAAACTTTGAAGCAATCATGGGATAGGGTCCATATTGAATAGTTCACCAAGTTGTCCATATTCTCTATATAATATGAAGTATGCAATGTAGACCAATAATAATTTGCACATGAATATATTTTGATTTCCCATAAGGATGGCATAGATGAGGTTCTCTCTTGAGACTCTTCAAGTTGTATAAAAACCTTGGAAGCAATCATGGGACATGGTCCATATTGAATATTCCACCAACTTGTCCATTCTCTCCTCTTCATGCTACATTTAACATCACATGCATTTGATATTGACCGAGATGCCTCTACCTCAATTATTTCTCCTTCCTTTAGGGGATTTGCAACCTCCTCATTGTGTAATTAGTCAATTTTTTCTCTTTAGTTAGTGTAACTTAAGGAGTGTAATTTATTCAATTTATTCCTAAGACATCCAAACACCAACTTGTGTCTTCCCTCACAACTAATGTGGCATATTACGTGTAATGTCATCTCGTCCGAAGGTGTTGGAAATGAAGAATATTTCACTCATCTTCTTGTGACTTCCACTAATTTTTCAACACAAAGGAATTCATAATCCTATCGCAGTAATACCTACAAAATTGACTCTCTTTACTTGACTCAAACAGTGTATAGAAATGAAACTTTAGCTCGAACATAAAGAGAAACCTTTAATTAGCGTTTATGTATCAATGCAAATAATTACCATATTAGCATATCTGTAATTTAGTTAACTATGTTGAAACGCATCATGTTTCTTGTATAATGGAACTAATACATTATTTGTTTCTTCTTATGTAGGGGTAGACCTCATATTTTTTATAAAGAAACTTTTGTATATGGGAAACTCATGTAAGAAAGTCAGAAAACTAGAAGGAATATTCCCATTGAAAAGGAAAGTTAGGTAAGAGAAAATGACATGTTTGCAATGGACAGAGTGAGACATGGTCCATACATTTCCACTGATACTGTGATCGATCCTAACACAATCGATGACAGAACAATGTCTAGTTTAGAACCATGGGTGAAGCTGTTGTGTCCAACTGACCCAACTGAAATTCCAACATCAACACAATCTCCAACCAACAATCCATCAACAAGCCATGCTGAAGCTCTTGAAGACATAGGTATATTGAGAGACACTGAGTTTCAAGCATTAGATGTAGGAGAAATGATTAATTTGCAATATCTCCACAAATACCACAACCATGTAGAGCACACTCCCAATATGCACCAACATGTAAATGAAGCACCGCAACAAAGAAGATCTGCGATTCGTAGGTCATGTCCACCTTCCCCACCTCGATTGTCTAGTGCAAGAGAAAGGAATCCTAGATGTATCCATGTCGATGAAATTTTTCTATTTGGATTTGAAGGTAAGTTTCCCAAATGCACTATCGATTGGAAATGTAGCAAATTAATGATGGAATATTTTGAATCCAAAGCCGATGTAGGTAAATGTCAATTATTACTATGTTTGTTAAAGTCAAATTGTTTAGTTGTTGTTAGGAGAATTCTGGGAATAAAGATGGTTAGAAGTTCAAAGGCTAACTATCATATTTTTAGAAATATCCAATATGGTTTTAATGTGATTGGGAAGGCGTCTTGTACTAAATATCTTTGTGTGGCTCATCATGTGTTATCAAAATTAGTTGTAAGCAAATCCACAAGGAAACATCACCTCCTGTAACACACTTCTCACATACTTAAATTAAATAGAAAAACTATTAAGAATTACTATGTTATAAGAGAAAATATTGAGACTCCGGGTGGATAAGATTGTTTTTATTTTGTCGGTAGGTTTCCTCGTAGAGATATGAAGCTAATTGATGTTGTTAAGGAATTAGTACAAAATTTCTGGCATGATGATACCAGACCTTCATCTAACTAAAGAGATGTGCTAAAGCTGAGAAAAGGTTCTATTGAACGTGAACCCCACGTCAAACACTTCCTTGAAATGAGACAGACTAAAATCTATGAAAGATTCAGGAACGAGAACACACAGTTGAACCTGAGCCAAAGGTCCTTTGACAAATGTAAACCATGGTACATTCGAGGAACACATGCTGTAGTAGATACCATCTAGAATATGAATATTTTAATGAAAAGTATAAACATATTGTAACACCTCGGTTTTGAACCTGTTTGCATTTAATAAAATGATGTAAATTATCATGGTGTGGAGCTAGGAAAAAGCCCCACCATTGATTTAGTGTTATGCTTCGGCAATTAAGGTTCGGACGATGATATTTAATGCCAGTTGAACATTAAAAGTTGGGAAGTATGTTAAAATTGAAATATTAATTAAAAACCTACATCCATCTATGTGAACGCAACTAAATGAGATGGAGGCATGATTTTCCTAAGGATAAAGGAGTGGGGGATTGGAAGAGTGGGGAAGAAATTCGAAATGGGAAGAGCACCATTTTTAGAAAAACGTTTTTTTTTTAAATTTTCTTGAGTAAGAAAACACAAAACGCCTGCCTTTCCCTCATGCATGGGCGTTTCATCTTCCCCTCACGATTTTGACTGGGGGTAACGTTTTGGGGATCCCAATCTTCATTCATGCAAAAGGCAAAACCACTATGTGTCTGAACTCTGGATGATTCTCTCCAATTATGCGAATCTGTTTTCTTTCATGATTTTAGTTTTTCTATTCAGCATTGTTCTCTTTCATGTTTTTCTCTAGTCTTCCAATCGTTTTCCTGAACAGGAATGCCTTGAATACAATTTGGTGTTTTTTAATGAATTGACCAACAACGTTTTTCATTTTGGTATTTTGCAGTAGTCAGTCTGTCACTGGCAATGCTCAAAAATTCGTAAATTACTGTGTGCATGTGTAATCCTTGGCCTTTGTCATGTTTTTTTAATCCCAGACTGAGATCGTTGTGTGTGCATCCTCATGTGGAATCTAAATTGATAAACCCAAATATAAGGATGGCTTGGCTAGTAGCCTGATAAACCCATATGTTGGCTTGGCCATGTCTCATGTGTTTTGGCTAAAGTGTAACCCACTCCTTGTGTGATTCTGGTAAACCCAACTTTGTTGGCTTCACTGTTTCTTAATGTATCCTTGGATATGGAGAAAATATGCTAGTGCTCCCTATTCCTTGGGGAAATCATGCCCAGCTCGGGGGTGGAATTGTTGTTGAGAGATTAAAGAGCACCTTGGCCTATTGTTGGGAGGAAAATTGCAGCGACATACATGGTTGCAGGACAAACTTCTTTCAAAGATAAGTAATCCCTTATATTTTATTTCCTCTACTGTATATTGTTATGAAATTATATGAACACATTAAATGCTTGAATAGAATGTATTGGATTAATGTATTTGCTTCCATTGTATATTGCATTATGCATCTGTTTATACATATGAATGTTTTATTTCAAGGAATTTTTTTTTATATATTATGTTCATGGGGCTTAGACTTCCTGGGTTGATAATGTTATATTCATCCTCTCCATCGAGTAGAGGGGTGGGGACATGATAGTATGGTATCAGAGCCTAAGGTTGATGTATTGGGCCTCAATGGGCCAAGATGAACAGCTGAAAGAGGCAAGATCAACCTCTGTGCTCAGCAGAAGGAAAAAGACGACATACATAAAAATTTCTAAATTTTTTCTGAGTGTTGAATATTCTCATGTTGCGGTTGAGATTGCTGCAATAGTTGTTGGGTTCAAAGAAGCGAGCTGTAGTGGTGTCTTTGTTTCCTGAAGGGAGCCATGATGATGGTTGAATTCAAAAGAGACGATCCAATGACATCGATGATTCCGCAATGACAGGCAGCTCGACAAGGTTTCCGTCAAGAGAAAGTTTGGATTTTCTCCAACCTGACGGCAGATTTGGAAAGATCATCGTTGGAAGGTAGATCCCCTCAATGGGCCATGAAGAACCAACTTATCTATCTAGCTAACAACATCCATAGTAGAAATTTTTCTAAGTGTTGGAAGAGGAATCTCCCTTGTCGGTTGTGATGATTGAAGATGATTCAATACGTCGGATGGATTAGATAAAAGCGAGCCGAAATGACAGCCGCGTGGGCAAGATGGAGCTGACAAGAAGGAAAAAAATTTATAAGTGTGAAAATTCTTCCACGTTAGCTGAGAAGAGCCGATACGCGAAGGGTGGAAGCCAAGAACCGAGCCGCAATGGTAGGTGGAAGTCAAGCTTTGAGTCGCAACAACGACAGAAAGTTGGGCTTCAAGCCGTAATGGCAGGCAGAAGTTGGGCTTCAAGACGCAACATCGGGTGGAAGCTGGGCCCCGAGCCGCAACAGCAGATGAATGCCGATATTTTTTCTATTGATTATAAAATATGAAGGAAGAAAGAAAATTCATCTAAGTTTTGGCTTAGTGGTGGGCGGAAAAAGAAGAAGGAGCCGACGATGGTGGAAGAAACTTGAAGATCGAGCCGACGACGGTGGAGGAAAATTGAAGATCAAGCCGATGTGCGGCAAAATAAATTTGAAAATAAAGCTAATGTGCGGCGGAAGAAATTTGAAGATCGAGCCAATGTGTAGAGGAAGAAATTTTAATATCGAGTTGATGTGCGGCGGGATAAATTTGAAGATCGAGCCGATGTGCGACAACAGAGTGTTGAAGACCAAGTCGATGTGCGACGACAGAAAGATGAAGATGGAGCCGATGAGAAGCGGCAGATGGAATATGAAAATGGAGTCGCTACGACGGGTGAAATTCAAAAATTTCTTCGATGTAGCAGAAGGATAAGTCGGAAGGAAAATGAAATTTGCTCCGAAATAGATATTTTTAGCACGTTTTTCAGTGATATATGCACGGTTAGAAAAATGAACAAATGGTAGCGTGGTTATGCACCATATTTCACGAAATCGAAAGATTTACAAAAAAAAAAGAGGGCATTTCCCTCAACCCGCTTTGCAGTGGCGGAAGCAACAAGGGGGCAAGCCCTCTTAACCCCTGTCATCCCCCTGAGACAGTCGTTCTTTGTGAAAGAAAATTATATGTTTTGGGAAAAGTTGTCAATGTATGATTTTTTTTCCAAGTGAAGGTAAGTAATGTATGATTCATGTGAATTTTATGCAGCTAACAAGTATGTTATTAAAGATTTTGTAGAATCCTAATCACCTTATGAAGAAAAGGATATAAGGCAACAAATCGATGATTAAGAAATTGGTGAGAGAATTCTGCAATCTTCTGTAAGAGACCAACTAAACTGGTAATATCAAGGGCATAAGTAAGAGCCATGCAGGTAATGGTTTAATTATGATAATTGCATAAGTGTTGGAAGGGGATTGGGTAAGAATCCATTGAACCATATTTAGTAATCATGGAATGGTATGCATTTAGGAATGAATTCATTCATATGAATGACATATTGCCATAGTGTGGTGGGGCATGGAGTGGTGAAGGCAAGAGATCTCATACCATGTGGCTGTTTAAAAATTTAGACTACATTCATATAGAAATATATCATGCCTTGTGAATGTTGCTATGAATTTAATAACCAAACCAAGTGAATACTTGTGGTCTTGATTATGGTAATGCATCCCATATGAGGTATTCGTGGTTAAGCCATAATATGTTTGAATGCATAGTATTCATGAATCAATACAAGGTAGAATTGAGTGAATATGCATTAAGAGATTTTATAAATCTTGTGATTATGCATTGAGTGGATGCATATAAAAAATTTGATTAGATGTTGTAAAGATGCATACATAAGTATGGGTGCACATGTTGTGATGCATTACATGAATAGATAGGGATGGTGCGTGTGTTATTATGACTAAATAACGAATGAAATGATGAATTGGTAATAATTCTAGGATCATTTCATGGGATGTTATGAATGAAGAATAGTAAGTGCACGAAGAAGGTAGTCATGATCGCTGGGCTACAAGAATGCTCCGTGGAAGTCCAAAGTGGTATACATGATATGACTGTGAAATAATGAGTATCTAAAAGTTTCATTTAAATTGCATTAATGATGTGACTGCACCTTGCAATTTTAGTATGATTATGATTCACGTGAAGTAAATGAGTTTGGTGATATTGATATGTTAATAGTTGGAAGTGTTTGAATTCTGGAGTGTTATAATTCTGAAAATGCTTCAGTGATTGTTGCAACAATGAAATATTATATGCATAGAGACTTACAAAGTGTTTGGCTGATTGAAGTTCAGATTGCAGGTAGATTGTTTTGGGCATGGCAATGTGGGTAAGTCCATGATGAAGGATGGAATCTACCATTTGAAAGAACCAAACCTCATGAGAAGATTCTCATGGTTGTAAAACTAGTTTATGTGCAGAACGAATTGTCAATTTGGACTTGTAGATTTCAGATTTGAGAATTTGTTGATAATTACTAATCATCATTGGCTTGCATAGAATTGTGTTAGGAGGACGTATTGTAAGTGGATGTTCATGCTATCATAGTAAGCATAAAATTATAATGGGAAGAGTAGTTCCACTTACATGAGACAAACAATATGAGGATAGCCTCATTTCTAAGCAAATCCATTTCTGTAGTAGACAGAGTTGAAAATTCATATTGAATTTAATTGTTAGTACCATTGATTGGTTATGGAACAATCAGATTTGAATTGTATTTTTAAATAATGTTGACTGTTTGGCTACTTGATAAGCGTTCTAGGAATACACATTGCAGGCAAACCATGTGTGATGGCCTGCAGGAGCCAAACTTCATGGGAATGATCCCATACCTTGGAAATGGGTTTCGGGTGAAACTCCATTGGATATTTTGGTAATGTCCAATCTGCACTACATGATTGGTAAACAATATGAGTGAGATGGTAAATATTATATTAGTAAGACATACGTGGGATATGGAATGTAAAAAGGAGTTGGATGGAAAACCGAGGGACTGTCAACTCAGAGAAGGGAGCCCCCATTCCTCATTAATGACGAAAGAATACATCTGCAAATGGATAAGTATTCTATGACCCTAGCTAAGAATATGCATGTCTATTAGAGGACCAAGTCAGTATGCTAACTTGAACGATAACCGACTTAGTCAATCAGTCGACTAAGTCGGTCGGCCAACTAAACTAGAGATTAGGTCGACCACCTAAGGTCGCATCGGTTCACCGAACCGACATGTAGTTATTTTGTAACTATTTGTAAATCATATATATTAGGATGTTAAACTAGATGAGAACTTGGTTCAGTTCTCTGTATTGCATGGATCCATTCATGTTAATATAATCTGTTATTTACTCTACTTGTTCTTATCTCTTGTCTCTATTATGTATGTATGTTTTGGTATGTATTATTGGTAACCTTAAGTGATCTGTGAGATTACAACATTGGTTTCGTTGCCGGTAGTACATGTCTGAAATGTATGCAAACAGATGATATCAAAACATGAGATTAAGGACTGGTGGGAACGTAAAGTTGCAAATTATTTGTAGAATTACGCACGAAGAAACAGATTAATGACCGCACAAGAAAAAGCAAGATTCTTTATAGAGACACATGAGAAGTTTGTAGAATCAGTTCCCCAACTTCTGAAGAAACTCCTGGATGAAAAAGCTGAAAGGGACTAAAGATCAATAGTTTCTAGAAAAACTGATTTGTGGGGGAAGAAAAAACTTGTCGGAGTGGTTTGAAAAAAATCGTCGATGAATTCTGCGAGGAACAAGCAGTCGAAGAAAGAACTTCGGTGGAAACAATCAAGAAGAAATTCTACACAAACCTCATTGAGCAATTCTTGTGTTCCTTACTGACCTTGCTGTTTAAATTCCTAATCGAGAAGGGAGTAGGTCATATTGTTGAAACTCATCCATCACTTTGCGGACCGCCATTAAACCCTAACTGGGCAGAAAAACAAAAGAGGTGGGAAAAATTCATTCCAGAAAGGCAGTGGGAATACTTCCTAAGCAAGTAGAATGAACTATCCGGGCTTTCTAAAGCGTCGAGTAGGCTATGGGGGGGTAGCTGGTCATATGTCGGGATAAGGTGGAGTGGATTCTAGTTGACTAAAAGCAGATACCAATCACCAGTAATGAGAAGTCGACTAAAAGGAAATTAAGAAGACAGTGTCACACAAAGGTATGTAGGACCTCTAGAAAATAGAGAGGGAGGAGAGACAACAAAGAAGGGAAGAAAGAAGAGAAATATCCTTAGCGCTGCATAGAGGAATGAGTACTAGGGAGACCAACTAGGAAAGAAATCTGCTAGATTCGGGTCATCACCGACAAGAAGAAGGCGTGGAAAAATAGGTGTCCCATACGGAAGAAGATATGTGGATAGAGGAGCAAGAAGCTCTCCAATTAGAAACTCCCCAAGAAGGAACAACTCTATCTCCATTGAATCCATGTACCTGGATACAAGCCATTGTCGAATAGGACCTCCGATTAGGAGCTAGTGACTTTGGTATATGGAGTCGACTAGATGACGAGACATACACTGGTAGACATATTATTATCCGTCAACCAGACAAATTAAATTGGGTTATCTTTCAAGAAGTACCCTCCAAACGAAGTATCCACTTACTTTTACCGGCACATGAAGGAGAACCCCCCCTGCAAAATACAGCTTTGGAGGAAATAGAACATTAATAACTGTAGACAAATAATTGCAGTTGGACATCGACAGAAGAGGTTGAAACCAAGCGACTACTGGTCGAAGATGAAATGACAAAAACAACCGACGGGAATGAGATTTATTTCGACAATAGTTTTGCAGAGAGGAAAAAACAAATAACCCCACAACCCCCACCCCCACCTCCACCACCACCACCTCCTGAAAGAAATGACAGTGATTCTGACATGGGTCACGGGTCAGCACACATTCCTCTATATGAGGGTGATGAGGACCCCAGACAACATTGCTTCATCTATGAATTGACTTGGGAGGATAACCAAGTTACTGATGAAGATAGACAGATGGTGCAGTTCACTGGTACCTTGAGGAAAAGGGAATTAACTTGGTACATGACCTTTTCTGAAAGAAAACCCTAAGCAACCAAAGTTGACATTAAAGCGTAATTTCTATCATTTTTCAAAACTCCAGATGCAAAACATCTGGCTGTAAAGAAAATAAAAACAACATCGCAGAAGCTAGGAGAAACTATCCGCAATTATGATAAACATTGGAAAGACCTTCTTATCCAACTGGACTATTGTATTGATGACCAATTATTAATCCAGTGGTTTCTTGCAGTCTTATCTTAGAAAATTCACCGACACATAAGTATGGATACATTCAAGTCTTATGAAGATGTGCTTACAAAAGCTCTCCAAGTGGAAATGGATGAGGACATACCAGCATACTCCACCGATCACAGAATAGAAGAACAGCTTGAGAACGTGCAGAAGTCTCTAAAAGAATTAAACCTCAAAGGTCAGGACATCTGGTGCATGAAGTGCTCAACGACCGGACACTCAAAAGACAACTGTCGACAGGAAACCAGTTGATAGGACGTTGGATTCATACAGACAATTAATACCTCCTTGTGAAGTAAGACCTCCTCATTGTGGAAGTCTTTATTCCCGTATTATTCCCATAAGATAGTCTGACCTTCCTTACCTTAAGAGGGGTTTTACTAGTTGTAGTTAGGGGCCCCAATTTCCTAGTTCTATTTTAATTGTTCGATAAGTTCAGATAATCAGTCTCTTCGAAGTACTTCTTTGATCAAGCCTATCTATGCAAAACTAGAGAAATTGCATAATTACATCTATAGATGGAAGCAGTATAAATGTTCATTAGAGGAATTTTGGGGTCTAAAATGGGCCTCCTAAGGAAAATAATAAAATAATAGTTAAAATAATAAAATAATATTAATTAATTTTGGAGGAAGAAAGAAAAAAACTACTTTTTGTGTTCGTATTTTCGACATATCTCCGTGTGTTTTTACTCAAATTTTGATTGGGAGAGCTCGTTGGATGCATAATTTGATTCCGAATCCAACGAGTACCCACACTGCATACTTTTGGCGGACCCCTATACCCCAAAAACAAGAAATACCTGAAAAAACGTGATGATGACATCATCATCATGTTTTTTCAGGTATTTCCTATTTTTGGCATAGTGAGGTCCGTCAAAAGTATGCAGTGTGGGTACTTGTTGGATTCGGAATCAAATTCCGCATCCAACGAGCTTTCCCGATCGAAATTTGAATAAAAACACAATGAGATATGTCGAAAATACGAACAAAAAAAGTAGTTTTTTTTAATGACAAATATGTCACTTCAACCATTATGGTTGACTTATTTTATTGAAATTCTATTGGTTCTTGAATTCCAACTCACAAAAACTTATTTTGGCACGTTTTCTTATAAGGCCCATTTTAGACCCCAAATTTCCTCTAATGAACCAAAACGCCACCAACCCGCCGGAATCCGGAAAATCAATTTTGGTCTAAATCGAAATTTAAAGTGGTTAAATCACAATTCCAGCGATTTGGGTCGTTTTAAAATCATGGATTTACTCAGAGACAATCACATACAATTGTAGAAATTGTAAAATTGTGAAAATAACCTTTCTCCAGTAGAAATATGATCATGTTTTATCAAAAATGCGCCCAAGAAAACGGGGCGTTTTAGTTGTATTTTATCCTATGCACTATAGATGTGCTACAAAATGAATGATCACTATAATAGTGAGTCATAGATATGAGAGGGGGTGTGGCATGAAGCCCTATTCTAATTTCATGACCCGAACAGTGAGTTTCTCATTTGTAAGGTAAG
This sequence comes from Pseudotsuga menziesii, assembly GCA_001517045.1. Taxonomy (NCBI): domain Eukaryota; kingdom Viridiplantae; phylum Streptophyta; class Pinopsida; order Pinales; family Pinaceae; genus Pseudotsuga; species Pseudotsuga menziesii. Next base: position 154,082 of record LPNX010295469.1, read on the forward strand.
AAGGTCTGTTATGAACAACAAGTTCATAACCCACTAAATGAGGATGGGTTTGTTTGAATTCAATCTTGTTCCACAAAGGAGAAAACATCACAGTGTGCACAAAAAAACCTTGTCACAGGATGCCCAAAAAAAGGAGGTCATGATGCTTACCCATTGAGCCATGAGCTCCAAATCCAAAACGTGAACCGTGTGCTCCAAATTTGTACTGTCGGCTCCAATTCTCAAGCGTGAGCTACAATTATCAACGGTGAGCAATTCTCAACCCTGACCTCCAATTATCAATCGTGAGCTCCAATGCTGAACCCTATGCTCCAACGGACCTACTCCCAAATTCACAAGAACCTCCAAATTGAAGTGAATTGTCCAAAACGAGTTGCGTCAATGTCCAAATACACTTGTGATTTGTTATTATATATTATTATATGTTACATGTTTTATTATTTTTATTATATATTTTTTATTTTATTTTTATTATAGGTTTATTTTTATTATGATGTTTTATATTTTTATTATATATTATATGTTTTATATTTTTATTATGATGATTATGATTATGATGTTCATGTCGATGATGCCAATGATGACAATGTTGTTGATGATGATGTTGATGTTGATGATGTTGATGATGATGATGATGATGACGATGATGAAAATGATGATGTTGACGGTGACAATGATGATGATGATGATGAAGACAATCACAATGATGATGTTGACAATGACAATGATGATGATGATGATGACGACGATGATTATGATGTTGATGAAGATGATGATTATGATTATGACGATGATCATGATTATGATGGTGATGATGATCTCAATGATGATGATCATCATCATGAAGATGACGATGATGATGATGTTGATGATGAGTATCATCATCATGAGGAAGACGATGATGATGATGATGACGATGATGATGAAGATGATGTGCCATCTGTTTCATCATTTGTGTCAACATTGTAAGGATTGGACATATCATCATCATCATCATCATCATCAGTTATGCTCATCGTGTCATCATCGGAATAATCTTCAACCGCATTGTCTGCTACATCATCTAATTCAACTATTCCTTGGACGATAATGATGATGACGATGACAATGGTGATGAAGATTATGATGTTGATGTCGACGATGACAATGATGATGATGATGGTGATGATTATGATGCTGATGAAGACGATGACAATGATGATGATGATGATGATTATGATGCTAATGAAGACGATGATTATGATTATGACGATGATCATGATTGTGATGATGATCATGATTCTGTTGATGATGATGATGATGATGATGATGTTGATCGTGACAACGATGATGATGATGATGATGATGGTGAAGATGATGATGATGTCAATCGTGACAATGATGATGATGATGACAATGATGATGAAGATGATGGTGGTGGTGATGATGATGATGATGGTGATGAAGTTGATGATGATGATGGTGATGATGATGGTGACCATGATGGTGATGATGATGGTGATGATGATGATGATGATGACAATGATGGTGATGAAGTTGATGATGATGTTGTTGATGATGGTGATGATTATGATTTTGATGCCTACGATGAAAATGATGATGACAATGATGATGTCGATGATGACAATGATGATGATGACGGTGATTATGATGCTGATGAAGACAATGATTATGATTATGACGATGATCATGATGATCTCGATGATGAGGATGATGATAATCATCATCATGAGGATGAGGATGATGATGATGTTAATGATGAGTATCATCATCATGAGGAAGATGATGATGATGAAGATGATGCACCATTTGTATCATCATGTGTGTCAACATTGTAAGGATTGGCCATATCATCATCATCATCATCATCAATTACGCTCATCGTGTCATCGTCGGAATAATATTCAATGGCATTTTCTGCTACATCATCTGATTCAACTATTCCTTGGACATCTTCTGTTGGATCATCATCATCAGCTAACTTAAGTTGATCATGCTCTTCATCATCATATTCTTCTTCCATAGAACCCTCTTCATTACCATCATCTAGGTTATACTTTACCAGCCTTCCCCTTGGATCGTGTCTCACAACAAATGACCAGCCTGCTTTACCTGGAAACTCTGAGTAAAATACTTGTTCACATTGGCTTGGAAGAACATAGTTCTATTGGGATCACGTTGATTCAATCGTAACCTATACCATTTGACAATGAATAGAACTACCTTAAAGGATTTAAAGTCACACTATATAATATCTTGGAAATACCCATAGTATCAATTTTCTGAGACTTCTAGATGTCTATCAGTTCTAGATGAAACATTGGTAACCTCAAAGACAACCGAAACCCTAGAATCTGATGTTTTTTTTGTTTCATCCAGTTTTTTGATCCGATATATACATCCATTGTAGACCATAGCCTTATGGTGTTTTACCTACAATAAGCAATACATGAAAAAATTACACAACCAATCAGTCCTTATGCAACAATACATGGAAAAAAAGAACATGTACGTCAATAAGTAATTTTAAAAATAAAAGATTTAGAGGGATATTTGATTAATTATATACTTGCCATTTTATCTTTTACACCATATGCCAAATTTATTTCCCTTTCTGTTAGATTTTTATCTCCATTGCGTTGTGCTTCTTTTACCAATGAAGCCACACCTTCCCATGATATTCCATGACCCGATTGTGTGCATCGTTCAATCCATACCTTCATCTAGTCAATATTGTTTGCGATGTATAAATGAATTGCATCCCATTATCGACCAACTATTTAATGACAATTACCATTAAAATCAAAGAAATGTGTAAATCTCCTGAACAAAGACGTATATGCTCTTAATTGAAGCAATTATGACTAGAAAATACAATTAGAATATGAAGGATATAGTAAAAATCCTAGCTAATAATTACCTTTCAGCTTCCTCAATATACCTTTCTCATTGAGTTGCTCCCCTTCAAATTTGTTATTGGAGTCCAGATCATAAATGCGATGTAAATTGAGCTTTGATGCTAAAATAGGAAGATATTCACTAACATACAACATGTTTTGGTATACCATATATCCTTCCATCATAGAACCCTCCAGATGTTCTAGTTGTCTCACCAAACCCTTCCATAAATTTCAAGTGCCTCTCAACCATCCACATGGACCTTGAGTGCACAGGTCCACACAACTCAATCTCCTCAACTTGGTGTATGAGGTAGTGTTCTTGTGCATTGAAAAATGTTGATGGTAGATGCTTCTGCATTTCACACATGAGACGAGGAATTTCTCTCCTCCAATACTTTATATCTTCTTTATGGATTTCTTTAGATGTCAACCATATATAAGTGATGCAAACCAATAACGATATTTAACAAAAACAAACATTAAATTACAATATATGCAAGTAAAGAAACACTCAGCACATGCAAGTAATCGCTAGTTACCTCATGTGTTTACCAAGATTATATATAACATGTTTGACATTGTTGTTGAAGTTGTCCGGGAGAGAGAGAGGTAGAACATACTGTATCAACATACAAACCACGCCATTTATTAAAAAAAGAGTATACAAACAAGAAAAACTTATATGGACATAACAATAATAATTACCTTGATGAAGACATGCCAATCATGTGTTTTGACCCCCGCAAAATCACCTTTTTTAGTTATGATATTCTTCAAGTTTGCACAAAAACCGGTGGGAAATTTAATTTTCCGCATTAATTCTTTGACAACATTGATTTGTTGCTCCATAAACATCCATGAAATTGAGTTTATATTAACTTTTTCTCCATTGGTATGAAATTGGCTGACGTCTTTCATTGCATGGTTTCTTTCTTGAATTTCTTTGCACACTTTCACAACTTTATCTTTCTCCCTCCTTAGCTCTAGTAGTCACCATAAGGTTTCAGTAACATTCTTTCCAATATGCATTGTATCAAACAAATGAGCAATTTGTAGGTGCTCATAGTAGGGAAACCTGCTGAATTGAATAGGATAAGTTTTCATTCCTCGTGGAAGACCATTAATGCCTTCATGATCACGATGGACATCATGAATATTAGTTTATAATTAATAAATTACATCATAAATCAAATATGGCCACTACAATAAACAACTCACAATAAAAATTAAAATACATAAAAATTCATATACGATGATCCATACGTACCATGATGACAATTTCTATTGTATTGCATCTTCCAAAGGTTGAAAATATTTCTTTCAGTTTTTCTATACCTGTGATTCTTAGAGAGGACATTCCTATACTCATCAAACGCCTCATTTCTTAAGCTTTTTGAATGTCAAGATTTTATCTTAGGACCACAAACTGGACATGCAAATTTACCCTTTGTCTGAAGATCTACAATATTTACATATGGAATATCTATGTCAAATATGTTCATTTATAAAATATTCTAACTACTCCA
>LPNX010295495.1:0-65000 GCA_001517045.1 Pseudotsuga menziesii
TATACATGTATTTGGGCACTCAAGGTCATCTTGGAATCCAATTAAATGATTTGTATCTGTGAGCAACATTGGATCTGCATCTTTCCAAGGGTTGGGACTTTTTTCAACTTCCCATTTTGAGGTAGCTTCCCTATTCCTTGTGCTTTTGACATTTTAAATAATAAATATCCTACAATAAAAAATGAAAATACAAATATTAAATCTTGTAGACATAATTATGTCAATAGGTGAGTTATGAACATAAATCAAGTCTACCTCAAGTTTCGAGCTAAAACAAATGGACTTTGAGAAACAAGATAGCAGGTGAACAAACTTGGCTTCTCTAGCAAGTTTACAAAGGATAATGGTGAATATTAATTGTGAAATACCTCCCTAAGCTGGTTAAGATTATTAATGACAACTATATATATGCACAGGTGGCAAAGTTTGGTGATAAGTCCTATATTTTGTTTTTGCAATGATTTATGGAGTTTGAGGATATGCCCTTATCTGAAATCCTTATGGCATGCTTAGGTGGAAAGATGGGGTGCATAACTTTTGAAGAGAAATGTTTTGACCATGTCATTTGCACCAAGGGATTCACATGAAGCCCAAGTGCAGTTTTCTTTGGAGCGAGGCGTGCCTGCTGTGATTGGTGTAATGGGAACACAGCAGCTACCTTACCCTTCCCATAGTATAGATCGAAACGTTGAGATTTGCGAAATCATCCAACACAACTCCTTATTTACAATTCTCCACTACGTAAATGACTACTTTCATAAATACTAGTTACTGGTAATTTCTAATAGTAATAATTATGTAGTTTGTAGATTGATATATGTCATAAATTTGTTTGAATATCATCATTGTCAAGCAATAACAACTTCTTAAAGGGTGCTAGCTCAATGGTAGAGCGCCTGCCTAATTATAGGCAGGAGGTTGGTGGTTCGATTCCTCCGTGCCCTATCATAAATTTGTGACTACAAAAATGACTAAATTCACATATATACGACTATTAGTAGCTAATTTCTCGTATCTTAGTCGTATTTAGCTTGTCATTAATATGTTAACATCTAGTAGTTTATTTATTCGTATATTTGGTCATTAATGGTTGCAATCAGTGACTAAATCAGCGACTAAATCAATGATTAACTCAGTGACTAAATCAATGACTAAATCAGTGACTAAATCAATGACTAAATCATTAACTATCAATGACTAAAACAATGACTAAATCATTGTCTATCAATGACCAAATCAATGACTAAATCAATGACTAAATCAGTGACTACTAAGTCAAGCTATTAATGACTAGTGAAATACGACTAGCTATAAGATAGTGGTAATTTGCTACTATTAGTCACCGACTCAAAAATAGTCGTTTATAGCCTGATTTTAGTCATTTTTTTAGTCATTAATTTCTCATTTTCTACTAGTGTATGATCCTTGGCTAGACATTCTGATAAACCCAATTGTTAGCTGGATTAGATGAGTATCCTAATAAACCTAATAGTGTGATATCTTGGCTGAGTAGCTTCATAAACCCATATGTTAGTTGGATTGGCTAGTCCTCGATGTAAATGTCAGCTTGACTGCCTGCAGTATGATAAACCCAACTATTAGCTATCTTGGTTAAGTAGCCTGATAAACCCAACAGTGTATTTCTTGATTGCATGCATCCCGATAAACCCAATTGTGTATTGGCTTGGATGGATAGTCTGATAAACCCAACTGTAGTTTGGCTTGACTGTCTTTGATATGTTCTGGATATGTGTGAGCCTAATGCTCCCTAGTTTCTTATGGAAATCATTCCCAGCTCAGGGGTGGCATTTATGTTGAGATATTGATGAACACAACTGGCCTATGGTTGGGTGGAACGTTGCGACGACATAGCTATTTGTAGGACATCTTCATCTTCAAAATAAGTATTCTCTGTTGTATTATTTCTGCAATGTATTTGTTTATGAATATGTTGAATGCTTATTAAATATTTAAGTAGATTTAATGTTGTTAAATATACCTGCATTTTGCATCTGTATTTTCCACTGCATTTTGCTTATGATCATGTAGGTTGGATACCTAGCCAAAAAGTCAAAATGTGGCTATCTTAAGGTAATATGTGTTTTTCCGCCGTTCAAAATCTGACTGCTGAAGGCGAAAGTCGAAAATCAGAAGGAGGGGAAAATGGGAAAAATATAAGGAAAAAGTTGGATTTTTGCACCCCGATCCCGCGATGGAAGGCATAAATCGACAAAACAGAAAAATGTTGGTTTTCCACACCCCGGTATCGGCCCGCAGAAAGCAGAAATTCAGAATTCGGAAAGAGGGAATCTGAAAGATAAAGTGGTCATTTCGTGGATTTTCGCATCTTGAAGTCGGCCCGCGGAAAGCGGAAAGTCAGACATCAAAAGTCAGAAAGAGGAAAAGTGACAAGTGAGCATACCGCATTTCAGGATTTCCGCTACTTGAAGTCGGAAATCGGAAGTTAGGAAGTCAGATGTCGGAAAGAAAAAAAGTGACAAGTGAGCATACTGCATTTCAGGATTTCCACTACCCGAAGTTGGAAATCAAAAGGGGGAAGGCGGAAGTCAAAAAAGTCAGTTTCAGTGCAGAAACGACTTTTTTGGTTGCAGAGTGGATTTTTTTGTTGAGGAATGATTGTTACAGTGGTGTTTATGCTTAAGCATGAATGTTAAAGGATGAACATGACCCATGACTATGTTTAAAGAGAAATAAATTATAAATTTTAAATTATTACGCATATCAGTCAGGTGTATGGGCACGTGGGTAAATGGAAATTGTGGTATCAGAGCGAGCAGTAAAGTCACATTCCTCCCTTATATGCTAATGTAAGAGGGCAGGGGATGCTACATTCACACCCACATGGACACTATATATGAGGTCGATGGAACTCTGGTGGTAAACATCCCGGATCCATCACTAGTCAAGAACAAGTCATTGTGAACCAACCATCCTTGTGCAGTTTGTGGCTTGTATGGTCATTACTCTCATCATTTCCTATACTTACCTGAGTATCGGTCAACTCTTCATGAACTTCGAAAACACTCCTATGAATCCGAGATTCTCGTCCTCGAGGAGATCCACCCTCCAACTTCTTCCTCGAACACAACCAACACCATTTACATGATCTCTACTTCCAGTAGTCCTTTCCCATCCTCGACCATGGAATATCCACCTGATATATATCGACACCACTTTCATGATGACATAGAGATCCATAAAACTGCCACCAGTTTCACCCCATTTCACTTAGTCTAAGGTGTGGAATTGATACTTCCCATCGAATGCCAGATTCCATCACTCTGCCTTGTCGTCGAGCTCCTCCCCGATACCTCACCATTAGAACAATGCCTTATTATGATTGAACATACCAATGAGTACCGTCATGTTTCTCTCTGGATGATTGAAGCAGCCAAGACTCGGTCAAAGTTCCATTATGACTCCCATGTACACCCTCGCACCTTCAGCGAAGGTGATCTCGTCCTTGTTTATGACCAAGCCAATGATAAGTTAGGAAAAGGGAAGTTTGATTCCATGTGGTATGACCCATTTGACATCCATCAATGTCTCAGCAAGGGGGCATATCTCTTCACTGACTCTAATGGTCACCTCTTGAAGAATCCCCGCAATGGGCTCTACCTCAAGAGGTTCTATTCCTAAAGTCACTCACCATGCCTACCCTTGTAGCATAGTTTTTATTTTTTTGTTTTGCACTAGTTTTACCACAAGTCGGTGACCACCTCCAGTATTTGATCCATGTCCATTTGTAGTGAGTCCATTGTAACACTCTGTCACATCATTTTCACGTTAGCGGGTGGATCTAACACATCCACCCTGCCCCTACGCTGCTGGTACCCCGCTAGAGGGTGCGGTCCCATGTTTGCAAATGCATATAGTATGTTGCACATAGGTTCTAGCTACCACCATGCTAGCATAGATTCAACTTCCTAGACCTATCCTGGAGTTCAAGGCCTCTCCATATCTCCCTGGTATTCCATGCTCATGTATGGATCATCCTCCATGAGGATAGGAAGCTGGCACCACTGCGAAAAAGTCTCCTCGGTGAAGAGACAACTCCTTTAAGACTCCCTTCCTCCCTACTATTGTCAGGCCATTTCCCAGAGTCACTTCAATTTGCGTGCCACCACGCGAATCACACCTTGTATGTTGAGCTAGCTCTGTATCCATAGGCCTCCATTTGGTCTAGTTTTTCTTCCATGCGCCACAGAGTCATTCAAGGTCCGTTTGAGACACTGTTTGCACCACCGGGTTTGATTTTCTGCCCTTTGTATTTTGACGAGATCCTTGTCTCCTACTCTTACTATGATTTTCTAGGCCATTTCTCAGAAGTCACCTCAATTTACGTGCCATCACGCGAATCTCTCATTGTATGTATTGGCATGTTCACAAGCCATCCACTCCATCCATACTGCACAGTTGGTCATATCTACCACCATCCATCCTCCCATAAGGGGGGCCCATCAGTGTTCTGTATTTATTACTATTAGCCATGTTCACAACATAACCTCTTACAAGACATTGAACACTTCCCGCTTGCTTGATTGACCATTGCGGAGTTTCTATTAAGATCTTTCTTGACTCCTAAAAGAATGAAAAGATCACCGAGCACGCTTGCTTCCTTTCACGCTCATTAAATTATTTGAAAGGGAGTCTATGTGGCCTTGTTTATTTCCTTTTTCAGACCGGATAGACTATTATAAGAAAAGGCTCACTGTAATACCCCAAAAATTCATAAAAAAATTTCATTTTTCATTTAACATTAAATGTTTGCAATCGTCACTACTGAGGCACATTTAACTGTTAATGGTAAACCTAAATAGGCTTAAAATAGAACTAATTCTTTTGTTAAATTCTAGTTCTGCATACTTAATTGTTTGTTTTTGTAAATCATTATTAAGGATTTGATTTAGCAGGTTATGATTTGAAACAACAGGAATTGAAACATCTGTTTAATTACTAGTGCTAAGATTGTTTTACTGTTTTGTGAAAAAATGAAGGAAATTCAGTTGAGACCAAGGCTTACTTAGATTTTTAGCTAATGCAGTGAAGTGATTCTTCTTTTACAGGTCCATTATAGGCAAGACGTTTTGTTACCAGTTCTGGATCGAGATTATTATTTCAACTAGCATAAATATAATGCTAGTAAATTTATTTATGTTACAGCTTTGATCAAATGAATGAGGTATCATTGATCTGTATATTTATGTTCTAAATAGTTTCTGGTAACATAAGTGTTAGTAAATTGAACATAGTCTAGTTGCTCTTACATTTTGCTATATTTATAACTTGTTCATTTAATTTCCATCAATCTAATATCAGCTTAGGACCTGTATGTCATTCTAGTGAACGGTAATTAATATAGCAAGTTCTTTAATTACCTTATTACTTAACACCCTAGTAATTCAAGGGTACTCATTTCATCAATATTCAAATTAGGTAAACTTAGAAAACCTAAAATATAGATATAGTCATAAGTACAATGGTTGATCATTCACACCTGGAAATAAAACCTAGTGCATAGACAGTTTACTAACTGATCTAGTACTTACCAAAAAGAGATGCGATAACAAAAAATTTATATCTTAAACTATAGTATTATTGCTTTCTGTGTAACGATGAAGGATTATTTTCTATAAAACCCATCTATCCCATTTAACCTTTGTATGAACCTCATCTCATAAGGGGGTATACGAATCTAAGTTTAATACCTAGACTAACAAAATCAAGTTATACAACATCCTTTGTTTGCAAACACACATACATCAAAGATTAGGTCTTTTTACAATGCTATGATTTCTCATAAAGTGTTGTTTATTAAGCAAATCATATTGAAGAATTTCTTTACATAAGTGTTTACCTATTTCCAATAATTGTAAATCAAAAATATAAACCTTAGTGCAATTACTACCTTCCCACACTATTCATTAGGGTTATGGAATGATATGAAAGTATTATAACTAAAAGTTCCTTTATAAATGTTAATGTGTGCAGGAAGATCCACAAGGTCTCGAACTATACCATAAAACCCACTCTTGGAAAATAAATCTGAGGCCACATGGTCGAAGTTCAGTGGTTAGGTTTTGTTGACTTTGGGGGCAATGTAAAACTATCCTAACCCCTAAAAATCGTATTTTCCTTAATCTTCTTGTCTCTGCTATGGAGTGGATGAGCTATAGGCTCATGGCCGCAAGGCTTGTCCTCATTCTTAAAACCATTTGAGAATAGACCATCCTTAAGCCATTCCGAGTTCCTCTGCTAGTAGGGTTTTACGTAGCCATTGTTTTTTATCTTTGTAAGAAGTATCCATCACCATTACCATATCTCTGTAAACGCCACTCCTGTCATTACCCTGACTTTGCAAGTGCTACAATCCATACACTGGTGCAGTGAGAATGCACTTGATAGAGTAAGCATGATTCTTGACTGTTTAAAAGAGTGTTATTAAAGAGTATCGGGTTCTCTGTCTTACTGCTCATTTTCTGGTGTGGCTTTGACTTTGCTTCATAGTGGTTTCTTTGTTTCGGCTTGCACATTGTGCATTGTGGTTTTTCTTGACAGAGATTCTTTGAAACTCAGTGCTCCCTTATATGTGGCTAGGGTTTTTTCACAACACCAATACAGCTGTGCATTCTCTCTTAGGTAAGGAAAACAATTGTTTATAACTCTTCTGCACCAATATTTGATTGTCATTTTATTAATTGTATGTATTTAACATTTGGGGTTTTTGATTGTGTAGGTTCTCGAGACGATGGCTCTGTGCTAATGGACACCAGCAACATGGATTCCACGATGATATTCATCTCGGTAAGCCTCAGTCTCTCCTGAGGTTTTCTCCTACATTGGTTGTATGGATGTTTGTTGATATTGCCCACTTGGTTCTTGGGTTCTGCTCGGCTGTAGTTACATGGTGATTTGTTGTTTTGGAAGGCCATGTCGCCGATACTATGATGTATTAAAATGAAATCTTTTTAAATCCCTAGTGGTTGTTTCATGTTGGAAACTTGGGGCTTTCATGGCCGAGACTAGAGAAAAATATGGGCCTTCTGAGTTGTAGTTTTGATTTCAGTAAAGTTATTTTTATACCAGCTTTTAAGCCGTGACTTTTTTGTAAAAGGCCATTAGGCCGTAACTGATATGATTCAGTGGTGTTAGGGTTTAGATGCTATTTAAGGTTTGAATAAGCTCAAAGCTTACTGTTTTTTAATTTATATTTTGATAATAAATATATATTGTGGTTTTAAGAAAATGATGGCAGTTGTGATATTCTTATCGGTTATGGTTTTTCTACAATTCTGTTTAAATTATCCTAAACAGAGTTTTTGTTACTGTAAGTTGATATTTGTTTTGATGAATAGACAGTTAAAGAATATTTTTAAGAAATTTATTATGCTTTTGTTTGTAGTTGTTTAATTTTGATTATTATATACATAAAAAGTTCAGACAGTTGGTTTCTATGATAGAATTTGGTTTTTACTATCAATAATAATTACTTGCATAAATCGATAGAACAAAATTTGATTATACTTAGAATAATTGATTATTCCGGGTTAGAATAATTGAAAGGGCTTTATTTAATTTATCTCAGTTTATAATTACCATACAGTTTTAATACTTTTTTCTTGTAGAAAATGTATTTAATTTTGGTAGATTTATCTATTAGATAATTATGTTTATACAAATGAAGAAATTTATACTTAAATCAGTTTATGGTTGAATTTGTAAAATCCTTCTGCTAGTAAAAGATAAGGTAATGATATTCCTTATTTTGATAGTTATTTCAATATAGATTTTATTTATAAAACCCTAATTAATTTTAAATTATTACAAAGTTAGTATAATGTTTTTCTAGTTTCGTTTTACTTAGATTAATGATGAAATTATCTCACTAAATTTCTTGCCATATTTACTGTTCCTTTCATGTTAACCCTGCTTATTTACTTTCGGTTTTATATTGTCTTTTAATTACTATAATAATAGGCTTATAGTAAATAGTCTATCTACTGTGTAAGAAAATACATAGACTAAGTATATATATATATATACTTTTAAATCTTTCCCAAGACAAATCTGCTTATGTTATTACAAAGTACTCTGTCTAAAAAATAACATTTAAAATAGAAGGAAAAACATACATATGAATAACTCTTATGAAACCTATAGAAGGTGATAAAACACGTTCATGCTTACTTCATTCGATTCTTTATTTGAATTTAATCTAACCTACTGTACTAGAGTACTATCTTGAAAAAGGTGTGGAAAAATATAGTTAGGTATTATTTTATCTATCAGTAAATCTGGAAATTCTTCTAATCATTTACCCTAATTTATATTTAAACCAACATTTGACTACCTTTTCACAGTAAAACATTTCATTAACTAATACTAACATCAGCAAAACATAATCATAACACATTATTGCTTAAACTCAATCCTTGTAGATGTAAATATGCAATTAGAAAACTAGATAAATCATGTAGAACCTAGAAATGTAGAAGAGGTGACAACAACTTAAGGAACCTGTTCCTCCCAACCAACTCCTGGGGATAGTTGAACTGCAAATATCAGGACCCCCGAGCTTATCTCTTCGTCCACCTGGTAGAAGCACTGAGTGAGAGATGTAGTTTAGTAATCCTCTGCAACTCTACTAGGTATTCAGCAGCAAATTTGTTCTGCATGCAGTAGTATGAACTCATCTTAGAATAGCTACACTAGTTCATATCTTTAGTACTTTTCAATCAAAACAAACTTCAGCTAGTCCCCTCCATCGAATTTTCTTGTGCACATCATTCACTCAGAATGTTCACAAGTCAATAATGAGAAGCCTCCGCTGTCTTCAATGGGAAGTTTTATTAGCATGTCTAGGTCTTTTTGGTCAGTTTTCACTTAATGAGCCACCTTCTCTTGTTCCACTCCCTTGGGAAACATGACCACAAAAATAGGGAAGTTTCCTCCTGCAACAACTAGAAGTAGTTTGAGGATGCTGCCAAGTGTCAATATGCTCTCAACCCATCCTACTCCACCAAGTGACCAATAAAACACTCATTTAACAGCTTCCTTAAGATGTTATCTCATCTTTCATTTACTAATTAATAAAATATTCAGCAATTACATTCAATTATCCTTGACCCCACTTGGTCATTAATTACATACTTTATAATACAATATAACATAATGTTTCTTAAAACATAAAATGTTTTGAAAATTGGGGCATGTGACACTCACCCTAGCACCTTCCAGCTAGGAAACGTTTCCCTTTGTATACTTTTATGCTTTCTCAGACATTGGGACCGTACTTTACAAAAAAGCTCATTATAGGTTGTCTTTAAGATCTTTTCCAGCCTTCTCACCAAGAAAATATTATGGAGAAAACTTGGTTTCATTCATTCTTGTAAAAGTATTTGAACAACCATCTAGTCAGTATAGGTTTAAGATTTTTCGACCTAGTTGGAATACCAACTGTAAATAAGTCTTCCTTCCCCAAAAGCTTAGAAGAGCTCTCCTTTGTATACTTTTATCCTTTTTCGGGCTTAGGAGATTATTAATGAAAAAGAGACGACATTGGAGTCTTCTTCCTATTTTCAGACTCTCTAAAAATGAAAACACCATCGATCATTTACTTTCTCGAGATCACTAAAAATCCACAAGATCATGTCATATTGAGCTTACTTCTAGGGCCTTCTTCTTGCTCCTTAAACTATGAAGAAGGCCCAAACGGTGTCTTTAGGAACCACCACATATGATCTCATAGTATGGCAGCTTCCCCCCATTGGGTTTCCTTTGTTCAGAGTATTATGCAAGGAGTCTTCCTTGGATCCCCTAAGTATTCATGCTTTAGTTACCTCCCTTAGTATTTCCCATTGTAGTTATCTTCCCGGTATTAAAACTATGATCCCTCTCCCATGAGTCAGTTTAATTTGCTTCTAGGTTATCCCTGTTGTCATACTCTCAACAAAGGAATTTTGAGTCCCCCATACTCCCCTGCCACTATTCCCCCATTCAGTGTTTCAGTCTCCATATTGTTCCACATCTTTGGTTACCTCCCTCGTGCTTCTAGTCAAGGACACATCATTTCCTTGATTGGCTGCAGGTCTCCCTTTGTTGACGTCAGCACATCTATTCCAGAGGATTTACCTAGAGGTCCCTATATCCTAGTTTCATCCACCTCATTGATGAGTTCCTTGGACCATTTGAGAGGAGTCATTAGTGCCTCTCGGGATGGTTGTGTCTCATGTGCTTGACTTCAGCTACATCTTCGCACCATTGAGATTCGTACAAGGTATTGGTCCGGTCATTATTTGGTCGAAGACACTAGTTGTGACCTGAATCTATCACATTGGTGAGTCTACAATGGGACCCACACAGTTTCTTATCCCTTGTGATTTCTAGGCTGCGTTGGCGACAGTGTTCGGAAGCCCCCAGTGTTGTGCTTCCATGTATCTCCAGTAATTGGTGCTATATATTGTACCACAGATATTTAGATTCTCTGTCATTGAGTCCCTCTAGTTATGTACACATTCAGATTCAATAGAGCATCGGTTGTGATGATATTGTATTCCATGTGAATGCCATTGTTCATATGTATCAGTTCTTCAGATAAGCATTGTATTCATCCTCCCATTGAGGCCACCATTATGTATCATCATTTGTATATGTATTGACCGGATCCCATGTTTTGAGCCTTGATCCCATTACCTATTCTTTTGAAATTGTTACGAGCATGGGGATGCCTGCCTCATCCATATACATGTCACACATTTGTATCTCATCCATTTTTTAGAACCCATAATAAAAAACCAAAAGCCATCGTAGTTTGAACGAGGAAGCTCCACTTATCCACGGGTCTCTCTAGTATCTCTATGTTTGTCACCATTATTCCCATGATCATATGATGTCTATCGACCATACAATGAGATCCTACCCTCACACATCAGGGGGAAATCTGTTAACACTAAATGTGTTCACCTAGCTCTCCATGGTCTAAACCATATACATACATCATATTCCTACCATATTTCCCTTACTTTTGACCTTCACAATTGTATTTCTACCAAAAATGGTCCAAAACATCATTATTTACTATGGTTTACCCTCACTCTCTCCCAAAAAAGGGTTAAAAAACCCTAAAAAAGAGAAAGGGTAAGAAAACCATATAAAAATACCACGAGTCAAAAATACCATGGGTCACCACCTTGGGTCAAAAAACCCTAGGACCATACTATAAATACATTGTGAAGGGATCCCCCAAAACAATTACTCAGACCTTTTTTCCTCATTCACTTGTGGTTACGCTGTGACATTTGTGCTCTCAGGTATTCCACGTACTCCCCTGCCATCACTCCCATGTCATTCCCACGGTGTATGTTGATAAATCCTCCGTACCCATTTTAAATCCATGGTGTTTGAAAACTATCTGTGGATACAACTGGATAACCAACCCATGGAGCTTCGAAACCACTTTCGAGGACGGCTATGGTGGCCCACTTTACAGGAGAAAGGTGTGTCTACATTTTTTTTTTATTACATTAGTTTAGCCGATACATATGTTAAAAAGGATAAAAATATTTTCTTATGTTGTTAGTTTAATTTCATTTTCTATTTTCCATTGAACTCATCCTCACAATCACAACGATCTAAGGTTGGTGTTTCTGCATGTAGCTGGGGAGAAATCCCCACTACAAAGTCATCAAAGGTATTGCTGCTACAGAACATGTCACAAAGGGTTTTGTTGCAGAACAGGTTACCAAGGTATGTTGTAGAGATCCCACTTTTATATGGATCCAGTTCTATGAATCCTCAGTGGTTTAAGAACATGACCCTCCTTTGATGCAAAAAAAAATACTGCTGCAAATTTCATTTTAAATGGTATCTTTTATGTATAGATGTCATGATTACTATGCATATCTTACCACTATGTATCCCATCATTGTTGTGCATCTTATCATTGGTGCACATCGTGATCACATCCTACCACCAATTGATTTTGACATAGACAATAAAATTAAAGATGTTCACCTCAACAACGAGGTGGTTATTCCTATAGTTAATAGGTGATTGTGCAAGATATATTTCTATTCCAAAATTGTTGGATCATTTATAAGGTAAAACCACTTTGGTTGCACCAATTTATATTTATACACTTTGTTTTCATAATTGCGTGCTTTGTTATAGGAATAGGTTGAGAATCTCCAATTCTCGGGCATGTTTCTTTAAAATGTATTAATTAGATCA
Source organism: Pseudotsuga menziesii (assembly GCA_001517045.1). Classification (NCBI taxonomy): domain Eukaryota; kingdom Viridiplantae; phylum Streptophyta; class Pinopsida; order Pinales; family Pinaceae; genus Pseudotsuga; species Pseudotsuga menziesii. The sequence goes on from LPNX010295495.1 coordinate 12,250, forward strand.
TTTAGGGATTATATCTATGAAAAAAAGGACTTCCGCTAGGTATGGAATGGAAGAGGAGAGAAAGTAATGAGGATATTTGAAATCCAATTTGTTGTAATACTCAGTTCTTTCCAAAACAATAAAGAAACCCCGTGTTCATGGGATTCTAAGATTTATTACTGTTATAAATCTTGGTGTTTAATTGTTGAAATCCTTATAGCCATACTCTATAGAGGAAGGCCCTATTCTAGAAAAGCATGTATTGTTTATTATTTATGTTATTAGTTTAGTTTTTTTTTTCAATTCCAAATTTATAGAAAGTGTGTTATTTTAATTTTGTTACATTGTTGTTATAAAACTATGTTTTCTAAACAATTGATAATAAACTATTAATGAACTATTTTCCATCGAGCCATGAATGTATCAATGACTCCATGCGTTACTACTTTTGTAGTCAAAGATAAATTTCTTAGTCTATGTTCCTTACTTTGATGATTAAGTTCATTGTTTTCCTGCAATTTAATTTAGTTTTATTTTATTAGAAGTAGAATTGGTTGTTTATGGTGGATTATAAGAGCATGCCAAAATTCAAAATTGTAATTACTACTAAAGTTATGCATAGATTTTGCATGATACCTCACAACCATACTAGCCGTGGGTTGATAGTCAAATGTGCTTGCAAGCTTGGTGCCCTGCTTAAATTAATAAGGTATATCACAAGCCTACCGCAACTTCCCCAACGCCATTGCTTCTTTGCAAAATACACAACTTCTATCAAACTATACCCATACACACTTTGAAATGACAAAATAATTTTAGAAATCTTTTACAAAATCTTTGTATGCAAATTCTACCTGCACCAAAGCTTAACCCCATGATTTTTGGCTTATCCCCAATGAAACACCTTAATAAATTCTCCAAACTTTAGTCTAGCAATTTAGTTTTGCCATTGGATCTTAGGTGATATGTTGAACTATATTGCAACAACATACATAGTTTCTTCAATAAAATTTCCCAAAAATGTCTAAGGAAATTCATATCATAGTATAATGTAATGGTCTTTCACAATCCATGCAAAAGTGCTACCTCCTTGAAGAATAACTATGTGTAATAAGTCCCATCATTGGTCTTCTTATTAGCTATGGATTACATTGTTTTTAAATTTTTTTAACCACAATAAACAAATAATCTTTGATATTGACAGTATGGCGAGTATAGTCATGTATTCTAACTTATGCCTACTAACACATGAAAAAATATACACCATTCCATGACAATTTTGATTTCTTTGTACAAACTCAACTAATAATACCATTCTCTTAGGAAATTGATTGTTTTATCTTTCCCAAGTTGTCCCACTAATAGTTTGCTACATCCATAAGTAAGATAAAGTGGGCCATTAATTTAAGTCTCCACTAAGGTTTGATTCCTCACAAGTGGTCAACACACTACCTGTAAGGGGTGGTGATACAATGTGCATAATTTCCCACTTCTTGATAGGTTATGGATACTCACCGCTAAGGTACTAAGGAAGCATCTCAATTGAAAAGATAAATATCCAATAAGCATCACTCTTATAAAATTTTTGTGTATTAAACCTTCAAGAGTGACACGATTATTTTTGTTTAAATGGGTATCCATCTTACATAAATTAAATCACCTCTACTATTTTATTATGTAAAAAATTAGGTTACTCTATATTTCCCAAATTTGTAAAAAACTTAGTCCTATGTGTACATGTCCTTCATTTGGTCAAATCCAACAAGGTCATTCTCCATTATGGTTAACATGATAACTCTCCTACTTAATGCATCAATGGTCCTATTCTATTTCCTAAATATATTATTAAACACAAGTGCATAACTCTACAAAAGTTTAATCAACCTCATTCTCCTCTAGTTCAATATTGTGAGTGAACTTCACCTAATTATATGTACACAATAAATTCATTTGGAAACTAGTAATGTCTATAATGCTTCATCACTTGCACTATTTCATAAAAATCCAAGTCATATGTCGAGTACATAGTTTACACATTATTTAATGTATCACTAAAACATGTCATCGAAATTCCTTCTTGATTTAATAGTCTATCCAAATATCTACTCTACTTGCATCCCAATAAACAAAAAATACTTTGTTAAAATCAATAAAATCAACACTAGCACCTTGATAACCTTGATAACCTTATTCCCTAGTAACCCAAAGATCTATGGCACTTGTTTTCTCCAACAAAATCCACATTCCTTCATATTCCATCATAGTTGTGTAAATGTTGTTTGAACTTATTGTAAAAATGATCGATGCCATGAAATCTCTTAATTTTAGAGACACTGCTCAAAACAAGGGAATTCAAAATTAGTTACCCTTGTTTAAATCTTTGTACAAACCTCTTGTATATAGAAAATCCAAGATATAAAAACCACTCTTTTATAAACTCACATTTATATTCCATATTTTTCAAACCTACTATCTATTGAAGGATCCAAATACCAACCTTAGTGTCTCTATATGTTCTTCCTTACCTTTTCTTTAATTTTTTTATTTTTATGAGAATAAAGATATGGAATCTATATAAATACCCACAAAATTAACAATGTACAATCATGCCACTCATGTCACCAACATGAATGTACTCAATGCATTGATCATCACAAATGGCATAACCAACCATCATGTGGTGGTATTTACTTTCAGGTTTATATTTGAAAAATATCTTGCACCATACATTATGCCAATAAAGCCATCCATTCTTGGTAATGGAAATATATACCATATTGTGATCTTATATAGTGATTTATTGTATATCCATATACACCACATCCCATATTTCTTTAATGTAATTAGGGATGCAATTGCTCATGGGTTGATGCTCTCTTTTCTCAGTCCCTTTGATATCAACTCAACTACTTATATTTTCAACTTTACAGTCTTTCACCAACTCATATATTGCACAACTTGATTAGAAAATATCACATGTAGCATGATTCCACAATATTGTGCTATACATTAAGTTGTTCTTGTGTGCAATCTTCCTTTTAGGTGGAAAACCTCCTAATTCATCTTTGGGCACGATGTCTACATTCTCAATTAACATATCTCTTTTCTATTAGGGAACTTCATTCCTCCAAGATATTTTAGCTTCCTTGTCATGCATTACACCTTTGACATCTTTCCTTCACACCACATCATAACCTTCCTTCACCACATTCACCAAACAAAACCTCACTATAATCCTCATCCTTCTAAGGAAATCACTATTTGTTTTCCATCCTTTGTGATGGTATGCATATTCTTCCTTCTATCATGCAACATGTGCCTATCAAACAAGCATAATCTCACCAACAACAAGAAAAAAACATCCATGGGAATGACACCACAAAATATCTCATCTCTATATTCACTTATATGAAAAGGCACTATAAAGTGATTTGTTATCATCATTTCATAATCTTTCTAGAAGCAAAAGAACATAAAGGACCGGGGGTGCTTTATTGTGTTAGATCCAATTTATCTACCGTATCTATAGTGACCATAGTCTCAAAATCTTTCAGTATAATCAATTATGACTTTACAACACTTACATATACATTGACAATTAGCTTTGAAGACACTCTTCCTCAATTGTCTTTCTTTTTACGATCTTTGTTTTTTCTTGTGCAATCATTCATTTATGCAACATTATGTTATATCCTCACTTCGGTGTTGTTGTTGCAACTATTTGGTTATCTTTATATGGTGCAAATAGATGTTTCCAAATGCCTTAGATTTGACCATAAAACCTACACATTGATAAAAAAACATCCAACTTATTTTAAGATTTTTTGTTTTCTTTTATTTAATAAAAATGAGAAAAACATTCAAATTATTTAAAAGTTTTTATTTATTTATATATAATTAAAATGATGACCTCCCTAAAATATTTATAAATTTCATCATGTCCATGTTGGCGTAGAGGGGATTCAAATCCTCTATTGTTGCTACTATTGAATCCAATTTCATAGAAGATATGTTAAGAAGAAAAATAGTAAATAGTGGTTGATCAATCCCAATAGTTCAACCTCGAGTTGTATTTCTAAATAGATAAAGAATAATATGTAAGAGAAATGAAAGGCGATTGCAAGGTTGGAAGAGAATTTTAGGGTGTGATATATTATGGATGCTTCGTTGCTTTGTTATAAATAAAGAAGTTTTCTTTGTTATAAATAAATAAGTTCACAAGCTTGTCTTTATTATTTGATGGGAATGCCAATTGTCTCACAATGATCTAGGATGATGGTCCAAAAAAATAGGGTGTGATGAGAAAAGGGGCATGCATGATCTCGTATGGACAATCCAAATTCATGATTCATGGTCTTAGTTAGAAGCATTGCCCTTTAATCTTAGTTATAATGTCTCATCACATACATAAGGCATGCATAAAGAAATGCCTTCTGGTCTATATGGTTTTTGAAATTTCAACAATTACATGATTTAAAAATATATATATTAAAGTAAAGTTTTGTTTTATTATTAACATTAACAAATGGACATGTTTTTAATAAAAACAAGAGCCATGAGGTAGTAATGTCCTTAATATTGCTACATGTTGTAGCAAGAGCACGTAGAGTTGATTTTACAATTGGAAATATCTTGTGTCAAACCTTTAAAATTAAAAAAAGTTGTAAATGACTGGTTTGTTAATTTCTCATATCCTCTCTTATGGGTTTCCAATTGTAATAATATGCATGAGGAAATACATTAAGTTAGGAAAATAAGTATTCCTCAACTCTAAATGAAAATTAAGGAGTTTTACTGTCAAACGAGAAAAAAAAACTAATGGAGTAGGATTTTCATCTAAGAGACCAACTTTGGTATATTTAACCCTAAGAAACTTTCATATATATATTTTTTCTTTCATGTGAGTTAGCAAGTTATGAAGAATTGTAGTGTTACAAGTATGGTGCTATTGAGACTGAATATATGCATATACATACCATTTTAAGATATTTTAATCCTTCATTCCATTTTGAATGTATAGTATAAAAATCATGATAATTTCTAATTTGTTTAATAATACCATTTTTCTTCTCTAATTTTATTTTAACAATACCGATTTTCTTTTATATAGTAGGAGAAATGTTGAAGTGACTTTCCCAAGAGAACAAAAACTATTTTATTCAACCATTTGACCTATAACTATTTGTTCAAGAACCTTTTCTAATTACCTTCTTACAACTATATACTCTAAACCACAAGTTTATCAGGGCCTTTTCTATATATACATATAAGAATCTTTCGTTTTGCTTCTAGCTCTCTCTTGTTTCACTACGCTTTATAGAACCTTATACCCTCTTTCTTACTAACAAATTCCACACATGTTGTTCCATAAGCACAAGGAAATATCAAATGCTACTTTGAAGCTACCAAATATCATGATCCACAAGGATAACTTGCTAGGTTTTGGGAAAAATTAGAAATATATAGTTAAAACTATAGCTTTGTCAACAGGGTAAGTTATTGATCTTCCCCTAAGTGGGGGATATGTTTTTTACATCTCTGTAGCCAAAACCAACTTAAATAGTTATTGTCTGTAAGCCCCTAGTGATACCCTAGCCTCATCGCTATAATGAAGCAATAGAGAGAAATGAGTAACTATCTATTAAAAGATTGATCCTAGCATAAGGCCTTTGATAATCCAAAAAATGGATGATATCCCATAGACTCCAAAACCATCAAAATTACTGAAAGCTTTACCTAATTAATAATTAGGATTGATTTCACCCTTGAACACATGTCCAATAACTTGAACACATTACCAATAAACAAACTCCAATGGCTTGTCAATCAAAATGTGTACTAAAAGTTCTTCCCATATGAATAAATGTTGAATGTATTCAGAATTTCACACTTTGCTTCTACGTAGACACATAGGTGAACATTAACCTACATAAAGTAAAATTAAAGATTGGACAATCGTCATATTCAACAAACAATGAAGAAAAAAATGAATTGCCCTTCACAATCAAGAGAAAAATTGGACAAGAAGAAAAAAGATTCCATGATGGATGAGAAAACAAGTGATAATTTGGATTTTACAACGCTGAGGAAACTAATTGGTTGACTCAAACTGCATGAGCAAATCCTATTTTAATTTTGTTTTCAGTTTTTCGTTGATTTGGAAGATATGTAAACAAGAGTAACTTCCCAAAATGGCCATCTTACATGTGTTGAATATTTAATTTTCAAGAGTATGATGAATAAAATGTTACTCACTTGAATTGTACTACATACATTCTAGAAAAATCGATCGAATATCAACCAAATATCTCAAACTTGAAAACCTAACAAGTATTTTAGGGAGAAACTCAAAGACTAAAAAATGAACATGTTGGGATCGTGATGTAAATAACACTCTGCCACAAGAATCAATAAATAGGAAATAACCTTCAAAACTTATTTTTAATGTTTCAACAAACTAAGTGCTAATAGTGATGAACACTTTATTCCCTCTAAATCTCGAGTTGAAAGACCTCATAACGAAAAAATAAAAAAAGACAAATTGGAAACTCAAGTTCAAGGACTATCAAGGTAGTATAAGATTCTCTCGACATAGATTATTTGGTATATAAAGGGTTAGTTGTACAATTTTTAAAGGATTTATGGTTAGTGAAGTAGGTTAGTGACTAGCACAACCATAAGTAAAGTTGTTCATGAAAACCAATAGGCCTAGTGTTAAATAAAGACTAAAATATATAATTCTATATTAAAATAATACTAGTTTTTTCTTTAACCAATGCTTAACTAAAGCTTATTTAAATATTAATTAAGATGCATTTAAGAAAAACAAGATACAACTACGATGAAGTGAATCCTGATTGTACTAATCTTGTTAATCAATCTTGTTGATCCACTCAAGGAATTCCAAAATCTCAAATAATATCTAAACACCTATCGAAGTAATTAAGTAATAGTTAAGAAGGGAATAGGTTAGTAAACCATAATGGTTAAGGAGCTAATAAGTTAGTGGTTATGGCACATTAGTAGGTGGGTTGACCAATGATTAAAAAGTTCATGAATTAGCAAACAAATAGTTAGAAGATGTGTTTCTCAATGGGTTAATCCCAATGGTACCAGTAGGAAAATTGCAATGGTGGCTATGTCCTTATTTTATTTCTATACGGTAAGGAAAATATAGTAACATATAGAAACTTTGACATCAATACATTGCATAAGAAACATAAATATATATATCCAAAGTTAGGTGAAATTTTATATTAAGATATATTTCTACAAATACATGTTGATTTCTTTACAAAATAATATTGATTTTTAAAATTTACAAGATAAAACTATTGAAAATCTAACATGAAAAATGTTATTTATTTATTGATAATCTTAACCTTCTTCCAAATTAAGCTACACTTTGAAATTCTTTGGTTTATAAAAATCTATTCGTAGTATATATTTTTATACTTATATTCCAATATTAATCAATGTTCAATTACTTCTAATTTAAATCAATAAAATTTAATATCTTTTTTTATATAAATATTAATTATAATATTTTTATAAAACAACACATTTAAAATTGAGATATAAATTATTTTATTAATTTTTAAATAAAAATAATAATTAAATAAAATACTCAAAATATCAATATATTTATCAAAGATGTCAAATCCAAATTAAAATAAAGTCGTGAAAAAAAAACTTAAGCGAGATTAAAACAATTGACGATATAATCCAAAAATAAGCTTTATAAAAAAACCTATTAAAGCCCATTTATAAACCCAAAACATGTAAAAAAAAAATATATTCAATAGATGGAGCTGGGAAATAATAAACAATAGTTACACCTCTATAAAGAAAAAGGAAAATCATATATAAAGAAAAAGGAAAAGCATATGACATATGATAAAGAGATATTTAACATTTTAATCCCAAATTTGCTAGCATTAGTTTGATCCAACCATACCAGAAAGAAAATAAAAAAAAGTGGTTCTCAAGACTGCTTGTGGTCTCCATGTATCCACTAGCATGCATGTACCATCCATTTAGTCGCCATGCACCATCCATTTAGCTGCCATCACTACGAGATGCTTCTTTAGTTCATAGCACGCGACTTACTAAGCTTTATCCAATTTTTTCTATTCTATTTCTTTAATGTGTTTACTAAAATTGTGTGGGCTCTTGCATAGCTCTCAAGCCATGTGTCTAATTTTTTTTTTCTTTTTTCATAGTGACAATATCTTCTCAAGAGTCCAAAGCTTCTCATTACTCCATTTATGAACTCTCGATTCGGAAAGAACTTTCTTAGTCATGACTCACTATCCTCAGTTAAGGTTTGATCTAATAGATGGATAAAATATCCCAGACATGAATGGAATCCATAAGATCCTGAGCTCACGATCACATTTATCTATGTGACGCCTCAATCATGATTTATAGATATCCTGGAGTTCGGAACAACACAACAGTGTTGCAGAGACGAAATCAAGGTGAGGATAGTTCGTTTGCAGCGAAGAAAGGCTCTTTCCTACCACTACTGTGGAAATGGATAACAAAGCATGTATGATGGTAGCAGATAGCAAGACTAACTCAAAAGTATCGATGTGTATCCTTTAAAAAATATTCTAAGTAAGTACTGCCTTCTTAATATTAAACCTTTCCTTTAGTTTTATTCAAAGGTTCTTTAGCCTCCTTGGATATGGATTAGGAACTATAAATTCTGCTGATGTAGGAGCTAGTACTTTCTTCATCTACTTTGCCTCTCTTTCTTTGACATTATTATCATCTCTCTCCCAAGGAAACAAAACTTTTGCAGCCTGCTAACCATCTTCATGAACTAGACTGTTCATATTAACCCAACTCTTCAAGAGTTATGATACCCAAACAACGGGATTGAGGGATTCTTTTATCAATGTTAATGGCAGTTAATAGGCACCAAATTTGAGGATTTTGGGTGGCAAGTGAATACTGTGTCTTCTCATGAATTTTGGGCCACTAACCTCCCAAAATCCCCACTCAAGTTTACGATAAAACTCATTCAAACGGATTTTTGGATCCAAATTCTCCCGGTTCTCATTGACGCATTTCGACCTAAAATTGTCTTTGCATAAAGAACAAAATGTATAAATTGCTTGTGTTGGGTTGATAGAAGTATTTTTTTACTATAAGATCGTTGTTTTAATATTGCATGGAGAAAAACTACCATCATGCAATTATGTAAACACGCAAGATATCAAACAATGAGTTATGAATGAAAAGAAGAGGGGGACCATTTAAATTTAAACTCTACATTGAACAAAGAGATCTTACCATGGATTATTAGATGGTTCACTACCCAAGTTTAGAGGTCGACCGACTGGAGGATGATGCAGCGATTTGGGAACATTCCATACACTGCCACTGACATGGTTAACAACAAGGGTGGTAATTAAAGATTCAGAATATTTCAGATAAGAATTAATGAGAAAGAAGTAATAGGTTTTGGAATTCCATCTACTGAGTTTCTTCTTTTTCTTTTAATAATGATTTAGCAAGAATGCCGCAATTCTGTTTTTTCCACTTAATAGCAACGATTTTATTTAGGAAAGACCTATAAGTTTCTGCGATAATTTACGGCTTATAATGCTTATGTCGAGTTTCAGCGTTGTGGCAGTCAATTCCTAACCAGGTTCTCATAGAAATGGAGACCATCAAACGGGGTGGAAACCTTGCTACCGATCGCTCCTTTTTTTTCCATTTAAATCATGGTCCGGTCATCCATATCTCTCACTCTTCCATCGCAAAATCATCATAGTTAGAAAAAATAGACCTAGGAATGTGAACATTAATTTCTCCCCATTCATATATAATGAGATTTTGAAGCCCCTGATTCATAATAAATGAGTCACTAACTTCCTAGGGATCAAGGGTACAACACAAGCCAAATTAATATAGACTTACATGAAGGATTTTCATATCTGTTGATGTTCTTGCTGATGGACAACGATGAGATTCGAAGTTGCAGAATGCTCCAATGGTCGCAACTACAACTGCAATCATGAACATAGGCGTATAAAAAAATCGACTAAAATATAATCTATTAGTGCAATATGTATAGATATATACTTTGTGAACCATTTAATGACACTCATTGGAACTTAATATGTGACAGGATCATTAAGAGATTCCTGTGCAAATTCCAGCAGCTTTTAAATATTACTTAACCCAATGTAAATGGTAGTCTAGAGTGATCCTCACTCTCATCTCCAAATAAAAATTATGATCATAGTGTATCACTTCCAATTTCCAGAGTTTAAAATCTTCCCAATTCGAGTTTTAGAAAATTCTACAATGGAAAAAAACGTAAAAAATGCTTAAAATTACACATGAATACAGAGTATACTGTTACATTATATCAAGACTAAACACAGCTGCATCCCCACACTGAAAGGCTTATTTGGCAATGGTCCACAGCATGGAAATTTGTTAATAGTTGTTTCCCTAATGATGTGCTCGATCGAAGTGCGTATCACAGTCTAAACTATCTGTGACAATGCCGACACCATACTATATAATTTTAACCATGAGCGTTTAACCTTTCTCAATAAATAACCCTAAGCATCTTATTGTAAAATTAGAACTTTATAAAAGCTATTGGAATTCATTGGCTTTATGGGAAAAAAAAGTGCATTGTAGTCTAAACTATCTGTGACAATGGCGTCACCATCCTTCACATTAGAGCTGCAACAAGCAAGGCTAGTCCTTTTTCAACAACCTAGAAGATGAACATGACATTAAGAAATTTAAATTTCTAGGAAAATTCAGGATAAGTTACAACAAAAGAGTCCTTTCCCACACAATGTCAATTATTTATCTGTTGGGTGGTAAATTTCCCAAGAAAATAGTTGATCTCGTTAATTGCTCAAACAAGTTTATTAAACCGTCTTCATCCCACCCCACCCCAGCCAAAAACCACCTTAGGTTTTGTTGAGAATATTCAATGCTCAGAACAAGAAAATTATAAGCTCATTACCAAGGATGAGAGAGTCGTTAAGGTTGATAACTGGTTAAAGTGTAATCCCAACCAAAAAAATTAAAAACACGTGCTATATTTTGTTTAACTTGAATAACATACATACACATTATTTACATTTAGACTTCAAGGTGGTTTCCAACTGAATTGGCATGAAAATGAGTTTTACCTAAGTTAAAATACACTATTTTCCTTAAAATTGTTGTAAACAAGGACTCGATTGTCGATTATTCTTCTCTAATTTGTGCGTCCACTTACAATTTCTCTGGACAATGCAAGGAAAAACTGGATGCCTGTCAAAGTCTCCTGCGGGAACCACCCAACTTCTTCCATCGTGGCATTAAACGAAGTGACTGGCTACTTCACTCACTTGTCTTCCTTCCCTCTTCTTAGTCTATAGGTAAAGAGAAAGAAAGCAACTGGTCTTCCTCGTCCTTCTAAATCTTTAGTTGTAAAGAAAGAAAGCAAACAATGAAGGCAATCAAACATAAGAAGAAAATGAAGATTGTGTGTGAGAAACAAGAGAGCTGGTAATAATAAGTACTTCATCGTCGTGGCACTCCCTTGTATATGGACTCAAGAATAAAATGGCCTGTCATTGATTTTCAATGGTCGCGTGGAAGTTGACATGCGCATGACTTGAAGTGTGTAGTGGGCGACATTGCTCAAGTAGGTCAGGGTTTACGCTGCAAATTTATAGACCATGTATTAAGGTGTTGTAATGAATACTAATCCGTGCATCCAACAGATGGGTGCAAGCAATTGACACATATACATTTTTTATTAAAACCTACTTCTATCACCTATACGCCGCCAACGCCTGAGGCTTGGCTTCTAAACCTGACATCATCCACCTAGCCACCAATCAAAAAATTTAAAAATTAACGAATTTATTTATTTTTAGCTCCTGCAAAGTTAAACATTAGTTTTTATCAAAACTTTGATGTTCGTACGACCAAACTAATATGCTTGACCTATCTAAAAATGTCCCCCGCCAGGGACATAAAAAGGGTGGGTTGTATATGTAGCCTCAATATGGATAAAATAAAAATAAATTTTATGTGGGTTGGGTTTAGCCAAAACGGTCCTGAATAAAATAAAATGTTGTAAGTAAAAAACATGGGTTATTGACCACTAAAGCACTTAAAGTCATAGTATAATTATACAATGTTGAGAAACAAATAATATAATATAACTAATATATGAGGCACAAACCTATGTACAATGCTCTAATAAGTGACTAGACCAACCATAGGAGGAGGTTGGTCACGGTCATCCCAGGGAAAGCCCCATCCAAAAACCAAGGGATTGACGTTAGTAAAAACAACAAGATTTGACATATAGAAAGGGGGATATTTCAACATATACAAGGTTTGATGAATAGAAAGGGATCATTTTAACAATTTCAACCTTTAACACATAAAAGGGGGAATTATTGTGGATTGAAATCCCAACATAGGGATATATCGGTATATAACATAGTTTGCAACATCACATAGATAACAACTAAAGGACAAAGACAATCTAGGAGGATGGCATCAAAGTGTAAGATCACCTATAAGGCATACCACCAAATTTTCCTAGTATCTTAGTGAGGTAAGATGAATGGAAAGAAACAAAATGAATGCTTTCAACAATAACCTTTAAAAAATCAATAAGTTTTGAAATACATTAACAGTACATAAACCAATCAATCCCAAAACCCTTTAACACAAACATTGATGACAATATAAAATTTGAAAGCAAAGTTACCATCAATTGTTATACTTATTGAATAGGATACCCAAAACAACACCAAGCACCCCTCTATACATATTGTAACTACAAATGAATGTTGATGTAATATATTACAAGTTACAATGTGTTGGATACTAAAACTTCATCTTTCACAATAAGTGGAACAATGATATAAGGTTAATGGGGACATATTTCAATGGTAAAGCATTATCAAGTCCTTATGGACATGCTTAAGATATTCTAGGCCATTTATCCCATGCAAGTAAGCACGTGGATGTGTCTAGGTGCAAGCCATTGGTAACTTTAGTAATTTAGATACCAAAACCCCACTTAGTTCTCCCAAACATACACATTTGCTACACTAACTAGATTCTCTATATTCAAATGTCAATCCTTTGTTTTTATTACTTTATTTGCTACTAATGTAATCTCATCTTTGTGTTTTATTTCGATGAAGGTTTCTTATAGTTGGATTAGAGTTGGATTGGGGCAGGGACAAGTATAATGATGGAGTACATATTTTTTTAGTCTTAATTGATATGTTTAAGACTATAGAAAATAGGAAAAAATTTCACATGAGAATCTCAACAATGTTTGAGTCATTCCCAAACTACTGTATGATTGAAGTTGGCACATTTCATTGAAATGATTTTTAACAATGTCATGAAACTACAACATAGTGAAGTTAGCAAGGAAGAGTGATATCATTGTTCATAGCACAAGCTATGTGTAATGTTCCTGCCAATTTTTACTACATTGCTCCCATATATTGTTAATGTTGTCAAATCAAATTCTTGCACCACAAATTGTCCCATTGAACTACCATCAATGGTTGTGTCTGCTAGATATTTCTCATCTACTCTTGTACTTATATCATCTTTAGAAATTCACTACATAAAAAATGAGGTACATTGTGTGTTGTCAATGAATTGAAATCAATTCTATGCATTCTTAGATGCATATAATACACAACCAATATATAATTAAAGATGTCAATTAAAAATACACTAAGAGAGGAGCTATGAAGTTTGAGTAGATACCATGAGGAATTTGTCAAATCTAAAATCGGAGTACATGCATTAATATTGTTGACCATGAAAATTTAGGATGGCCTAGTCCAGTGTTCCTCAATAACTTCATCAGTTGTTAACCACCATTATATGCATGATTAGATAGTTGTTTATTTCAATAAGAGGTCGGAACAATCTTATCATTTGTTGAATAAAAATTAAATGATTTTGACCCATAATTTTTTTTTTTTGAAGGGGATACAAAACATTTTGCGTCTACGATCACATAGAAAATTATTTACACCATATCAAAAGGATCTAGAAACCAATGATTGAACTTAACATGGATTTCCTTTCCTAGAGCTTGGTGGTGGGGGGCTCCCTATTGGCAAAATATTGACTTGCCTTTGGGTTCAAAATGTGTATTCTTTATAGTGTGGACACAGATAATTATTGAAGAACCTCTTCTATTTCTATATACTTACTAATAAGGTTTAGGATTAGGTAGATTCTATGTGTCAATGGATTATTTAGAGCTCCATTTACCGAAATATGGATTCACTTCCCTAGGCTATGGAGTTTTATGCCACTTGGATGATTTTAAGAGTTGAATTGCTCCTATGGGTTTCGAAACAATGAAATATCTTTAATGATGTTGTGATGTCTCACTATTTTTCTTGGTATGATGGTGCACTGATACATACAAAACTTGATTATGTAGATTGAATTACAATGCTGCTAGGTGTAAACAAAGAGAACATTCAACCATTGTTGGACTACTAGAATGGATCCATGTAAACCATGAGGAGGGTGACTCTTGACCCATCTGACATCTTCACTATGTCAACCATGTTGGGGCTCTTCCTTAGCCCGACTTAATGTGATTAAGATATGTTGGTTGGACATTATCTACCTGTAGCTAACCTTGACACAAGGTAGGTTGTCGAGTTCAAGAGAAACAGATCTCAGAAACAAACCTAAAGACACCCATGGATGAACAAGTAGTTTCCCATGGGAATTAGCAATCAGAGAGAGGATTAAGCCCCCAAATCCCCCCACAACCCTTTTTTTATATTAAAGGTTGTACATAATTCCTATTGATAGAGTTTGAAGAAATATTTATTAAAAGAACCTTAAAGGATTATTGTTTTAGAATTTAAGTTGTAAATATAAAAATAGGAAGAGCATGAATGACATGAAATACTTTTTTGATGGTGAGCATGCTATCTTATATGAAAATAAAACAATAGGTAACCAATACTATTTAATTTATAGTTTTCAATAGTGGATACTTTCCCATAGTTTACCATTTCTTTTTCTTTGTCATCATTTTACATTTCTCTATTTCAACTATTTTCAACCCTAAATAAGTGGAGGTTCCTCCCTTCCTAGTTGGTTGTCTTATCATAATATCTATTTAAGGAAATAAATGAGATAAAACCTTGTGAATAAGTATCTTCATGGAAATAATTTCTATGATTAATATCAAGTGTATTTCACTTTAAATTGAGAGTCTCTTGTGTTACTATAAGAATACTCAAGCAATGGTGATCGATGCAACAACCACAACCCTTCATTCACAACAAATCCTCCATTTTGTTGGGTATTTTATGAAGGAACATGAATACATTTTGAGTCTCATTGCTATTTTATTATGGTCAAAATAGTCTCAATTATAAGTTGAATATTTAATAGGTAGTTTTTTGAGCCTAACTGGGAATACTATCATCTTCCATGTTTGTATATATTAGGCATGCTACACATTGAATACATAAGGAGTTGAGTACTCAAAATTGCAAGAAGGATTATAATAAAATCATATGTAATGATGCATCATTGAAAAAAAATCATTAAAAAATTTGATCCTAGAAGAGTTCTAATGATATTAAGTGGATAATATAATACCATAGTTATACTATATATTGTATATTGTTACCTCTCTGGGATATTAGGAAATAGAGCAAGAGATTGTGTCTCTCCTTTTTATGCTTCTCATGCCATTTTTCTATGGACATTCAAAGGATTTAAGGCCTTCATATTCACAAGTCTAACAATAAATGGTTTTGTGTATTTCCTTATTCACACCTTGTGAACTTTTGATGGCCTCTACATCATGTGTGTACAATTAATTTTTTTCCCAACATATTCTGTCCTTTTTTCTTGCACACTATCTTCTTTGCATTGCACCATGACCTCTTACACAATGAACTCCTTTGTTCTTCTCGAAGCCTCTTTCATTTACATTGTGCGTGAGCTTCTCTTCGACTTTCCATGCCCACTTATAGCCATATTACATAGATTGCACTTTAGGTAGGATAATATCATCTTGAATAGTGAATTTTATACTATTTAGGTACTTTAAAACTCAATGATATTCCTCCTCGTAGGGTTTGGTTTATATATTCAATAGTGTGTACATTAAAATCCTTTGTGTACTCAATTACACTCC
Organism: Pseudotsuga menziesii; assembly: GCA_001517045.1. NCBI lineage: Eukaryota > Viridiplantae > Streptophyta > Pinopsida > Pinales > Pinaceae > Pseudotsuga > Pseudotsuga menziesii. The sequence continues at coordinate 28,427 of LPNX010295495.1, forward strand.
ACACTTTTGCCTAAGATTTTTGGTCTATTTAACAATTTTTTCTTGTAATACAATGTAAAAAAATCTTCTACAACTTTAGAACCATCTTATTCCATGTTGTGCTATTCTCTTTTCCTATATGAATTTGTTCCCATTGATGAACACCCATTATAATGCAATAGTTCCTTTCAATATTGTCGCTACAAAATTAATTCTTTGAGGATATTCAATCAACTCATACTCAAAGTAATTGTCCATTTGAACCAACCAATCTACTATGACCTAAGCCTTCAAGCTACCATCATTGTTGGGGATTTCCACTCTTGCATTTCCTCTTTCGTACAATAATTTTATCAATTGGGTCATGGGATCCTTTGCTTGTCCACTTCGCTCATTTTCTTTCGATTATATTTCTAGCTCAAATTCACTTTCCTCTTCTTCTCCGCTATGTTGTCTAGTCTTGAGTTCCTAACTCTATAAAATGACAACTCTTGTAATTATTTTCCAATAGTTGCTCAACCTCCTTTAAATTTTATTTTGTAATAGTGGACCACCTCAAATGACAAATTTTTGGGTTTATCCACACTTAGATATTTACAAAGTATAACCTTTTTCTATTACCAAATGGCACATGAAATTTGCAATGTGCCCCTTCCTCTTGGATGCAAAGAGTCGAGACTCTATGTAATCTACTAACCCAAATGACTATGCAACAAAATACTTGAACAAATATTGTAAACTAGTATAATGCAAGAAACAACAAAGTACAAAACATTCAAGGATGAGAGGAATAAATAACTAGTCAACTCATTCCCATTAACATACCATATTATTTACATAAACAATGAGTGCACACCTTAGTGCTGATCTATTCTCTCTAGGATTCTACCATTGTCTTAAAATACATCCATCATCCCAAACCAATCTTATTCTTCCTTAAGTTCCATCTTGTCCTCTTCCACCTTATGATTACCCAACAACACTTTTGTAAACTTAATCTCATTTTCATACTTCACATTTTTATAGGTTTCCCTTAACATACACGTGACATGCATGCAATGAAAAAACTAATCTTAGTTTTCCTTAAAATCCATGTTGTCCTCACCCACCTTGATCCAGATGGATAGGCAGTTACCCACCTATTCCACTGGGTCAATTTTTTTTTCCTAGTTTAGAAGGTTTATGGGTTGGGGGGTTTCTCCACATAAATATTGGTGGCCACCCACCTTTTCCATGAGCTCAAGACTATTTTTCTACTTTGGCAGGTTTATGGATTTTTTGTGTCCAAAACTTTTGGGGTTGTTTTGAGGTCTTAAACGATGTTTTTTGGCAACTGATCAGTATACACATAGTTGAATGTACTTTGGACATCTAAAATGTGTTCTTCTTATCTATACCTTTTCAACAAGATACTGAACACCCTAAGTAGAGATCGTATGCAAAAGTTATGACCCTGAGAAGTTGACACATCAACTATCCACCACAGGACCCACAAACCTTTTTACTATTCATCTCCTAGGGTTAGGTTTTTGGATGTTTAGGGATTTTTATCTCCTTCTTATGATAAAAAGGTCCTTTAGCCTCCTTTTTAAATCAACTTGTCATGAATGAGCATAACCACCACATCTCTTCTTAGAGATATAACTATCACCATTCTAGTTGCTTTTATTTTACAGTCTATTTTGTTTCATTCATTTAATAGAATATGAGTTTACTCTATCACTACATTTCTTGTGATATATCTCTGTATGTGGTTCTATATATGCTCTTTCATTTCATTCTCACATAAATCTGGATCAGTGGTATCCGAGAAATCTGCTCTCTGTTGTCTCTTACTGTGTTATGTAGAGAAACTTCCTATGGCTTGGGGTGTACCACAACAGATAGCTAGACCTGAGAAATCAATCCCTTCCCAATATGCAAGAGAAACTAAACATCTAACACTAAAGGATCTCGAATCATACCTTATTCTGGACGGTTGAAGTAGATCCCCGTTGAGCTTTTTCCAATCCCGCTTGCGCTAGAAATTTGCTCTCAACAACAACAAACAAGACAAGCATGCTATATAATATGGTGTTAGATATACTCTTGCATATATAATCAATAATGTATAAGAAATTAAACATATCCATGGATTCAATATTCATTCAAATGCTCATTATTGGATAGGAAAAGATATTTCTATTAATCAAATAAGAGATTACACAAGTGACAACCTCTGTTGGCACATTTGGGAACCGAAGAAACTGAGTCCTCCACCTGGGCCTCCACCACCTCAATCCTCCATATCTCGACAGCAATCTCACAAGCAAAGGAAATCTTGGGAAGAAAACAAAGTGATCCAAAGGGACAAAGGGATGTAGACTCAAGTATATGCACGCTATGACAACAATGGACTATAGTTTTGTTGGTCTTCAATTCCTCATCTTGAATGTATCCAAGGGGTTCCTTATATAACACTCCAAAGGGGTAATGGAGGGTCAAATCCAAGTGATATCGAGGCATATCGAAGGCCAAGAGTCAAGTGGTTTGGACACACAACAAGGAAAACTCCAAAAATATTTGGATTTATGCACACATCTTGATGTATGCAGGTTTGAGGTCAAAAGTCACGTATACACGCGAGTATGGGATTAAAAGTCACGTACAATAATAAACATGTGTTTTTAGGGATGAACTTGGAAAAATCAAATTATAATCTCAGTCCATGGGGTATAAAGAGTCTGCAGAGTGACAAGGAATGCCATAAATATGTGATCAACCATGTGTGGTAAAATCAGCTGTAATAGATGCCCCCTATTGTGTGAGGTCATAGGGGTATGATGATGGCCAAAATACATTATAAAAGCCATCCCAGAAGTGGATTGATGAAGAAACAGGTGGAAGAACCAACCATCTATTGGTATAGTACAATAATAAATCTCTGCATATGACTGCAAATACATTTAGCAGTCTCAGATACATAAGAGTACAATGGCCATGAATAGGAATGATATACAAAATGTGACATGTGTGGTCATCGCCACGTACAATATATAATAGATCAGAAACTCCATGATGAAGATATACAATGGATCAAGATCTCCATAGAATTTGAATATATACAATGGATCAAGATGTCCATAATGGCTGAATATATCTGACATACACTGGAATCAAATCACGAGAGCTGAAATCTCATGAACATTGGCACGATCAAGGAGGTAGCATATGTGGAATGCCACCAAGCTGGAAATTCTTCTACACAAATCACTACGAGTACATGTCCTACTATGTGAATAGAGGTGTCGAGGTCGAACATAGTAGTCCACCGTCTTATTACCGGTCATTGATGTATACCATGAACAGATGGGAGATCACCAACCGATAATGAAAATGGGAATCAAGGTACTAGAGTGCAATCTAACAAGTGTGAATAGATGTTTTGAGGTCGAACACTTGGAATAATCCATTGATCAGGGGAGGTTGAACACTACCACTGATGACTGTAAGTCTCAAAGCACTCAAATGACTCTAGAATCCTATCCTAGAATAAATGATATGAAGTGGATGGTATGGAATCCGCTGGAAGGAGGGAATTAAGGCATCCCCCATCAACCAACACGAGGTACTCAACAATGTTGTATAATGTGGAAGAACTCAAACAAGATCTACATGAACCAGTAACAGTACCGGGAATGGATGACATGCAAATTCAAGACAACTGAGGAATGGCCGACTCGGGATTCAACTTCCTTCGAACAGGAGCATAAAGGAAAATGGTGACTGAAGATAAGTAGCATGGACTCGATATGAAAACTGGGACATATCTGTGACATAGGAGGCATCAACAGAGGCTACATAGGGGCTGGAAGCTTAACCAGTCGGTGGAGATAAACTTAGAGTAACGAGTACAGATCCTAAAGTCAAACTAATAACCCAACCAACAGATGTGATATACAGTGCTTTGTTCAAAGGTGACACGACTCGACTGCTGCCAAAGATAACATCTTTTCCTATCCAGCTTTTTGTCTTTTTGATTTTGTTTTTGGACTTTTTCAGATATTTTGAAAATCTTGAAAAAGAATAAAAGTGCTTTATAGTTACAAATCTATGAGGATACGAGTGTCAGGGGACAAGCAAACTAGTTGCAAGCAACGGAACATACCTATGCTCAATGCAAGGAAACATGTGTAGGATAACGACACTCAGGGGAAGGTCCCCTCCAGGTAAAAAATGGGGAATCAAGCTGCAAAAGATATGTAAAAAGAATCTTCTTGGATATACATGAGACAAGCTCGGGCTATATGGCTGATAATCAAAGTTAGGGAAGCCAACATACAGCTCAATAATGCAAGCAAAACTCATGATAATGCAATTACAACTTGACATATACAAGGGAGTCCCAGGGGAATAGCCAGCATAAAGTTCAAGAGGAGTATGAGGCTCTTGCTCAAAGACATGGTAGTACTATACAAAGGACTCCCACATCCTAAAGGAGGAATGTCAGCATGGGCACCAACTACTATACAAGATATAACTAGGGGACCCATGTATTGAAAATCTCTACCATTCACACAATGCCACTTCTAACAGTAGCAAGAAGGTTCTATGACATCATGGAATGGGTTCGTACCTAAGGTTAAGATGAAATAGTCATAAGGTTATGCAAAAGGAAAGCGAATGTGAAAACCTAACTTATATGCTAGTATAGAAATAATACTTGTAATAGGCACGAACGGGTCAAAGACCTCAGAGAGAGTGTACAAAAATTGGACCCTACAAAACAACATTAGTCTAAAATAGCCGGAATCTAAAATATCTGGAAATAGTCAGTAAAGAGTCCAAACTATAGGATATAGGGAGGAATGATCATGACAAATACATTCAAAGGAAACAATGCAGTGGACAATGGGACATAAAAAGGAATGTAATGTGTAGACCGAATGTTCATGTATCCACTACCACCCCCGTGAGGGTGACCACTAGTGTAAAGACCGAGCGAAGGGAATAAAAATCCTCCACAAATGGAGTAGAGGATGGAATATGACCATTCCCAAATCTATGAGCACGGTAAGGGGTTGTGATGTCCCCAAGTCCGACACCAGGGTCTGTACTAGAACCAAGGATGGGTGATAGGATACCAAGCATGCTGAAAATAAAAGGACCTAAACTCAAGAGAGCATAAATATACACAAGTAACGACGATCCCAAAGGACAACTAGCACACAAAGAGCACACTCCTAAGAAAATATACAGCCAAAATACAAGCAAACCAAGGGGAATATATGTGAGCTCCCAAATGCAGCAGGTATGTCTCGCCTAGGACAGGCTCGAAACTCCCATACACTACAAGAGGAGGTATGTAACCAATTACAGTGGCACTCAGCTTCAACGCATAAAGTGAATGTGTTGTCTGACCTATACCTGGCCATGACAACTACATAATAATATTTGCAAGTACCCCCTGCAATACCTAGGTAAGGAAACTAAGGTCACCCCAATATAACCAATGCTTAGGTAGACAGTCACAGGAGAGATGTACCGTATGGGCAGGGTAGCAAATATTGAAGCTCAAAAGAGTCCCCAGATACAAATACAACCATGGAAATATCTCTGGAGCTCACAAAAGTGACCAAGGGCTATCCCAATCACAATTTCTCACGCTTCCTTGTGCTTAACTCTCGTGTAAGAGGAGTGTCCTAAGAAACACTAATTATACCAACGATTTCACTCTCTCATCTGGACAGACACCTAATTGTTATGTTTAGTGGTCTTGGAGAATTTACTCACAACGAACTATTCCAAGACCCTAAAACCTAATCTTGTTGATGTTCGCTAAAAAGAAAAGAGTGTAATACATTTTATTAAGTGTTGATTTTAACTGGCTGTGATTACTCAAAGGGAAATGGCCATGCAATTAATGAAGTTGTGACGACTCAACAATGAAATAAATATGCACACCTAACAAACAATGCCAAGTGCAATTTTGTATAATGAAAAATGGGATATGCCACTACATGAGATGCATAAAAAATATTCCTTCAATGTCAATGCAATGCTTCCTATATGAAATCCTAAATACAACTATCATACAAGCAATCCAATGGAAGTACCTCCTAAAATCCATATCTAAGATGCAACTAAGAGTGCAACTATTTTGTATTTTTCAATATCAAAGAATGAAAAATGCAATAAAAGTCATTTAAAACTCTCAGTCTCTGCGGCCAGCATAAAACACAAGCCCAACAAGACACCAAGACAAAAAGAGTAATGCACTAATGGAAAAAAAAAGGATAAATGACTAAAACTATTTAAAAAAATGAAACAGTGGTATTTGGTCATAATAGAAGCAGTCAACAGACAACATCAGAACCCAAGGGGACCCAGCCACACTCACAACCCACCCAACAACTTCTCACATCAAAGAATCAACCAAAATGGAGGATGTACGTGACTGTACAAGAAACATTTGCGTATGTACACGACTAGGTAGGAAAAAACCGCATATGTATGCGACTTCTCAGCGAAAACCTGCGCATACAGAGAATACAGTGGTAAAAATCAGGCCAAGGATCAAACCACTCTAGGGGGAGCAATCAAATAGACAACCTCAATACCCAGGGGGACCTAACCACACTCAAAACCCACCCAGAACCTTGTCACATCAAAAACTCAACCAGAAGGGAAGATGTACATGACTGTTTAAATAATACCCACGTATGTACGCGCCTTTTCAACTGAAACCCGCGTATACAGAGAAGAAAGTGGTAAAAAGTAGGCTAAAGGTCAAACCAATCAAGAGGAGTTTCAATGTATGAAGACACTATAAAATGCAACACATAAAAAGGGAGAAACAGAGAGCAAGTCAAGAATATCAAGCACATTGTGCCCCCAACCCGAAAGAAAAACAAGGAACATCCCCAGCGGAGTCTCCAATTCTGTTACGGAGAGAAAATTCCTATGGCTTGGGGTGTACCACAACAGACAACTGGACATGATAAATCAATCCCTTCCCAATATGCAAGAGAAGCCAAACATCTAACACTAAAGGATCTTGAATCATACCTTATTTCGTACGGTTGAAGTAGATCCCCATTGAGCTTTTTCCAATCCCACTTGTGCTAGCAATTTTCTCTCGACAACATCAAACAAGACAAGCATGCTATATAATATGGTGTTAGATCTAGTCTAGCATAATAATCAACAATGTATAAGAAATTAAACATATCCATGGATTCAATATTCATTCAAATGCACATTATTGGACAGGAAAAGATATTTCTATTAATCAAATCAGAGATTACACAAGTGATAACCTCTGTCGGCACGTTTGCAAACTGAAGAAACTGAGTCCTTCACCATCTCAATCCTCCATCTCTCGATAGCAATCTCATAAGCAAAGGCAAGCTTGGGAAGAATACAAAGTGCTCCAAAGGGACAAAGGGATGCAGACTCAAGTATATGCATGCTATGGAAAGAATGGACTATAGTTTCGTTGCTCTTCAATTCCTCCTCTTCAATGTATCCAAGGGGTTCCTTATATAGCACTCCAAAGGGGTAATGGAGGGTCAAATTCGAGTGATCTCGAGGCATATGGAAGGAAAAGAGTCAAGTGGTTCAGACACACATCAAGGAAAACTTAAAAAATATTTGGATTTATGCACACATCCCGATGTACGTGGGTTTGAGGTCAAAAGCCACATATACATGTGAGTATAGGATTAAAAGTCGTGTACAACAATAAACAGGTGTTTTTAGGGAAGAACTTGGAAACATCAAAGTATAATCTCAGTCCATGGGGTATAAAGAGTCTACAGAAGGATAGGGAAGGCCATAAATATGTGATCAACCATGTGTCCTAATATCAGCTTTAACATAGTGCATGTCCCTAATGAGATTTGGATATGAAGAGTTAGGTCTTGAACTAGTTGAGATTAGGGAAAACCATTCTCGTTAGCCCAAACCACATCCCATGGATGAGGAAAAGAGAGATGATAGAGAGGGATATTTATCAATTTGTTACTCGAGGAATCCCTCATGCAACAAAGGAACAAGATGATATAAAATTTCACCTAGATCCTTCAACGAATGCCAACAAAAATAGAGGGATCATCAAGCAGTCACTTCGGAGGAGCCATAATCTTAAAGGTATAAGTTAAATTTGATATTCCTTTATTTGAATTGCATGTCAATTTTGATTCCCAATATAAATGGTTGAATATGCTAGAATGGTGTTTATCTATCCACACATTTTTCGACAGGGAAAATATCACCTTTTCGCTCTGTAAGGTTGTCTCCGATGTAAAATTTTAGGGGGAAAATTAGTGGGAAAAACACTCAATAGAGGTGTATGAAATGTTTGAGGTCGATCCCACTTGGGCCTCTTTTATATATGTCGTTAAGGAACAATATTACCCTGTGGGAAACTAAGACAACTAGTACACAAAATGGATCATTGTGCATCAAGAGAGGGACTAAGCAGTGCTAGAGTACATCGACAACTTTTATAACTTGAGCACAAAGATGGGTATCAGCTACTTTGAGTGCATTGAAATATTATAATGGCCTACATTAGTACACCTGAATAGAGATGAAATTATTGGACATATCTTCACTGGGAGCCACTTATCGATATGTTATTAAAATAGAGTACAAATTTTAGCAAAAGAATAAGTGGGATTTTGGGCTTTCACATCCGCTGCAAAGGAAGCGTGGAAAATCCATCCTATATTCACATAACAAAGGACAACAAAAGGATAACCAAACTCAAGGAAACCCATCCAAGAAGGGAAATGGGAAGGACACTGGAAAGTCATGCAAGTTCCACAAACTCCTTTGGTACAACACTGATGAATTCCATTCAAAGCAGTCATTGGTGGTTAATATCAAAACTTCAGAATCATATCTTGGTTTCAAATCTGATTTAGAACCCAATGTCACAACCACAAAAAAGGGGAATTATATCATTGATGTATAATCCAATGTCATCATCGTTACCACACGGATTCAACCAGAGGAACTAGAAGAATTAGAGTAAAGCAAGCACCTCTTCCACTCACAAATATGGGTAAAGGGAGCCCTCCTACATTTTGTTGTCGACAATGGAAGCCAAAAGAACTTGATCTCAATAGAAATCATCAAGATATTGGATCTTACAATAACACCACACTCGTAGCCACACACCATTTATTAAATAATCCAAGGACATAGTATTCATGTCAGCCATCATTGTCGTCTACCATATGACATCAAGCCTTTCAAATATGAGGTACTATGCGATGTGGCCCAACTTGAAGTCTGTGATGTTCTTTGAGGGAAGCCATATATGTGGAAGCGTCATGTTGTATATGGGTCACAACCACATAGTGTCATTGTCACTTTGGGAGGACAACTCTATCAGATACTAGAGATAGTCTCACCCACTATAGTCTCTTTGACCACAACCAAGAAGTGCATGAATATAATCTCCCACATAGGGAATTTTTCCCTCTTCACAATGTCCTCTGAAGGTGAACATAAGATCATAGAGACCTCTAAAATCTTTGCACAAGGTCCCTCTACTCAGCATAAACAATAAGAATGCAAAGGAATTGATTCCTTTCTTATCCATGTACCTTTATAGTGCAAGGCATGCATTCAAGGTGCTCCTCCAAAAATAAATCACCCACATCAATTCAAACCAAAGATAATAAAGCAACTGAATTTGTTGAACAGGTCTAGTGCATCCATAAAAAACAATTACAACCCTATCAGGATGTCAAAGAAAGGAAACATTTTCACCTCAACAAATTCCTCACTAGGAGCTCAACTCAACACACAATTCTCCATATAATAAGGGACTCTATGCAATGGATACCATTGATTCTTAAGGGGGGAGGACTGATCCAGGTGGATATTGATGGACACTCACCGATTCCACTAGCTCAAAACTATTTTTCCAATTTGAATTTTTTTTGGGTCATAGGATTTCTCTAGATCGATATCGGCGACCAACCACCTAATCCACAAGCTCAAGACAATTTTTCCAGTTTGGCAGTTTTTATGGATTTTTGTGTCAAAATATTTTGGGGTTGTTTTAGGGCATTAAACGACAATTTTTGGTGATGTAGTAGTTCGGCTATGTCTAGACATACAAAATGTGTTCTTCTCAGCTAAACATTTACAATGAGCTACTGAAATCCCTAAACAAAGATCGTATTTAAAATTTATGCCCCCAAGAAGTTGACACCTCAACTAAACACCTTGGGGCCTGCAAATGTTTTTACGATTCATCTCGTTTTTAGATGTTTAATTTTTTTCCCCTCATGCTTATGATAAAATTCGCTTTCACCTCTTTTTGTAAACAACTTGTCACAAATGATCATAGTCGCCACATCTCTTCTCAAAGATATAACTATGACCATTCTAGCATCTTTTAGTTTATAGTATGTTCTATTTCATTCATTTAATAGAATGTAAGTTTATTGTACCACTGTGTTTTTTGCAATGTAAATGTGGATGCGTTTCTATATATTCTCTTTCATTTTGTTCTCACATAAATCTGGATCACACCTTATCATTACGAAACAACTCTTCAGTGAACCTAATATCATTTAGATTCTTCACTTTTTTCTATGTTTCCCCAACATCCACATGACATGCATGCAATTCAATGATAACAATTTTGTTTTTAGTGAATTCATGATAAAATAAATCTAATTATATTTAGGTCATAGGTACAAGCAACAAGTGAACCATGAAAGGGGAATGTTGAATATTGAAATGTTTTCAACAACTCTTGATAAATAAATGCGATAAAGTTTATATTGGTGAGAAAATAATTGGGAGTAACAATACACTACACATTTTTTGAGCTTTAACCAACAATTGAACCATGAATGGGGAATGTTGAATATTCAATTTTTTCAATGAATTTTGATAAATAAATGCGATAAAATTTATATTGATGAGAAAATAATTGGGAGTAACCATACAATATACATAGCTATCAAAATTTAATTGCATGCTAGGTCTCCACATGATAAAAAATCCTCAATTGAAAGTGACACAATAATTAACTTCATAAACCAATTCTAACCATGAGTTTGATTATTGTCATCCTTACATATAAAAAAGGAGGGGATGCAAAGCATATTTCCAAACAAAAATATGTAGGAGGGAAATCATATCTACTCATTGATCATTTTGTAATGCACAAATGTGTCCATCCACCATAGGAAATAACTATGATTCATTACCAAAAGGAACAACATAATCTTATTACAATGCATCACCTGATATAAAGTTATTCAACATTCCACCATTCGAAAGAGTTCCAACATATAAAGTATCACTTTCCCTTGAGATAATTGAAATTGAGAACATAGTGCCACTTGAAAACTACTGAATAATTACATAAATGAAATATTTTATCTCCTTCACTCATGAGTTAGAGTACAACAACATTAGAAAATAAGGTATGGAATATTTCCATTAAACATCCACCACATACCATTAAAGCTCTAAGCTTGTTGAAATAACAAAGGGAATTTTGAAAGGCATCTAACATGTCATCAAAATTAATATGAATAATATCCAAGGTGTACCAAATTTCATAAAATTAGAGAAAATGAGAGTGTTTCCATTATGATTATGAAGGAACAATGTACAAAATAGCTACCAATGTTTGTGACTCAAAACGTGGGAGGAATCCCATAGACATCGAAGGAAGGCTATGATTGAACCAAGTCATCCACAAAGTTCCATGAAATGAAATTGTCTTAGAGAATTAAGAAAAAGGAATATGATGCAGTTGAGACAAATGGTCCTACCCAATCCCAAAACCAAATCGACCTTCAACACCTATTTGAAGATCACAAATAAATGAAGATACAAACAAAATAAACTACCAAGAAAAGATAAAGTGCACACTTTGTGATAGAAAAAACCCTTGTAAAAAAGACAACATTTAATCAAATTATGATTTAAAAAACTCACACAAGGAAAAATAATTAACATTGGATAAAATTGTAGCCACCAAGTTGTCCACAATAGTTATACAACATAGTGGTTATAGAGGCCCATCACTACAACCTCTACCATTACATAAAGGTAGATGCACAACAAACAAAAGAAAGGTAGGCCAAAGAGTCAATCATAGACTCCAAAGCCTAACAAGAATATGCTTAGGGTTCCTTGAATGAGGAGTTGACAAAGTAGATTTCTAAAACAATGCAAATTTATTAAACTCTTAAAAATTTCTTCAAACAAATACTCTACAAATGTGTCCATGTTACTAAACCCAAAATACCAAGAGAAAGTTGTGAAGTCTTGAAACCACTATTAAGAAGGTTTTAGGGAACGTGGCCACCAAAAAGCAATGGCCTTAACTCCCATAGCAAGTATCCACTGACACCACATCACCCTGAATCTTGCACATTGAAAATACCATTTTGTATGTTGTATATTCCTGAGCATAAATGAATGTTGTTAATTGAAAATGAAGTTAACATAAAAAAAATGAGACCATACACTCTAAATATGTATTTCTCATCACTCCCTACCTCCCGCCTTCAACAATAACCTCCATTAACACACACATGCACATGTATATATTCCAAACAGGGATCAAATTTGAAGGGCAGGGTCCCATTTCACTTTGAAGGGTTCTCAAAGATTAAACCCTTCAATGTTGAAGTGTAAAAATAATTCATTCTTTTCATTTGAAAATGTGATAATATATAAAAATTTCATTATGTACAATGTAAATGAATATCAAAAATAGAAAAAATATATACAAAGATCTCAATTGCTTTAATATTTAATACATTCATTAATAAAAAACATCTCAAAACTAATTTTTAATATTAAAATTAAAAAAAAAATACAACTAATACTTTAAAAAGACATGTATTTAAAAGTTTTGTATATGATAATGATCATTACCTTTTCCTTTTCTATTAACAGGCTTCAAAAGAATCATATAACAATGCAATCCTAATTTTGGGAATCCTCTGCATCACTAAATGAAACAACTTTTAAAAATGATCATAAACCTATACGTGAGAAAATATCAATAAAAAGAATTCAATTAAATTTTTTTTTTTTTTTTCCGTCAAAAATGATAACACGAATGCATTGAAGTCCATAAGATATGAAATTTGGAAATAAAACTTTTACAAGTTACTATTTTCAAAGAATTTAAAATGAGACTAAAATTGGGCAAAGCCAAACTGAAAAATAACAATGAATGAATAATAAAGCAATGGAAGTAAAGGCAGATTAAAGAAAAACAAAGACTGCAGGATTGGCCATTTCTGATACAGGGAATTGGCAAATCTTATTAATGTATACATCAATTGGCCTAAAGCAGTTAGGTGAAATATCTTGGCTACTCTTGGGACCAAAAGAGGATTGGCCATTTCTGCTACAGGAAATTGGACGTTGCAAGGAAATTGGGAAAAGCCAAACTGAATAATAAAGCAATGAAGTAAAGGCATATTAAAGAAAAACAAAGACTGTAGGATTGGCCATATCTGCTACAAGAAATTGGCAATCTTATTTATGTATACATCAATTGGCCTAAAGCAGTTAGGTGAAATATCTTGGCCACTCTTGGGACCAAAAGAGGATTGGCCATTTCTGCCACAGTAAATTGGACATTACAGAGGATTGGCCATTTCTGCCATAGGAAATTGGACATTGCAGGTGTTGATTTGGACCAACAGAGATGATAGAGACGGATTTGTGTCATCTGTTACTCGTCTCCCTCGCTTTCTTGTTCACTGTTACTTGTGTATTTAGCCCATTTAAATGATATATCGAGGAATCTAAGACTTCTGAGCTTTTTAGGACATGGTTGTCACGGGTGGTAATCAAAATCAAGCTATCTAAGCTAAGGATATCTTTAATGGGCAAAAACTCATCAAGTTGACGAGCATCATCCACATCATCTGAAACAAAAAGGATATGAGAATATTTGAGATAATCGATTCTTCACAATTGTCAGCTTGCGCACTAGCTCAGATCCGAGGTTTAAAGGGAGAGGGTGGTCTCACATGATTTTGAGAACTTGAACTACGATTCCAAGTAGTGGTATTCAGTTACAGAGAGGTGAAAGAAAGTGGACCTTAAAATTAAAAGTCAATTCGAGACTGCGTTGAAGATCAAGGGGTTTGATTAAACGTGGCCTTTGATCAGATCATCGATAGATCACCCTGAGCACTTAGAAGAAGTGTTGTTGGAACTTGGAATCGTTGGGGAGATCATTCCAAAGGAAACGAATATTGTCAGATTACATTAAAACTCTGCGTTGAAGTGTTGGGTTGGGTACACAGTGAATAGTTAAAGGGTAAAACACCAAAAAAAAGGTAAGGTGAGTCCAAAGAATTCGAGAACAGAGGGTTATTGAGGATCTTGTTGAAGCGAGCTTAAAGGAGAATGGGAGGCCCTGCATCAAGTACTTAATTACACTCACATTAGACAGACCATTTGGTATCACACTTCTCTTCCCTCCCTCTGAACTTGGACATGCAGGATTTATATCTATTTATTATGATATGATGGTCTGCCTGCGGTTGGCAGGCAGTGGGTTCAAGTGCAAAGAACCATACATATATGGTTTCTTCAATGCTGCTGTTAAACGTCAGGCGGGTTACACTTCAGGAATCATCACTTCATTCTATGTAACTATGCATTCAATTCTCTGATCCCAAATTGACTCGTTCTATACATAAATGGCCTTATGATTCCCAGGAAGCTATATAAAAATAAGCTATCTATATAGGGAAATTTAAAATTTGAAAAACTTGAATTTACCCTTTAATTAACCCACTACTTACAAACGTTAAAGCGGGACTCCGTATATAGCTATCTTCCTCAGTAGCAGAGATGGGAAGACAGACGGCCAAGAATACACTTATTGAAAAGCAGGAGACCAGCAACAGAGACAAAGCAGTCTCTTCAGTCTCCTTGTAATCTTTCTACAACTCCTACCCATCTCAGGATTGGGCAGCTCTTCAATTATTTTTGAGATCAAGATTGAGTTGAAGTTTCAGAGTTTTTGGAGACAGAATCATCAAATAATCCACTCGGAACATCACACTTTGTTGATAATATTTGCTGGCTGCTGGCGGGAATTCAATCAAGTAAACCTCGAATATCTCCAACGTATTGGGGCTCACTAGCCAGACATTAAGTTTAACCTTTACTTTGTCAGATGTTCTCTGTCAATCGCATCTATGCTTATTAGGTGAATAAAAGGAAATCAAAGATTGGTTACTTAACATTGATTCAATTGCATTAACAATTTTCTCTCTGTTTAAGGGCTTAACTATCTCAATGGGAAGAAAGCGAAGCCTGCATCTCCATCCACACTCTTGCCTTCACTTTGCTACTCCGCCCACCAGAGACTATGGAAGGAAGGCGGCTGTGTACCAGGATCGCCATCAGACAAAGATCAATGGAATGTGTTAAGCGCCTAACTACTAGATACCATCTGGGAACGATCCCGGGGAAGCCTTAAAGTAGGAGACCAACGTGTATGAGAATGGGACGGGAGATGGACCAAATCTCATCGTCAGGGTACAACGATTATGTCTCTGGTTCGACTAAACCCAATTGGAAAAAGAAACGGGCCTATAATACACAAACCGGAACCCAGATTAAGCAATTGAAAACCCAAGAAGGAATTCCATTCCATATTTTACTAGTTATTGTTATTGTTTCTTTTATATTTTTTCTGCAGAAAACCCTTACTGGTTTTGGTTTAGCTATGTAGCACCCTTTAATGTAACACCCAGTGACCTGACTTAAGAGGAACACATACATCCAATATAGGCAGCTGCAGGCACAACTGCTTGGAGATAGAGACCATAGTAGTCTGATATAAGCTAAAACGACGTTATAGGCAGGGGATGTTCCATTTTCCCTAAATTTAACCTTCAATTTCTATTCCTTTTTAAAGAAAACCATGAATATTTCTTTATTTTCACATATTTCTTGAATCCAATCTACAATTTAGTGAAATCCTGATTCGTTTACTTTACAATTTCAATTCCTGTTCTAAAAAAACCATGAATATAAAAAATAAAACATACCTGTGATGTACCTGGCTCTCTGTTAGCTTCACAGCATCCTGTTACAGCTTAAGAGCATCCTTTTCTTAACAACATCCTTCCTTAACAGCATCCTGTTACAGCCCCAGACTCATCCCACTAAAAAACTATTGACGGGCAGATTTTGGATAAGCCCTTCCAGCGAAATCTTAAAAAACCTTTTACAGTTTCCTGATTGATGGGCGTATTCAGTAATTGAATTTATTTCGCATGTTAAAAAAAAAATAGGTCTTCTATGACGGGTAAAAGGGTTCTTGACGGGCCCTGAAGGCTTCAAATTTGGAGCCTGATTCCAAACACATGCGCACAATACCCTCAACCCCCATTAGGCACACTTCCCCAATCACAACCTCCATTAACACATATATATACATTTAATATGTCGAGTAAGGGGATGGGATGAGGGTGTAAGGGTGCAAAATGAGGTTGTTGTGGGTGTGGGTGTTGTATATGTTAGGGGGCACATATATCTGTTAATGAACATTTTTGTACATGAAGTGTGCACGTGTGTGTATACATACATACATACATACAATGTTAAGGAGTACATATATGTGTTAATGAATATTTTTGTACATAAAGTGTGTGTGTGTGTGCACATATGCTTTAATGAACTCTTTTGTTAAGAATATATTTTTCTAGGAAAAAAATCATGTTTGATCTATTCAAGAGAATAAAGACTACACAAGCAATGAGTACATATCAGACTAGTAAGGAGACTTTCACTACTGCTTTGGTTCAAGGGTTTATATTTATCCCAAATGCAAGAAACAACTGCTATCATCTCCTGGAAAGTATAGACAACATATATGATAAAGGTACCAAAAGTGAGACAAGAGCCAAAATTCTCATATAATGTGGCTTTCCCAAAGGCCTATGAAAATCAAAGAGAAGGCCCAAAGACCTACAAAAACTCCATCAAAGTGGAGTCCTCAAAATAATTCCTTATGATATCTTAATAGATAATCTATCAAAGAAATTGAAAACTTACACTTATCGCCTCTAGAATAAAGGATGCACAAGTTGTGAGTACATATCAAACCAGTTAGGAGACTTTCACTACTGCTTGGGTTCAAGTGCTGACATTTGTCCCAAACACAAGAAAAAACTACTATCATCTCTTGGAAAGTATAGACAATAGATATGATAAAGGTGCCAAAAATGAGACAAGATCCAAAATGCTCATATAATGTGGCATTCCCGAAGGTTTATGAAAATCAGAGAAAAGGCTTGAATACCTACAAAAACCTCCATCAAAGTGGAGTCCTCAAAACATAGAATTATGATCTCTTAATACAGAATATACCAAAGGAATTGAAAACTTACACTTACCAACAATACTATGGATTGAATCACCATGAGCATCAATCATAGTTGCAAGTCACCATCTATGTTTTCCATATCACTCACTTACCTGACCTCAACACCAAGCCCCGTATCACCCACCAAGGACCCCCCACAAGTAACAGAGAAGGATCATAAGTAATACCTCTTGTATAACCCACCCTGTCATTAAACTTTTACACTAGACACCATTCATGAACCACCACTTCCTGAGCCACCGCCAACAAGTGAAGAATGTGGGAAATATTTTGCGATAGGTCACCCAATCCATCGATAATCAGATTATTGACACCAAGTATCAATATTTCCAAGGATGCATCCTTCTTAGAAGTGGGCGACCCCACAAGCTCCACATGAACCTCACTAGAACATAGGACAACCCTAGCGGAAGAAACCCCACCTGTAAACCTCCTCTGTAGTTGAGATCACACCCATTGTATTCTTAAATATAAATAAAGGAGCCAAGGATTTTGAAATTGAAACAATCCCCCTCTTCTTGTAGGTGGGTGCCCTTCTAGGGAAACTTGACAAAATATGCCTTGTAGAATGGAAAATGACAACGAAAAGGAGTTTTCTCATAGTCAAATAAATCAACAGTCCATAGTCAACCCCCACACCTAAAGGAGATACAGTTGGGAAGACCCTCATTTATCCTTATGAGCACAAGAATCCAATGCACTCTATCTTTGTCAAGAGTTTCTGAAGAATCCCTCTAAAAACCCTAATGGAGTCCCCAATGAGAGTTCTCACAAATAAATTGAGGAAGACTCGCTAAACGAACCCATAAGAGTTGAAAAACTATGAAAGACACCAAAGAATCAAAATGGTCTATCCAAGGAATGGAAATCAAACCCACATCCTCGAAAACCCACAACCCCAGATCTTGATCCATCGAACTCTCAAAAATGAAGGAGAAGAACACTCAATTCAAAGGAGAAATCTTCACTCTACTAGATAAAAAACCCCAGACATCAACTAGTCAGAGCCTCATCCTTAGGAGAGGGGGATTTCTACCAAAAAAATAGGCATACAAACCCCTATACCACAACAACTTAGTGCTCTCCAAAATCCAATCAAAAGGAATTTCAAGTGTCTTGTCTCCATCCCTGATGTGAAAACAATGCTTAGATTACCAAGAGGGCTCACCGAGATAACCAGTGGAGTCCTTCCCTTCATTGTAGACACTACCAACAACCACCACAATATAACCAACAAGTGCTCCAGAAGCCCTAACCTTTGCTTCCTTATCTCTATTGGCACTCATCTCTCCTCCCCTCCTGTGTTTTTGAAACCCTAATAAATTCCCTCTTCTTGTAGGAAATTTCCCTTTTAGGGAAATCCCACAAAATATGCCTTGTTGCATGGCAACAACGACAACAAAAATGATTTTTCTCAAAGTCTAAATTGACAGTCCACATATAACCCCCAACACCTCAAGGAGAAGTGAGGAAGACCCTAATTTGTCCTTATGAGCACAATAATTTGGGGCACTCTGTATTTGTCAAGGGTTTTTAGAGAATCCCTCTAAAAAACCCCAATGGAGTATTCGCCAATGAACACTCTCACGAATAAATTGAGGAGGAAGACTTGCCAAACGAACCCATAAGAGCTGCAAATCTTTGAAATCCACCAAAGAATCAAAATGCTCTATCCAAGGAATGGAAACCAGACTCACATCCTTGAAAATCCACAATCCCTTCTGCATGACCAGATCTCGATCCATTGAATTCTCGAAAATGAAGGAGATGAACCATGGATACAAAGCCTAGAAATATTCACTTTAAGAGAGAGGGGTCTTTCTACCAAAAAAAAATAGCCTTATAAATCCCTATACTGCAATAGCTCAGTACCCTCAGAACCCAATCAAAAGGCTCAAATGTCTTGCCTCCATCCCTAACGTGAAAACAATGGAAGGCTTACTAAAATAACCACCAAAGTCCTTACCTTCACATAAGACACTATCAATAACCACCACATTATCACCAACAACCACTCCAAAAACCCTAACCCTCACCTCCTTGTCACTATGATCCCTCATCTGTTCTCCCCTCTTCTCATTACCATGCCCTTTCCACATTATCACCAACAACCACTCCAAAAACCCTAACCCTCACCTCCTTGTCACTATGATCCCTCATCTGTTCTCCCCTCTTCTCATTAGCATGCCCTTTTCCTTGTCAATGATATATATATATGAGAATGCAGTAGTAAAATGAGGGTGATGAGAAAAAACTATTTTAAACTTGCTGTCTTCCTTTTCATGCTAATTGCATTTATGGATATATAGATGGTCAGCCATTGTCCCGTCATCATAGTGAAGGTGACGGCATGCATGTCTATTAGAATGCATAGTTATCAAATTCTGTCCAAATAAATTCGTTAGTTTGTTTGACCTTCGACGATGCATAAAAGTCATGAATTATGGGATGTGTGCTTTGTTTCTCGGCTAGTTTCCCATTTTTTTTTAAATCACAGTGATTTTGCCAAGAGAAGAGAACAATAGGAATCACTATTAAACAGTGCGAGCAGCGAGTAGTGAACTGAGCTAATTTTGACAAATTTTAGATCTACTGCTGAATTTTGACACGATTTTTTCGATATCGAATTTGAATTCGAACTCGCTCGAACATGGTAACTACGCTAGAATGAATGAGACCAGTAGAACTCCATGTGACATGTACTCAACTGATTGAAGCCACCTCCTCACAGAAACAATAATTGCTGCAGGGAGAAACGTCTCCCTGTGCACAATCCTATCACCATGCGTCGCCAAAACTGAATGACGCGTTCTTGCACACCTATCTGATGTCAGTGACGTGCCAATTTTTGGTAGGGCATCTCTCAAATAATTGTGGATGAGAGGACAGCTGTCTGCCACGGCTGCTTCGCACGTCTTGCTGGTTGTGAAATTGTCGAGTACGATCAGACACTTCCTGGAAGTGGTTTGAATTTAATTCTGAGAATCGTCATGAAAATCAAATCAGTATTTGTATGAGGAGCAGGAGATCACAGGAAGAAAACCCACCCAGTTGCGTTTCTTGAAGAAAGCCCACCCAGTTGCGTTTCTTGATATAAATTGCAATTCGGATCATATAGCTGCCAGTTATTCCAATAAATCCATCGTCCATCGATCGATCATGTACTGCTTTTTGGGTTTTCTGTACAGGGAGAAGATCACCCACAGCAACGCCAAGCCGGCTGCAGGGTTCTGCTCCAATTGTGGCGGAGCAGCTCAAGTGGTGGACGTTACCTGTTCCGGCAGGGTGTGTTTGCTACTTCCCCTCTATTCTCGCACTTGGAAAGCCATTATCTGCTCTGGCTGTGGCACCTTGCTCAGGTCTTACAAATAGATATACATTTTACAGTCCAAAATCCATTTCTCCATTTGATTTTCATGGAATGAACTGATCGTTATTGTATGCGATAATAAAGTTGGATTGATTTCGCTAGAATTTGATGCTTTCACCGACGTTATGTTATGTTATGGTGTTCGCTCTTCAATTTGTTGTAATTATCTCGTTTTCAACGATGTTTACGTTATAAACCGATTTTTCTTTACGTTGTAAGCGCAAAATTTGCAGATAATTAATAAAAAAAACGTCCCGGGTTCAAAACTTGGATAAGCCTCCATAAGGCCTGTGTATCTAAACTTCGATTAGTTCTGTGTTGCCTGTGTGCCCCGCCAGCCTTTGATACTTCTAAGGGTATAAGGCCTCTGTGTCGAAACTTCGATAAGTCCTGTGTGTCCTGTGCCCCGTCTGTGTTGATATTCTAAGCTTATAGTGGTAACGTTGTCGCCTAAAAAAAATTGTTATAATAAAAATATACCATTGCAAAAAATTGTTATAATAAAAATATACCATTGCAAACATATCTGACCTCCTGAAAATTTTCTTCCAACTATCACTCTTATATAAAATACCAAAAATTTCAAAAAATTTCATATATATATTCAAAGAACTTGCAACAATTACAATCATGATTTCTCAAGAGAGAAATCCAATAATTTCATGTATATGTATATGTATATTTCTTATAGTTTTTAGTTGTGATGCTAAGTATGTTAGAATGCATGTATATATCCAAAGAACTAGTACCATTTACAAATATTGGCAATCATTGGTTATGTAATTCTGAAGAGAGATCCAACAATTTCATATATATTATAACATGTTGTAATGGATGTATTATTGTATTAATGTAATTTGATCAAACTTCGGGAAATTCAAAACTTTTGTTTTATATTTGCTTCAGATTGCGTTCTATTAGGACTTTTCTTCGCAACAGATGTTGCAGCTGAAGAACTCTAGCTAAATTCCGGTAGGAAATTTTAATTCTATTGGATTTTTCTTTGCAACAGAAGCTGAACCAAGTCTAGATAAATTACAGTAGGCAATCTTAAGGTCAGTATTATTAGAGGTTTCACAGTACTGTTAGAGATTTCACAATCGAATAAGATTCACAGTATCGTTGGAGATTTCATAGTAAAATATTTGATTATATTGATTACATTTTGTTAAAGTTTAAAACCTCTTTAAAAATTACATTGTGTTGGAGTTTAAAAAAGTATTTCGGAATTGTAACAATTCAAAATAATCTAGATCTGCAAAGTCAATAGATAATAATAGCATGGTAAGATTCAATTCTGGTTTCATTTCAAATTTCAAACTTCTCTTATAGGTCTGGAAAGTCAATAGATAATAACAGTATGTTTGGATTGAATTCTTGTTTCATTTCAAATTTATTTTACAGATCTGCAAAGTCAACAGATAACAGATAATAATAGCATGGTAAGTAATGTTTCTGTTGTCCATATGCTTCTTCTGGGTTTATAACAGTTTATAACAAACAAGGAATTAGGATTTGCATTTGTTGGAAAGTTAAGAATTCCATTTGCCTTCTTGTTTCATTCCAAAATTTTTATACATATTTGCAAAGTTAATGGATAATAATAGCATTATATATATATATGATTGAGTGGGTTTATATATATATGATTGAGTGGGTGTATATATATATGATTGAGTAGGTTTATATATATATATATATATATGATTGAGTGGGTTGTGGTGTATTTAAGTTTTACATAATTTTTAGTATGGTTAAATTTACTAATCTCATAGTAATCTCAAACTGGTTTAAGCTTTACACACCCATTCTTAGCATGGATTGGCTAGATTTTATTGGTGTCTCCTCCCACCACCATCATCCTCTAGTTTGGTTTGAATGGTAAGCAGGAAACCCTAAAATACCAACTGCTACAAATTCATGTTGTAGTTATACTTTTTCCGAGTTTATAATATTTTCAAATACAGAACTAGGTGGCAGGAAATCTAAAAATTCCATTAGCCAAGAAGGCAGCAGCAAGAAATTACGAAATTGGTTTCAAGCGTCTAACAATGGTTATAGTCCTTGCCTCATCATGAGCTCGGTGGATTATGAGAGCGTAGCGTTATAAAATCAAGCAACAAAGATTGGTTGAAAAAGCTTCCTTCAAAAGAAATTGTAGGTACAACAGCCATTTCTCTGTATTTTAAAGCAAAATTCTTGGCTAGTCTCTCAACATTACCACATTTCATATAATCTCGCTCATATTTATAAAGAAAAACGATACTTTCTACCTCATGGGATATAACAGTGAGCAGCCATACACATTAAATCCATATATTAATATATTCTATTGTATTAAGAGACTTGGAATGAAAGCAAAAATCCAGAGTGGAGAAACATAAAGATAAAAAGCACATACTTCTACCTCATGGGATATAACAGTGAGCAGCCATGCACATGAAATCCATATATTAATATATTCTATTGTATTAAGAGACGTGGAATGAAAGCAAAAATCCAGAGTGGAGAAACACAAAGATACAAAGCACATATTCCAGTGCTAAAAAAATTCAAAGCAGGTATTTGTATGTCATGAATAATTGAAAGAGAAATGGGATTACATCATTCTGGAGATTCATCTTGCTTGGCTCAATTAGTCACCACCAGAAAGAACAAAACCCAATGCAAGAAACCCAAAAACCCATTTAAGAACTGAAAGATGAACAAGCTTGCAGAATTAATCACCGCTAGGCCGGAAAAGCCAAAGCCCAATGCAAGAAACCTGGGGCGTGACTCTCAGCTTATGGATCTAAGAAGCCAAAGTTGGTTAGCTGCATGTCAAAGGGTTAGAAGCATAAATGAAGGAAGAAACTCTCATTTTCAAGCTGGAAACGAAAAAGGTGCAACAAAATAATTAATAAAGTTATAAAGGGAAAAAATAATAAGAGGTGTTACCTTAAAAAAAATTATGATCGATCGAAGATAAGTGGACTCAATTGAAGTATGCGAACCAAAGCAAGATATGTAGACCTTGTAGAAATATGTGGACCTAGTTTATTATAACAAGGCAAATGAGATAAGGATAAGGTAAGGATAGTCTTATAATAACAAGACACAATTCTATCTTTACAAAATTGTTCCACCCTAAAAACCAACAATAGAAAAAACATAGATATTTCAAACTAACCGTTGAAATTCCACAAACTTTATCCCCAATGATTACTAGTGAGGGGTGCACCTAAATTTGATAAAAGAGATTTCAAATGAAGATGATGGAAATAAATACCAAAGTATCTTTCCTTCAAAGTCTCACTTAAAAGACAAAGCTTTCATGCCTTAAAAACCCTATTTTACCTTTACCTTGGATGTCTTCGACAGTGCAAGAGAAAGAGAACTAGAGATCTTACCATAAGTGAAGAAAAAAGGGAGAAACTATTAACCTCCTAAGAATCCATTTCCTTAAACAAGATTTGCAATATTAACCTTCAACCTCAAGCACCAAGAAATGAGGAGAATGAAGCTTCAAGAATGCCAAGAAGAGAGTCTACACCACTTTATCCCAAGTAGACAAGAAGACAAATAGAAAATACTTTATTTGATTCCATGATCTTGAGTAAAAGTGAGGAGGAGCTTCCTTATTTATACGCTTATTACGTCAGCTTAACGGGTGTGTGCAAGAAGTTGAGGGACCTTTTAGATGCAATGGTGGAGTGAAGTCAATCACACTTGATCCAAAAAAAAGAAATCATCCCAAGCAATCCCAAACCTACCAAGCCTAGTCCCAAGGCTGCTAATATGCATGCCAATTAAGATAGTAAACCAAATCGCGCCTTTGTTTTATTTAAGCAAATCGTGCCTCCGTTTTATTCAAGAAAACCGCGCCTCCATTTTAGTAAACAAAATCGCACATGCATTTTGGAAAGACTGTTTTTTTTTAAATAGGTCGAGCGTGTTTTTTTCGCCACATCGCATGGCTATTGGAGTTCTTTGGAGCAAATCTCGACTGGGCGAACGCGTTTTTGGGTGTGCGAAAGCCATCCATCTCCACCTTTGGATCAACCTCCTATTTGTGAGGTATTTTCCTCATTTCTTTTCATGTTTTTTTCTCTTTGTTCATCAATTTATTTGCCCTAAATTGAAAAATTAAACCAAAATAAATTAATTTATGGCCAATGGAAACAAAAACCCCAATGTAAGTGGCAAATGGAAACCAATTCCCCAATTTAATCATAAAAATTAAATAATTTTGATTATTTATCAAAATTCATATCCATAATTCCCATGCCCAATGGAAACCAAAACCCCAATTAACTCAAAAAACAAATGAATTTCACTATTTCCATATGCATATTCACAAGCATCCTTGTGAATCCATACCAAAATCCACAAATATGGAAAGTTTGTCAAGCACATTGCAAGTTTGCATAAGTAATTTACATGCCCAATGTAAAACAAAACCCCAATTAACTCATAAAAAACAAACGAACTTCACTATTTGCATATATGTATATTCGCAAGCATCATTGTGAATCCAAACCAAAATTAACAAATATGCAAAGTTTGTCAATTATGTTGCAAGCTTGCATACAACTGAAAAAAAATCAAGTAGAATTCATATATTCCCCTAAAATACATAAACAAACATGGCAAATCCCTTGCCTCTATCCGAAATATCGAAGTTGGTCTTCCAAGAACATCAATAAACACCTTATAGTTTTGATGAAACTTCCTATTCCAAGTGTTAAAATAAGGTATAGAAGCTTCCCATGCTTTTAACAAATATTTCATCTTGAACGAAGGGTACTTTTTGGTTAAGGTCAAGACAACAAAGTTCAACAATAGACTCTATGAACGTGAAGATACATAGGTATGTTGATGTATTTGATTAAACATACCAATCACATACTATCATACATGATATAATCCAGTGGAACCCTTGCAACCATAAAATCCATAAAGATCTGCTAAATAGACTTTGGAGTAAAAAAAACATCACGCTACAACAAATAATTACATATCTAACAAAATCATTGCCTATATTGGGATTTTACTCATCAACAACACATTATGCCGCCTATTCTACGGTCTAGTTGTTGCCTCTACCCACAATCTGGGAGCTGGTCCTACAAAGGTAATAGTTAGCACCTCACAATTTCAACGAAACTTCATAATCGAAGGCTTAAAATAAGCTAGAGGAGCTTCGCATTCAACATATGCACTCAAGACACTTTATGTACACATGCATACTTAAAAATTGGAATTAATACTTGAATTTAGGACATAAATATGAAATGAAAAAATATTAAATGTTTATTCTCTACTGTAAAATTCAAGATCAATTTTTAAATTTACATGATAGATTTAGTTTATGTTGTTATTTGTCGTACATTAGTTATATAGTTTTCAGTGCTTAGATATGTCATTATATCATGTGTTTATATTTCTAATGATATTTTATTTGTATTTATGATTGTAGTGGCTACTGTGGATAACAATCTGGAGATACTGAGGGTTATTGCCCATTTGAGAGGGATTGGTTCTGCTTGGAGGGGTGGAGATGAGCTCTGCCGCTCCTTGTCAGATTCTTTGTTGTCTATTACGATCACAAGATCGAATGATGCTTTGTATAGCATCGCATCTTACAAGGAGAGGAAAAGACAACAATATGCTGATGGGTTAAGTTACAACGAGGTAAAAAATCTCAAAATAACAAAACAACACATCTATTCATTATTTAGACTGCCTAGGATGGATGACATTCCAGAGATCAACAAGAAACATATTTCTATTGAGTGGTGTACCTTTCCACCCACCAGAGATAATTGGATGGATAGGTGGTACATGGTTTTTGACATTCCCCCTCACAGCAATAGGGAAGTACCGTTGTACTTCCTCCGAAAATTGTATGCAAAGTTTGTGATGGGGAAACATGTTAACTATTTTGACATGTTGGGATTCTAGGGAGTTGGTAGGGGGATGCCCCAAAACTGACCCAATGCTAGGCATAGCAATGCCAATCCACAAATACCTACACCTCGTGCCCAGCTACCGAGGGCAAACATCCCTCCTGCACATGACATGGTTTCCCAGACATAGGAGGTGTTAGCTCTCCAAGAAACTACTCAGTGGTTATGGCTGAGTATGCTTGGTAACTTAGAAATTCATTTTACTTTCAATAAGTGGATCGAGGGGATACAAAGATGGCACAAATGAAAGACTGCTAATCAAAATAATTTAATGAGCCAGTGCTCTTAGAAACTGTACATCAGATGATCAATAATAGGACAGACATATAGAATAATGCTCAGACAACCAAATACATCAAGTTTGCAGGGTTTATACAACCAAGTACATACATCATGCAGGGCTATACTAAGCATCAAGAATTTCCTCCATCAAATAATGAGCATGAGCTAAAATAATCCAACAGAGTGCAGAATAACAATGGGTAACAAAATCTGAGTACAACAACAAGAGAAAACTGTGATTTTTATTAGACTAGCAATCAGACATAGGCCAAAGTCTCCAAACTCGAAAATTATGTTTTGCTTGGGAAAGTTCCTGTAGCAGCTTATTGGACTTGTTGATTTCTGGTGTGGAAGGTTTAGGATTAGGTGCATTAGCTGAGGGAAGGTCTTTACCTTTATCTCCTTCAATGGGCTGCTCTGCCCTTTGATCTCCTTCGTCTCCAGACTCAGATCCTGAGTAAGGGAGATTTAGAGGATTTCTTCCTTGAGGAGCTCCTTCAGCTGGTTCAAATACCAGCTTCTTCTTTGCCCTTCTCTTTTTGCTAGATGAGGAAGGAGATTCTGTTTGGGTTTGAGGAGAGATGGCTCTCCTCTTTCTTTTGCTGGTTTTGGGAGTGCTGCTCTTTTCGCCTTTACTCTGTTCAACCGCCTCTTCATTTGCAAGCTCTGTAGGGAACTCATGCCAAAACAAGAAATAGTTCCAGTCTATACCCCTTTTCTTCAACAGCTCCTTGATTATCAAAGTTATGAGACCCTGGTGGGAGATTCTGCTTGCTACCTTGCTCGGTCTAGCCTGGACTTGCTTTGCCATTTTCGTTAGGGTTTTGTGAAAGAAAAATGGCAGATTTATACTTACCCTTCCTGTGAAGTGATTTAATAACTTGAAATGGTAATGCAGCACCCTGTGATATCGGCCTTCACAGGTTATGTAAACGAAAATGGCCTTCAACAAATTTTGCCATTGTGGTTCGAGGAAAGTAATGGGAAAATCTCTTCTCTGAATGGTCTCCTTATGAGCTGGTAGAAGATATGACCTGAATTCAATGTCTGAGGCCTTAGTGGTCTTAAACCAACTTTTCCCTGTCCTGGGAAGGCCTGTACACTCAGCTATGGCTTCCTCGTCCACATGAAACTCTTCTCGGCCAAACTTAACTGTCCTTCCATTGTAACTCAGAGCGAAAGCTTCGGCGAGTGGCTGGTTAAAACTGGTGAGCCTTTCACAATAATCGAACACTTGCACGGTTTTGAAGAACTCTGCTACTTGTGGGTGGGACTCGAGGTACCACACCCCATCGAGCTCTGTTCTGAGTGGCAGACCTGTTTTGGCCATGAGCCAAACCTTTGTAAAGAGGCCCCGTGATGAGGATTTGTTTTGATGAAAAAGAACTCTTGGATTGAACCATAACTCCAACTGCGCTATAACATAACGAGGAGCCTCGGGCCTGCTTGCAATGCTTAAGACACGAGATACCCATTGAATGAGCTCAGCAGGTAATCGCCTATGAAATCGCCCAACTTCGTGTGAAATGATGATTCGATCAGCTTCACATGATCTTCAGATGCCTTACATTATGAACCCCTGGGTGAATGATGGATCGATCAGCTTCGAATGATCTGGAGCTATGCATTATAGTTTGAACCCCCTGCGTAATCCTGCGTAGTTAATGATATGGTGTTTCACAACTTGCTTTCAGCAGTAAAACGACATTAAACTTCATGATGGTCGTGTGAGACGCGCTCTGATCTTCTCCTTGGCGGCAAAATCCACAGGCTCGTTTGATGTGAAGCCTGAGTACGGACACGTGCTCTCTTTTTTAATCTTTTAATGAGACGCCTTTTTGGCAGCTAACATAACTTAGCTTAATCCTTCTAGTTGCCAAGACTGGGCTCTTTTGGCAGCTAATGTGAACTTGAACCTTAGTTTGATTCTCTCGGCTGCCAGAACTGAGGTCTTTTGGTAGCGAACCTAGCCTATACAAAACAGAGTTAACTACCACAAGCTGTCTTTTCAAAATTTTGAAATTAAGACTCAATAAATTTGATTTTTGACTTAGTGATGAGAACAAGGATCTCATTATTGACTCTAGAAAATTTTAAAAATAAAAATTTTGGACTCAAACCTATCACCTAAAATAATAGAAAACAGACTGGTTATTTTAGGAGATAACAGGAGGCATTTTTTACTTTAGCTGAGATGGTCTCTCGACACACGACCACTATTAACTAGAGAGCGCCCTCTTCCTCTGCTGGTGTACAACCACCAGCTTCTGGTGGTGGAGGGACATATATTGGTGGGGATAGACCAACATCCCATGTGCCTCAGAGTGAGCCACACGTCTTCATGTCATGTGGGGGAACCTGTTATGGTCCTAGGCCAAGACATGGTACCACTACGATGACTGATGGTCAGGTAGGGACATTGTTTTAAAACTCTGTTATTGTTCAATTTTTAATTTTTCCATACTATATGTAACATATTAAAAGATTCGTAATATATGCAATAATTACTCTTGCAGGAGATTGATGCCTCTCATGAGGGTGGTACTGCACCCGGTGTGGTTGTACTCGAAGCCCAAACAATCGCCATTGAGGTAATATTTAAACATTTGTCATTTTGTTAATACATATAATTTTGTTAATGCATGTGTTAGTCTTGATTAATTTATTAAATTGTCTAATATTTACAATTTTTGAAGTTGCAGGAACCCCACTTAGAATGTGATGCTGGAGACGTTGATATCAACGACATAGTCCAAGGTGGAATTTATGATTACTTGAAGAATGTAAGTACATGGGTTATGACTGAATCTTGTTCGAATTATTAAAGTTTCTTACTGTACACTCCTTTATAGATCGCTAATATTTATAATTTTTAAACTTGTAGATGCTATTAGCATCTGAAGAGGGGCAAGAAATTGATGGAAGTAGTCACTCCCATGGGGGAGATATGTCCCAGCAAGGGGTAAGTATATTACAACATGTTAGTTTTTCAATACATATTATTCCATCCATTCAAATGCATGTCTAACTATGGTAATACTTTATGACTGCAGACATCATCACAAATCCCTGCACCGCCTCTTTGGTTTGGATCTCCTCGTAGTCTAAACATAGATAAGGGGGTTGTTTACACCAGACGACCCTCTTCCTTGAACAGAGTGGGTGTGCATGAGGATCAAGCTACTCATCCCACGGTAATATACACACTTCCAATGGCAGTTGTTGGTTAGCTATGAATTCACTTCACAAGTGGTTTTTCTTAATGTTATTTTCACATGTTTACATCATCAGGATGTAGAGTCATCTGTGCCAGACCTTAGTGGGATTGTTGATGTTGCGGTCAATGCTGCATCTACAATAGGGATAAGTCACACTGAGGTACATCTACTTGAATATTTGTAATTGTACATTTCATTTGTATTGTTTATGGACGTGCACGATGTCTAACTATTTTATCATTTGGTGAATGTAGCCACATCCTGGTCCATTAGTGCACGCAACTGAGGTTGATGTTCAACCTATAGCTCCTCTTACTACTGAAGAGTCCCAGCGTAATCCCATAGAAATGTTTTTTTTGGTGAGATGTTCATTTTTTACATAATTGATTAGTACTTTCTCATTCATGTACATGTTGATAATTCTTGAGATAATTGACATTTTTTTTTATTCACAGAGAAGCATTGCAGAGAGACTCCTCTTACTACTGAAGAGTCCTAGCGTAATCCCCTAGAAATGTTTTTTTCGGTGAGATGTTCATTTTTTACATAATTGATTAGTACTTTCTCATTCATGTACATGTTGATAATTCTTGAGATAATTGACATTTTTTTTATTCACAGAGAAGCATTGCAGAGAGACTCTCTGCAAGGAGGAGGACACCAGAGGAACCTATACCCCTGACGGATGTAATGAGTCTTTGTTTTATTTACAATTGAGTCATATTTTAAATTTTCAAGCTTTGTTATTGTTGGATAGTACTAGTTCAATTACCTGATCAAGAAATATTGTCATTGATTTGTAGTCTCCAGAGATGCATAGTGGTCGTAGACAAAGACGAAAAGAATCAGGGTTCGGGAAAAACAAGAGAAAGTTAGATTTTTGATGTGTTAGTCCAGGACAAATATGTATTTTTATGTACAATCCGGAGTTAGAGTATAGGGGCGTGGTCCAAGATAGATGTACTTTTGTTTGCACATGTACATCAAATATGTTTTTGATACATGTACATTGACAGGCCATAGATTGGCCTTCTATTTTTGTATTATAACTTTCATTATATAAAAAATATTTCATATCAAGGCTCTTGAGATCTTCATGGTTCAGTCTTTTAAGTGTGATTATACACGTGTGGCCAAGAATGCTTCTATGTGTAATGCTCCCAATTTTTTATAGATTTTATGATTGCATGGAGATATCAGTTATAAATTTGAGAACAATGAAAAATTACAATATTACGTAATGACAAAAATGTACATTTTAATTGTTTTTTACCATGATCCAATTGCATATACAATGTTATATTAACAATATCAAATTGTATTCACAAATATGGAACATACCTAATACACATAAGCACCCAGCACAGCTAAGCAACTGATCCAACTTGGTGGAATACAAAATCACCTTACCCACATAATAACCTAACAAAATTTTAAAGGATGCACGAAGTTGACACACCTAAGTGATGCACTTGTGTGGTCTACATAAATAAAATTAGTGTTTGGCATGATGTCTTTCATCTAACAAATACATGGGATACACATCAAACCTAAAAGTATCCGAGTATTATAAGGTTGATTCAAAAAAATGGTTATGACTATATCCTGCATGTTATGTATGTCCTGCAAATTATTTTATCATTTTGTTAATGTACATGCAATTTGATGAATGGCCTCGAGTAACAACTTTGAAAGAGATGAACGTTATGTGTGATTTTATTATAGTTTAAATTGATTAGAGAAGTACTATTCTGAATCTTGTTTTATAAATTCATGTTTATGGAGTATTATTCGAAGCATTCGTAGCGTGAAGATATATATATTTTGTAATAATGGTGTAATAATTTGGCCACTTGTTTCTAAACATAAACATGTTCCATTACATGGTTACTGACGTAATGGCATTGTCTCCTCCTGCATTTCATTGTACAAATGCTGACATCTCTTGGATGACCTAGCTAACTTAATATGAGAAACAATATTCTTTCGAGTTTCCAGTCCCATGAATGATATGAGATCCTAAGATCAATTCACCTCCACATAGAAATTGAAAACTCCTTTCGCCTTGATTAAAACAAAAAAAAAGAATATTTCTTACTTGACAATGATGGGAAATAAGTCTTGATCAACACCTCACAACAGGTAACATAATTCTCGACAGCTGCACGTGGAATAATAGTTTGTAACAAGTATTTGTTCAAGAGGGGAAGATCTACAATCACCTTAAAGATGACATCTATGTGCAAAAAATTCACATTCACTTACTTAGCAAAACCCTAGTTTCCAAAATTGACAAAAAAATGATCCCTTGTCCATGGACCCAAAGTAGAGGGCCAATATAGTACTATCCCGATGTCCTGAATGCAATGGAGCCAATGGTTCATTAATCCAAGCAACGGTCATCAATCCATGGAATGTTGAATCCCACCTCCTACAGGCTTTCAGGGACACCTGTTGAATCCCTAACCGGGGCATAGAATGGAAACCGTGCATCAAAAATGGATTTCGGTGGGTCGTGTAAGTGTGTTTAGGTAGGTTCCATGTGGGAACGCTAGCCACATGTTCACAGTCGAGGAATTTGCAAAGCCGACCCCTATGTGCAGAAATTGGACATTCACTTACTGAGCAAAACCCTAGTTTTCAAAATTGACTGAAAAATGATCCCTTATATATGGACCTAGATTAGAGGGCCACCCTAGCACTATCCTGATGTCTTGAATCCAACGAATCTGATGGTTCGTCGATCCGAGCAACGATCATGATTCTATGGCATGTTGAATCCCACCTCCTACTGGCTTTCAGGGACACCTGTTGAATCCCTACTTGGGGCATAGAATGGAAACCGTGCATCAAAAAGGGATTTTGGTGGGTCATGCAAGTGTGTTTAGGCATTTTTCTATGTGGGAACACTAGCCACACCTTCACAGTCGAGCAATATGTGAATTTGACCCCCATGTGCAGAAATTGGACATTCACTTACTGAGCAAAACCCTAGTTTCAGAAATTGACCCAAAAAATGATCCCTTATCCATGGAACTATATTAGAGGGTCACCCTAGCACTATCCTGATGTCCTAAATCCATTAGAGTCGACGGTTCGTTGATCCAAGCAACGATCATGATTCTATGGCATGTTGAATCCCACCTCCTACAGGCTTTCAGGGACACCTGTTGAATCCCTACCCGGGGTATAGAATGGAAACCGTGCATCAAAAAGGGCTTCTGGTGGGTTGTGCAAGCGTGTTTATGCATTTTTTATGTGGGAATGCTA
The DNA here is from genome assembly GCA_001517045.1 of Pseudotsuga menziesii. Lineage (NCBI taxonomy): Eukaryota > Viridiplantae > Streptophyta > Pinopsida > Pinales > Pinaceae > Pseudotsuga > Pseudotsuga menziesii. Next base: position 61,892 of record LPNX010295495.1, read on the forward strand.
GCCACACATTCATGGTCGAGCAATATACAAATTTGACCCCCATGTGGAGAAATTGGACATTCACTTACTGAGTAAAATGCTAGTTTCCAAAATTGACCAAAAAAATGGTCTCTTATCCATGGAATCAGATTAAAGGGCCTCCCTAGCACTATCCCGATGTCTTGAATCCAATGGAATGATGGTTCATCTATCCGAGCAACGATCATGATTCTATGGCACATTGAATCCCACCTCCTACAGGCTTTCAGGGACACCTGTTGAATCCCTACCCGGGGCATAGAATGGAAAGTGTGCATCAAAAAGGGCTTCTAGTGGGTTGTGCAAGTGTGTTTAGGCACATGTTATGTGGTAACGCTAGCCACACCTTCATGGTTGATTAATATGCGAATTTGACCCCCATGTGCAGAAATTGGACATTTACTTACTGAGCAAAACCCTATTTTCCAAAATTGACCCAAAAAAAGATCCCTTATCCATGGACCCATATTAGAGGGCCACCGTAGTAGTATCTAGATGTCTTGAATCCAACGGAGCCGATGGTTTGTCGATCCGAGCGACGGTCATGATTCTATGACATGTTGAATCCCACCTCCTACAGGATCTCAGGGACACCTGTTGAATCCCACCTCCTACAGGATTTCAGGGACACCTGTTGAATCCCTACCCAGGGCATAGAATGGAAATCGTGCATCAAAAAGGGCTTTTGGTGGGTCATGCAAGCATGTTTAGGCATTTGTTATGTGGGAACACTAGCCACACCTTCACAGTCGAGAAATATGCCTATTTGACCCCCATGTGCAAAAATTTCACATTCACTTAGTGAGCAAAACCCTAGTTTCCAAAATTGACCAAAAAAATAGTCTCTTATCCATGGAACCAGATTAGAGGGCCTTCTTAGCACTATCCCGATATCCTAAATCCAACGGAGCCAACGGTTTTTCGATCCTAAAAACTACCTTCATTCTATCGCACATTGAATCCCACCTCCTACAGGCTTTCAGGGACACCTGTTGAATCCCTACCCAAGAGAAACAAATTATCGGAGTGAAGGAGATAATTATCGGATTCAAGGAGATTTCCTTATAGGATCAAATTTGAGATTCAAGGAAAATGCAATAGACATATCCCAAATAGAGTGGTAGATAATGGTATTTGGCTATAAGGAATGAGTCATGTAAGTATCAATATAATACAACAAATCCATTGTAGAAGTCTATTGAATTTATCAATATATCAAGCGCTCAATGTATCAAACTGCAAATAATCAATGAGACCATGAAACCAAAATATCTAACTACCACATACCTGACTACCTACCTGTGGTCATTCGACTAGACCATCGGGATCACCTCTAATAGCAACGGTATCCTCTTGCCTCTCGTGCTCAGAGTAAGGAAACAAGTATCGTGACTTTGATGAGTTCTTGTTTGGCATTGTTTGCAGCTAGAGGTTTGTACCAATAAATAAGTTTGTATATTGGTATACAATTGACCTGGTTTGTAATCTTCAAATACATAACCTTTTTTCTTTCATGCGTGGGAAACCTGTGTCAAATATTCCCCTTTGATAACCATCAACCCAATTGGAAAATCATTTCCCTCGGAGTCACTTAATAAGATAATGAGGGTCTGCTTCCTATCCAAGCAACGTGCCAGCCAGTAGTTAGTGTGTCTTTCATTGTCTCTCAGGGAAACTATTGCGTATATGTGCCTTGCATAAAATAAAGTGCATACCTAGGAGTCATCTAACTAAACACAACTAGTCATCAAACATTTCAAAGTGATCAACATAATAGTCGAACCTGGTTGTATAAGATCTGAATTGTGGTCATAGTCAGGTGAAATACTAGACTGGCCCTCCTCCAACTGGGATAATTCTGAATTTATTTGTTGACCAATGGGGAGTGATACACGATCCCAGCTATCAACCCAATCTATGGATTCACAATTGTCCCATTCACCACTGCTACATGGATAACAAAAACAAGAGAGTTTTCTTGTCCACATTTCAACTATAGCATTGTCTGACGTCCTAAGTGAATGGAATGCATGAGTTCCTTGGATGGTCTTGTACTCATATAGTGTGATCGATCTACATCGACCACCTCTAAAAAATATCTATGTACATGTGATTTTTGAGGTGATTGGTCTATTTCCTTCTAGCTCCCTGCCCCATCACTGAAGAACACCATGCAACAATGGTCTTTGCATCTCAGATGAGTGAAATAGTTGTGAATTTCATCTCTTTCTAGCTACGTAATGCAGTCTTGATGCATTCACTTGCTCCATCATGTTCCCCTTTTTCGTGTCCGGTCTCAAAATAGTTCCAAATATGTGGCACCTTGTGCCTCTCGTGGAGAATACACAACCATTGGAAGACACGGGAATTTTTGAATTGCCCCGCACAACCATTAGATCAAATCCAATGTTGTTCCATCTATATATTGTTATCCTCCAAGTGTTTGTAGAACAATTGAAAGCTGTGTTGTACAAAATCCAAGTTATGACACCTGCCATCACTTATGTAAAAGTGATACTCCTTCAGGATAACCTTTTTCTCTTTAGTACTATCTGCCCCATGTCTATAGGTGATATGGACCATTATGCTGACCTGATCTAAGTGATAATATTGACTCTGAATCTCATTTTGTGGTTGAAGAGTGTAGTTTTCTGCAAAATCGACCACTGATAATATAGTTCCAATAGGAAATGTATCCCTGCACGCTCTAAACTACTCATCTTGCCAACGAGCCACAAGTACATGCTTTACATACTGCTGTGTCTTTTCAAATAATTCCTCCATGAAGTTGCATACCAGTACCTGGTAGATCAACATTAAAGATGTACAAATCAATAGGTTGTTACATATATGAAGTAGCAATAGATATCAATAGGAAAAAATACTATTCAGGAACTCTTTGTTAACCTAAGAGGTGACCAATTGTATTTTTTTCCTTTCATTCCCTCCACTGATATCATACGTGACATATTTGAATGAATGCAAGTTCACTTCATGTCTCCCAAGTTCATGCTCATCAGTGACATGTATGCATTTGTCCAAAAATGCCATTCCACCACACCTTGGGCATGTCCCATCTATGCAAGGCCTT